>JARHVA010001523.1:2707500-2772500 GCA_037957365.1 Torreya grandis
AGTTTGCATAACCAAGTCACAATGATAATTATCTATTTTTATAAAAATAAGATAGTAAACAATAATGACTAAAAATAATGAGGTAGTCTTAAGAAATAAACTCAAGAATATAAAGAAGTTGATGATAAAGAAGAAATCCATAGGTAAACATAAATGACATTATAAGCAATATATAGTGCAAAATCAAAGTCACCATGTAAGATAAATAAGAATTTGACATAATGTCAAATGATATAAAAACATATAAAGATAAAATTGGAGCACATGTCCAATCCAAATGAAAATATAAGAACACCATGCATGTGCTCATATATACTGATAAATTTGTCCACATACATTATCCAAAATATATGATAAGTCTCTATGAATTCGAATGTGAATGTAGCTAATGTCTCATCTATATTTAAAGAAAACTAGGAAAATACTTCACATCGAAACTCCTCAATAGAAAAGGTAGGAATGCTTGATGGATCATGCTTAGGAGGGCTACCATGCCAGGGATGCTCAGGAGAATACATGGGAGGGGTTTGTATAGGAGATGAAGGGATCATTGATTGGGAAGGATCCACAAGTGGATAAGGGTCCATAGTTGAAGGATTCATGGGTAGAGAAGGATCCATAGGTGAGGGAAGGTCCACAAGTAGGGGATTTAGTGGTGGATTAATAGGAATTAAAAAAGGGACCACAAGAGAGGATGAAACATAGGGGAAGGAGGGGGAACATTCTTGTGAGAATGATCTATGGGAGGAATGGTAGAAGGCACAAGAACAGTTAAAAGATGATCTTTGAGATGCTAGTGAAGGATGTGATAATTATTTGTGTGATGGGTGCCACATTGGTGTCAAAGACAATACACCTCTCCATACTTAGGTAGTACCTTTAGGGGAGGTATGGGCTTATTTAAGGATTGAGGCATAGTAGAATGCAAAGTGTCAATATATTTTCACAACTTATGATAATTCATGGATGAATGATTATCTATGTCATGGAAGCAACAAATATACTTGTGAGTAGTCTTGATAGGTGTACTCATAGGAGGAGTTGTAACATAAGTAGAAAGAACTTGGGAAGGGTCATCAAGCCATTTTGTGGGTAATAAAGCAAACTATGATAAATGAAGCAAACCATTAATAAGAGAAGGTGGTACTGGTAGAGAGATAGGACAAGGCTCAATAGAAGGAGTTATAGGATTGGAAGCAAAAATAGACTAAACTAAAGTGGGATTAGGAACGAGATCCAAACTAGGCTCTACAAAAGGAAGGTTGGGGTCTATATATGTCTGAAGGAGAGTTGCATGAATCTTAGGGATAAATAGGCTATATGGTTCATGCTACCTAAAAAAATGGTAGGGCTCAAACATAGCATGATCTAGAAGCATAATCCTAAGTTTCTTTAGAAATTGGAGATGTTCATACCATCTATACCCTATGATAAAGAGGAAAAATACTAAAATTAAGAATTATATATGATGGAATATGAGAAGATACACTAAAATATTGAAGCAAAGAGGAATTATAACATATAGTCTGAACATCAAGAGCCTGAATAAGACCTCCTAAGAATGGATTGTCTAAGGTATAACCATCATCACAATCAAGTGGATGAAGATAAATGACATAGGTAGGGTTGACATTGTCATCCGATGAGGTGTGATGAATGAAATACTGAGTCTTAGTTAAGACAATGGTGAGGTCATCATAAGGTGGTTTACAAGAATAAGGTTGTAAAGAAGTAGGAAGCTAAGGGATGAGATGATTTGAGATATCTAAATTTTTAAACTTGAGATTGATATTGTCAGGCTTATCATCATCTAAATCTATGAGGTTATGGGATATATTTCCAATATGTTTAGGATGACCATTGTAATCTTGAGTGGAATTAATGAGAAATTTAAATTATTGAGACTCACAAAATGGAACACTTGGAAATGATTCAAGGGTAGGAATCTTGAATACATCCCTTTCTTAGAATTATTCAAAATTCCAATGATTGGTGTCACCCTGAATCCTATAAATGGCTCCATTGTGAGAAAATTTAATGCATTGATTAGTAGGGGTAACTACTCTCATACAATGAGTCCATGGTCCACCTATAATTATTGAGACATCTTAGGTGGTAGGATGGGAAGCTCAATCTATTTAATAGGCACACCTCTCAATCAAAGGCTATGCCTAGGTTGTATAAAAATAATATAAATAGGAATTAAAAAGGTACAATGATCTAAAACCCGAGATGACTGAAAACTCTATGAATAAGAAATGTTTACATTCATACAAATTAGGTTCACCAAATGTTTAACCATAAATTTATAGATTTAGATCCTATTAGGTCATAAATGGTCAATAATATGTAAATGAATAAAAACAAAGGTGACAAATAGATATATAGAAATCCAATTAATTATAAAACTTAGATAAAACATATACCAAATTTATTATACTGAGATATGTTAAGAATGAAAAGTACATCTATCTAGATATGATAATAATGCAAATCTGAATCTAGAATAGGCAAGAAATATACTAGAATAATATTGTGGAACAATCACCATAATTTGGATCAAATTCCTATGTAGCCTTAGATACTTGCATTAGCCTAGGACAATTAGGTGAATGTTAATGTCTAGATTAGACACAATTTTTCTATATAAAATACTAGTTAAAACAAGATGTGACCACCTGGATGCTTCTAGTTTTTTCATCACCTTTGCTTTGGTGCACCTAGATTTGGGTCATGGATTGTTGCTCCTTGTCAAATAGTAAAAACATAGTTCTTCACCTTTATAGTGGCTATAGGAAAAATTGGTTAATGGAAACACAGTGTCAATCTACCTCAAAGCCCCATCTATAAAAGAGTGCTACCTAAATAGTTAATAATCTAAATGGGGCCTTAGACTTATGTAGTTCTCTCTTATGAATCAGTCTATGTGTGAATCATACAATATTTGATAAGCAAGTACAACAATGACCTATATTATAACTTGGAAAATATAGCTTTTGGGATACTCCTTTAATACTTAAAACCTATAGCTATGTTATCCTTATGATTGATATGTAAATAGAAGAAAATATATAACCTTTGCTCACTTTTAAGCTTTAATGAATGCTTTTTATAAGTTGTCTAGTGAGTAGGTAAGATATTTATAGGTGGTGAATGAGTGAGGGTTGATATTATATTTATACCAATATCTTTGGAGAATAAATCACATAATAACACTAGGATAACTATTAGGATACATTTCATTTGAAAAATAGATGAATTTTAGGGCATTGGACACTTATATCAGAGTAAGACACCTACATCAATGCAGGTGTCTATCTGGGATGCAAGTGTCCAGGGAGTAGGAAAATAAGTATAGGCTCATAACTTGTAGAGGCATAAGATAAACAATTTTTAAGAATTTTAAACAAGATATAAGTCTTATTTCATCAACATAATAATGGTCAAACTAATATATAGGCCAAAGGACATAAGAGAGAGTAGATACAAGACTTGTGGAAGTAGGAAAGGTCTAGAATTGAGAGGAACATTTGAGGTCTAAGTTTGCGAAGTGTATAAGATTAAAGTGTTATATAATTTAGAAATAGTGTCTACATCTAGACACTAGTTCCCAAACCCCAAATCATAATTCCTATATTATACCCCAATGCTTAAATATAATATATAAGATACATATTTCTTAAACCATTAACCATAATTATTAAACTATAAATATTATTGTCTAAACCTTTGTAAAAAAAATTGTATTGATAAAAACCTTTGAAACTAAACCATTAATCTTAAATCTTATATTCAAGAACCTATAATATATATTGAAATAACTAAAATTTGAACTATAAACATAATATTTTAAATTTGAAGACCCAAACTTTAAATTATAAGCCTTGGTGTTTAAAACCTAAGATCATAATCCTCATATCCTAATGCTAAGTTGGGTCATGAAAATCAAGGTCTTTAACAACATTTATAAAAAAACTCCTCACCACTTTTCAATGATTTTCTTACAACCACTATCAAACTGAGCATGGTTTTGAGGTTATAAAGCCTCAAAACTTCACTAAATACCCAAATACAGACAACAATTTTTTCTTTCCCTAATTTTGTTACCCACTCATTCTTTTTTAAACTAACAAATGGTCAAGTATTGTTTAGTGGTATTGGCTAAGGGAATTTGTTGTCACATGGAGGTAATATTTCACTAACAATCCATATTAATGTCTTCATGGTTTATAGGAGTGAGAATCCATTATATATATATATATATATATATATATATATATATATATATATATATATATAAAGTGAGAATCCATAAAAGACTATAAAGGGAAGAATCTATGAGGCACATTAGGGTTTACAGGAATGCACACATTATTAAATATTAAAAATAATAATTATCAAATAACATAGTTATTTACAGTGAGGGTATAATCTAAGTTCACCAATATTCATATTTGAATAAGCATCTAGTCCATTATTTATCATATATTAAGTTACATTAACTATTTCAACTTACTGCCAGATTATTTATTTAGTCTTAATGTGATTATGATTATGCATATAATGTTGGAGTAAATATGTTTGAACTCATGAATTTGTTCAAGGAGATGATCAAATTAGTGTTCATATTCTAGATGAGATAAAATTTTTAGAGCCCCCAAGCGCTACCATTCTCAATAATGTTAGATGTTGAGTTTGGTAATTGTATAATTTGGAGTAACATTTAATGAACAACTGTGAAATATAGTTTTGAACTATGAGATAAAATATATTTTATAATTCCATGAGATAGGATAAATTATTAGTTATCATGCCTAATTTTTTTCTTATTTGAAAAAAACAAGTGCTCCTCCATGATTTTAGCATACATTAGAAATATAAAGTGGCATTGTGCACTTCATATTGATTGTAATTTCAAACTAGTGGACCAATTTATCATTGAATTTTGAATCCTTAATATTTTATTTTTTGAACTCAAGTTCATAAGTTGACTATAACATTTACTATTCAGAAGGACTTTGCATCACCAAACTTTGTTCTTGGTCATATCATTTTAACTATTCTACCTTTATCTCCACAATATCATTATTATTGCAATATTCATGGAGTAGTTCACAATGTTCCATATACTAATGCAATAGACTATTAAATACATTTGTCTCATCTTCAGAGCAAAGATTTAACTCAAGAGCACATCATCATTTGGCTGCATAGTTTCTCAATTTACATTTTTCAACACTCTTCTTTAGGGTACAAGCCTAGAAAGTCAAATAGGACTACTTCCTCACTCACTTCATAAATTTTAAGTCTTTTATGTATTTATAGCCTTTTGTTTCAATGGAGAATAGATACTTTTTATAGTTATAATTGGTTTTCACTATTATCAACAAACCCTAATGCAATAGTTCATCATAAGCCTTCTATCAATACAAAATAATTAAAATCTAGTATAAAAGGTTGGGTTCTAATAAATACCTTTTTTCCTGCCAATAAACTCAATGCATTTTTTCCATATTGATATACTTCCACTAGTTATAATGTCACAATCCATATAGTTCACTTACTAAAAATTTTGTAAGAGTTTGCTTGAAAGACATTAACACTTGAACCACCATCCATAATGGTGTTTTTAAGGTTTTTCCTAATTATATCCATATGCACTATTATTGGCCATCAAGATTGATTAAATGAGAAAGTTTATAATTCCATAAATATTTGTCTTTCACACACCTCATTCTTATTTAATGAAAGTCCTTATTGAATTGGTCTTAGAATGAATACATCAATCAGAAGGATGATGATATCTAGAATCCTCATTAGATTATGTGGACTCTAATTCTTTTACAAGACACTCCAACCTAGATTATTCATAAAATCCACACTTGGTTCCTCTAGAATGGAAAATTTCTTGGGAATATCTACCCACTCCTTATAAGAGGAATATGGTATGGTCTTAATTATCATCATGGAAAAAGTTAATGTCTAGTTCAACTGGGGATTCCAAACACTTGGAGAGGAGTATGAGTTACGAAAATTAGGATTTTAGAAGTTGGGCCCATATTTAAAGATTAGATGTTGGTATCATATAGGGGTGAATTTTTAGAAGTATGTGAGGGATGACATGCCTAAGTAGGGAAACTAAATGGGTTGTGTGTTAAATGGGAAGGGTCATTCCATATTGACAAGCCTTACTTGAATTTAATCATGAATTAAATATATTATGGGGTTTGGGGGGGTGAATATGGCCATAATTTGGAGAATGGTTTCCATAATTTTATTTGAATAATAGAGGAAGACATATGTGAAAACTTCTCTGGTTTGTTCCCAAGATTGGAATTTAGGCATTAAGGTTTTGTTGCAACCATGACACATCACAAATAACCTCTTCATATTATATTCTTATTAGAGTTTATTCTTAGGGACTCCCATAACATTTTAAATCATTTATATATTTATTATTCATATGTCTTTCATGCATTCAAAGAGGAGTTCGTTGATGACATGGTAGCTTTGGTTGTTGCAAATAAAATCCTCTATTTTTTTATTATTGTAACTTTATATCTATTCTTACATAGAAGAGTTTTAATCTATATAAATAAATGTTATAAAATACATCATACAAAGGAGTGTAGATATTATAGACTCTTCAAACCATTTATTCATTGTCCTCTTTGTAATTTAAAAAATGGGTAATAATTTTTATAACTTTCCCATCTAGGTTTGGGTTTTTACAGGGAAACATGAATGCATGATAACATGAAAATTATAATTGAGTGATGACTAGTGTTTTTTAGTGAATCAATATCCCAAAATTCCCGAAAACTTATTAAAGATGATGGGAATTAATTTTTATATATTTTAAATCCAAATAAAATATTGTAGAATGGATTGAAAATTTGGAACCGGGGTTGGAGGATGGGCGTAATTTAAAAAAGTGTAATTAGATAAGGGAGGATAGAAGTGGTATTAACCTTAGTTTAATTATTGACCCAATTTAGGTCATAAAACTTTTGGTCTTTAAAAACTTTGAAAAATAACCTCACAAATATCATTGTTGTCATCAAAATTGTTGTAAAGTTCAGGATAACACATGATTTTAGGGTTGTAAAGCCACAAAAAGTTTTCTAATACACAAATGTTGACAGAAAATTATTTATTTCACCAATTTTATCACCCATGCATTATTTAAGAAGCCAATGAGTTGTTGAATATTACTTAGCAATATTGGCCAAGGTATTATGTTTTCATACAGAGGGCATACTTCACAAGTTGTCTATCTTAATGTCTTCTTTATATAAATTATCACTACATGTCCACAACAGAGACCACACATTAAAAAAAGGAGTTAATAAATAAAATAAATAAAAGGGAAAAGTGTGACAAACATAAAATTTGGGCATAATATAGTGGAATGAGTGGGATGTTAATGAGGTAATGAGAAATGGTAATTTATAAAGAAGAAAAAATATGCATAGGTCAAAAAGTGGGGAAAGAATAAGTGGTGGGTGATGAAGATAGATACAAACAATAGTTAGAGGTGTCAAAAAATAAAAAGGTGTGATAATTTCTAATAAATGAAAATTTAATAAAAAGAGAGTGATAATACATAAAATAATATAGAGGGATTAATCTATGAGGTACAATAGGGCCCAAAGGAATTCACTAATATTTAAAATCTAAACTAGAGTTGTCATCAATTATTATATTGCTTTATAGTAAGGGAAACCTCTAATCACACCAATATTCATATTTAAATGTTTAATTGGTCTATTCTCTAATCCATATTAAGCTATCCTAAGGTGTTATAATCTATTATGTGATTCACCTCTTTATTTGCAAAGTGATTATGGTTACATTTATAATGTTGAAGGTAGAGATAATGCAAAATAATGTCCACATTCTAGTTGGGAGAAAAATTTTGGGATAATTTAGGGCTCCAAACTCCATTTTCAATGGTTTTGTATGTTTAATTACATAACTTTATGATTGGGATTCAGCATTGATGAATAAACACAAAATAAGTTTTCACACGACTAGATAATTACTGCTATACATGGTCATGAACTAGGAGAAATTATTAATTTGATTTCCCAAACATTTTCATATTGGTTTAGATATTAAAATATGATCTTTGA
Organism: Torreya grandis; assembly: GCA_037957365.1. Classification (NCBI taxonomy): domain Eukaryota; kingdom Viridiplantae; phylum Streptophyta; class Pinopsida; order Cupressales; family Taxaceae; genus Torreya; species Torreya grandis. The sequence continues at coordinate 2,715,636 of JARHVA010001523.1, forward strand.
TACTTGACAATGATAATTTTGACATAAATTTACCATGCATGGCATGATCATACAAACAAGGTCCTAATCTTCCATTATCTCACATTTAGATGTTATCTTATGAGTCAACCCTCCCATTCTATTGATATACACCTAAATGAAACTCACTATCTGTTTCAAATTTACTAAATATCATGCACACACATCTCCACATGCTTAGTTCACTCTATCTGTGCACACGCCTATTCCATCAAATATATTTAACATTGTCAGTTGACACTGACATGATCTGGTCAATATAAACCCATTTCTAATAACTTCTATTTTTAAAAATCAAACATATTCTTAAAGTTGGCTCATTATCTTAGCATTTTGGTGGAATGATAAAAAAATTCTATTGGATCTATATATAAACAAACCAAAGTTTCATTAAAATAAGGATTTGGCACTTATCTAATATACATCAATACACTATTTCACACTTAAAAAATATGTCTTATTCTTCTCAATTTGTAAACCTATCACTAAGAGTAGTGACAATCCATGTATGAAACACTCTAAATCCATGCCAAATCAAACACTATAAATTATCAAATTCATATCATTAGATGCATATTGAAGCACAATTATAAAATCACACTAGGTGGGAGAACTACATGTGGATTGATTTCAATCCTTGAAGTATTGGATATGTAGGCAATAGCCAATCATTAGACAAGGGTTATTGAGGTCATGTCAATGCAATACACTTCTTTCATTTTTTTATGTTTTTAGCCTTCACAATCACACCTAAGGTTTCAAGGAAAAATAAGTTGATTTTTGGTGCTGCACATCACCATGGTTTAGGATCACAAATATAGATCAAAAAAATATATTCACATGTGATCATAGAATGAATGTGTCCTACTTATGCATAGATTAGTACCAACCAACATGTCAATATTGACTGGTGATATTGTTCTGATCCTATAGAACTGACCTAATGCAAACAATGAATCAGTTCTAGAATCAAATGAACCATAAGCCTACTTATCCTTGTTCTTCATTCCCATAATACAATGATAATTAGACAATCATACAAAAAGGATAAGTATCTTTATCACCTCAATAATTTATATATTTAGTATATGCCAAATGTCAAATCAAAATAATCAATGCCCTTTTCATTCAAATTTATATTTTAATGCCATGTCTATTAAATCTAAAATACATTTTAAATTTATATATTAATTAGATTAATCTCACCCATTAATCCAAATTAGAGTTAAACATATAGGTCAACCTGTACACATATCAAATAATCCACCTATATTTTTTTTTAGGTTTTAATATTTTAGATTAGGGTTTTATTTTTTAGATCCAATTTAAGATTATTCCCTAGTAATACACAATAATCATGACTAAGTTGAATGAATATTATTGGTAAATACAATCAAGTAATATATTATTTTTATATTAATCTACATGGATAGTTTATCTTATTTGGATCAATTATGTAATTTTTGTTATCAGTTTGGATTTAACCATTGAGACAAAAAAAATTTAGACCTACCTCATCTATCTGATACAATGGAATCACCTCTAGGTGTGGGTAGCCTATTTAGTGAGGTGAATCTCTAGTTTTAGGGCTAGCTCTCCTAATACATCATCTAAACTCAATGCCTGAACCTACTTATTTTACCAATGAAAATAGATAGAGGAATGCATGAAATCAAATCTAAGCTATAGGAGGTGATGAACCAATATGTTGTGTTTCCTCTACTTGACCTTTCAAAAACACTTATGGATAAGAGAAATATTTATTTATGACATAATCTATCTCTCAAAGACTCCTACACATCATTGCTTCACATGGAGGTTGTGATAAATGACTATGACTAAGGATGATGAATGAAATGTCTAGTTTAGGACACTATCAATCAATTTTCACTACGATCATAAGTATAAACATCTTTACACACCATTTAATGATATAAGGTAATCTACTAGTACCTAGGTGAAAATAAGAACTTGCAAAGGGAGAAGAATCAACCACTTATGAAAATCAGACAAGCATAACACACTAGAATATTAACATAAAAATAACTTGAATTATTCTTTATATAATTTCAAGGTTGCTAATAAAAATGGATATAACTTTGCCATACCTAGTAGTGGGATACATACAATGGATTTTGAAGCCCAATTTACAAAACATAGGAATCAAAAATGTGGAGTAGAGATGGTGTAGAGAGGCCATAATGACCATAACTCATTCAATGAATAGTTATAGACATGGTAGAAAAATCCCCATAACTCTCCCCATACATTAAATTAGTGACATATTGGCCTCCATACAAGGTGGCCTAATGGTTGAATGAGGATTTACAAGGTCATCTCTCAAAGAGTAGTTACAAGGAAATTCCTTTGACATATTGACTTTCATGCTACCTACATGATTAATCATGCTCCATTAAATCTTTACTACATATCAAAACATGATGCATGGTATTGATGACTCCTTGAGACTCCACTAGGCCTTACTCAATCCAATTTTAAGGGAAACCTCTTGAAACTGCCTTTTTTAGGCCTATGCTAGTCACTCCTAAACCTGATACATATAACTCATACCTCACATGTGTGAACTAGTAGAATATTTTGGTTTCCATGAGACCTATAAATATAATAATGATATTTATTTAGGAAAACAAGTCCATTTGAAGTTAGTTATCTCCTTTTCTCTTTCATCCAGACATTAATAGGATATAGGCAAATTCAAACATGTCTGTCATATTAGTAATAGTTCATAAACATAAGGGATTAAAATACTAAAATAGTGCCACAATTCTTTAGCCCATATAGGTCCCCTTTCATGGCCAATAAATTTAAACCCCATGAAAATCCTCCTGCAAGTTTTAAGCATTAAATAGAGTCATTTTGAGTTCTTCATAATATAAAATAGGGTTTTAAGGTAGACTTTAGTCTTAAAGATTATTTATAAAGTTATGAAAGTTATTGAGAGAAATGATGCCAATGATTTGGGGTAGGATACCCTCTTCACCATAACAAAATTCCATCTTCTCCCATGAAACTCCTCCAAGGAGTTCTGAGCATCTCAAGGTGGTCTCTTGGGCATGGTGAACTATGTGTATAGATTGAGAGAGTGCCTCTTGGTCAAAACAACCTAAGGTACATTTTGTGACCATAAGAACCTTTAAAAAAGTATAAAATGGTCCATTAATTATTCTAATTATTTTTCAATAAACATTAACCTCCCAATAAGAGTTTTTCAAACTGAGTCCATACTATGAGGGTTTAAATGCAATTAGGGTTGTGTAGCCTTAATGGCCTAGTTTTATCCTTATTTAAGAGATTTGGAATTTGATTAGATCTTGAAGGATTATATAATCCATTATCCATGTTATATGAGAGTTTTAACAACTATATCAATTGTTTGCCTTGATTCTCCATCACAAAAGGGGGACCAATTTTACTCAAGCGTACTATATAGGCCTATGTGATGCTAATCTGACTATCAACTCTTCATCACTTTTTCCAATAAATTTGCCATTAAATTAAACCTGATTATTAGTTAATTTTAAAATGGTAATACTAATTTCATCATTCATATTAATGGTTTCAAACCATTATTGATATGTTGACTTCAATCTACTAAAACCATGGATGTAGGTGTTAATTTAGGGTCTTGTTTGAATTTTGGTATTTAAGAGTGATTCATTAATGGTATGTTGAAAGTGTTAGGAACATGAATTATATATTATAAATTTATCACAAATATAACCAACCATCTATACCTAATACTCAATAACAAACATATGCATGCTTTCTCCAAATTGAGCACATACCTGTAAATGGTTGAGTTAGATCCTAGGGATGGTTATGCTTCTTTAAGATTATCTAGCCAATAATGACACTTTGAATGACATATTCATATTCCTCATGATATTATACATTCTCTTAAAATGTTCTCATAACTTATGTACCATGCACATTCATACCCTCCATAGTCCACCTTCTTGACATTAGCTTGCAAGTAGATGTTTGAGTCTCTTTGACTGTTCTAGTTTTCATCTCCATTTCATATAGATATTCAAAATTATTGACTAATATTTTGAGGTATAACACAAGATTTATTAATATCCTTAGGTTAATATCTCATCACTAAATCTCTCTAGTCCTCCTCAACCTACATGCAGACATGTAGATGGTTGTTTTGACTTGTAGTATATCTTTCTCATTGCATGATTAGTCTTTTTGACTATATTGGCACCCTTAAAATAGTCATAGAGACCATGGAGGATTTTTATTAATTTAAATAACCTTATTCACGATCCTTTCATATGATTATAAATTCTATTCACACCATTCAAGAGTTTCATTTTATGTACAAAATAAACCTATAGATATAAGCAAACTTATAGGCTTGTATTTCAGTGAAAGAAGCCCTTTTTTGAGGTATTTTTTGACATTTTACAAATATAAGATCATATTTAATTGATTATATAATTTTTTTATGAAGTTAAGACACTCATCCAACATCTGATGATACAAGAAGAGGACCTATTAAGACTATCTTATAGGCAACCTTCAAAACTCAATCATCAAGCATAGAATATGAATGCCATGGAGGATGGGTATGGGATCTTAAATTGGGTTATATAAATTTGAATGGGGTGATAAGATATGGATCAAAATCAAACATCACCTTAATAATGAGCTTTTTACCCTCATACAATCTTAAAACATAAAGGACAAGATCTCCTTTCTCCATCTTTAGGTAATAATCAAAACATAACCTTGAATATAAGACATGAATATCACTGAAAGATTATGTATGGAGTAACTAGGTGGCTTGGGAGCCTTAGATGGAGAATAATGTGAGAATAACATGTAAAACCATTTGTATTCATTAACCTTGAAGATTTTTCAAAACATAGGGGTAATAATACATGACTTTCAATCTGTCAACTACCTTGTGGAGATTTTTTGCTTATTCCTCAATGTCACACATGCCCCTATTAGTGGATGAAAGTTAAAAACTTATGTTCATACCTATGAGGTTACTTATACCACATTATCATGATTTAACAGGTCTATTTTTGCAAGGACTACCCAAAAATGAGCCACTAGGGTTTTACAAGGGTGTAAGACCACCTAGGGATCTTAGTGATTATTCATAAAGCCCAAGTATTTGATCTATATAATAATGACACTAATTTCAAGCCCACTAGGGACTCCACCTTTGGATAATATCATGGGATTTGAATCCCCTTGTATGGACTATACCATCCAATGTAAGTTGGCCCTTATGAGCTTGTCAAGGGATCAATGGAGATCTTGATATCATTTTGCCTTTCTTTGCACACCTTGGATATGAATCCTTATCTATAATGCCTTAAATTGATCCCCTATAATATTTTTAACCTCCTATGACTTTGGCACATCCATACAAGCCCTAAAAAAACCTCAAAACCTCATTTTCTACATTTTTCAAGTTTGAGATCTTAAAAAACCATTAAAGGACAAGAGGAGGGAAATGTTAAGTCAATTATGATTTAATTTTAGAGATTATAGATGAAGGTAAGCTTAAAGGTCATTTTTTAAAGCGTGTGGGCCCCCTTTTAGTGAATAAAATATGTTTGACTTTTAAAAAGACCTCCTTTCACATATAAAACTGCCTTAAAATGATATGCAATGGCTATGAGACCTTTGAAAATCCATAAATTTAATGTAAATCACAAGTCACATCTTCTTAAAATGGTTATAACATACAATTTAACCTTTATGGCACGCTTGAAAGGCATTTGATGACCTTATGGGTTCATTTTAGCTTGAAACAATCTTGATTAATAAGCTATAGAAGATGACCTTGGATACATCATTAAACATCATGTCAAGACTGAAACATGACTTGGATACCTTTTACATCTTGATAACAAGGTCCCCCCTCAAGAAGTGGCTAAACAAGCATAAGTATAAAAAGAACAAGAAATTTTAATCTCTCCAAATACCTTAATTTCTACAAGATACGTTAACCTTATCAAATAAGTTATAAACCATTATTTAGGCTTAAAATATACTTGAAACCCTTCCATTTAACCTAGGACAACCTATGAATACCTAATACATCATCCAATGACTCACAATATCCTATCACATGATGGTTTCTCAAGAAACCCGTAGTGTATATAATGAAACCTTAAATAATGATAATAAGGTTTTAAATGACCATTTTGAAGACCATGACAATATTTAGGTAGCCTTATATAAGCTTGGATGGGTCTCATGAGAAAGTTTTGAATTATAGGGGTTGATATTTGGATTGGGAAGACAAATTATCAACATGTATATGGGTAAATGATCAAATCTAAATTCATTAGTAATGTTAATGTTACTAATGAACAATCCCAATACTTACTCTAATCCTATTATTGAAACATCCAATCTGAGATTCCTATTATTAGTCATAGAAGCTAAAAAGCTTACAGGACTGCATGTGTTCTTCCTATTATGAATTATAAAACATATCATATTCATCCTTTTGGACTTATCATGATTATTTAGATTGATGATACACCTAATAAAGATCAACAAGATGCTATGAAAGATGGAAATTTCATTTATTATCTTAACATGAGTCCACATAAAATGGATTTAAAGTTATATGTAGCAAGATATGACCATAAAAAAATGTCTCAAGTTTATACATTTGGAATTTAGACCACTACTACTGGTACTATTCATATGTCTACATCTTTAATGACCTGTGTGGCATCCATCCAAAGTTTGAGGGAAATAAAATCCATTTAAAAAATTACAATACCTATTTATACAAAGGAAACATTCACCCCTCTCATTATGGATACACATGTTTTATTACCAACCTTGTGTAACTCACATTCCATTGAGAAAAATGTTATAACTCTGCATGCCAAGGTGTTACAACTAGAACAAGCTGCATTAAGAGATAGCCATTCCATATATTCACACACTTTTCTCCATAACAAATTAAAACCTAAGATAATAGTTTACTCTTTACAAATGGGTTTTGTATCTCCTAATATTTTAATATATGAAGGTAAAGGTGACCCCGAGCAATATCTTAGATCATTCCATGTAACATGCATGAATTATGGATACAAAAACAAACTATTGGTCAAGTTATTTATAATAAATCTTAAGGATCATGTATTTATATGGTTACATGATATCCCTCTTCAATCCATGAGAGTATTCAATGCCATTATACTAATTACTAGTGCACTTTGCCATCAACATTGATGAAAAGTTATGTTATGCATAAATTACTAAGCTAAAGTAAGGGTGCAATAAATTGATCAACGACTATGTTATTCCATAGAATACCATTATATCCATGATGAATAACAATATGGATGAAAATTAATTACAATATATATTCAAAAAAAGTTTGTTGGTATCACTTTAGGATTCAATTATATTCAAGAGAACTAAATCATTTGGTGAGTTATGGCATATAGTGAAAGAAAGAGAAGTCGATTTAATTTATTTGAATAAACTTAATTATACATAAAATATAATGAATATTTAGATAATTAATTTTAAAATAAAACCAAAATATAAGGTGAAATAAATTGACAACAATAATGAGTCAAAAATTATAACCAATGAAGTGTCATAACCTACAAACTAGTTATAATTGATAACTCCAACAAAGAGGTAATTTTAAAGATTAACATCACCTCATGATGTGTTACTAAATAAGTTTCTCAAGTGAAAAATTATAACACTCCATCCACAAAATTTACATCCAAACAAACCTAGACCAAAGAACTATGCTGACAATGCATATTTTGAGTATCATTAGATTGTGGGGTATTTGATAAATAGATGTTTCAAGCTAAGACATAAGATACAAAATATCATAGATGAAAATATTATTTATTTTATTACCCCCATAGAGGAATATCAACCATAGCATAATATAAATCCAAAGTTAAGTATATTTAATGATCATTTTCCTAAACTTGAAACAACATAAAATATGGAAACTTCAGTGGTGCATTTTTCATACAACATGAATCCTCCACTGATGATATATGATCACCCACTAGATATAATCATTGGTACATAGGGATATTCCACTATAGTGTTCCATGATCACATTTGATGATAGTGAGATAGTTAATGATGATTCTAACTTTCATGAGATCTTCCTATGATCATACATCGATGAACAACCTATATAGTGTTATGATTATCAATGGTTTAAGTGAGAAAGTTTTCATGATGGAATTTATCAAACCCCTTGGGTACACATAAAAGGATTTATAAGATACATCAAAAGTAATTAAATGATTATGAATACAAAACAAATCTCCTTGGGTTGAATAATATCACCATTTTATGTGGGCTCAATAATCATAGCTACATCATCCCTAGTTTTATAGAGTAATGGGGTGTTCCCCATGTTATTAGGTTTATTATAGATTTAAATACTTCATGCAATTCCATTTATGGTATAGTGATGCCTAAAATACATATACTATAACATAGTAGTCAAATTTCCAAGTATCTTTTATTGTCAGTGATATCTCCTCCACCTACACCACCACTATGATTCATTGATACACATTAAAGATTAGTATGTAGAGGTCGTTGACATTTATTTGGGATCAATATTAAAAGATAGTTGACACACCTATTCATAATCATTTTTAGATATCATTGATACACATATCTACGATGAGAATATAGAGTTGAATGTTACTCATATATATGATCTATCTATACAACTAATTATTCAACATCGATAACATCAAATAGTTAATCAAAGACCACAAAGGTCACCATATCCTTTAGTACATAATTATCACTACAAACAAGTTAACATGTTCCAAAATAAACACATGCAAAAACACACCCTTATACTATATAATAGATGCTACAAAGACTTCATCCTTCTAAATCCATTGATCATACTTTGATTTCTATGACCAATGATAATTATAGATATGGTACACCACATGCATCCTCATTAAACCTACTCCACCCACATTTAATACCTTCCATCATGATAGAGTACCCTTTAACCGTTCAATACAAGGAACCCCCATGACCCTCATATTGATGTGATCATTTGTTAAATTTTCCAAATATCAAATATTCTAAAAAAATAATAATCAAAACATACGAAAACATTCAAATATTAAAAAAAATCAATATCATGACATGATTGCTAGTTAACACTATTTACATGTTATTTAATTTATATTTTTTAGATGGCGTATTATTTATATGTACATGCATTTAATGAAATTTGAGGGATATGAATGACATAAATGTTACACATGGGCATAAATATATTGCTCTCTTTCTACTAGTGGCCATAATAATACGGGGGGCATCTTATTTCACATGTTTCACTATTACATGTTAAATATTTTCTAAACATAGTAACAATTTGAGATACCTGTATTGTTAATACATGGTTTGATAGTTACTCATGTATTACATAGTGATATATGATATGCCACTATATTGTGATGTCTCTCTCTCTCTCACACACACACACACACACAGATGTTATAGATTATTTTTTTATTATATGGTCAATTGGTGTTGTTACTCTTTTATAGAATAGGCTACTTTGTGTTCATCTATTATGTGTGGCCCCTGAGCCTTTTTTGATGTGACATCATTAATTCCCCCTTTTTATGATAATTTTTATGTCCCCTTACATGTGGCCCTTGGTATTATTTTTTATGATATTTTATGTCCCTTATATGTGGCTTTTAGCCTTATGTTGGAAACTAACAATTGCACTTATTTATCTTTTAGACATAAAATATTTTCATGATCTATCCTATGCATTGTTTCTTTATAGTATTATTTAGGTACACCTCTACTTTTTATTTCATTGATAAATCTAATTATACCTAATGCTTACATGCTTTGCATTACATATGTTACATACATACCCTAATTGATATATAGATTACTATGATGATATATTCTCCACATGTTTAAATAATATTACATGATGTTATATTTTTACATGAAATGACACAATTAACATTGATTTTGAAATGATTGACTTACAAGATACATACCTCATCTCAAAATGAGGGCATTACAATGGGCTTGTTTTAGGAACATAATCCTCCATGAATAGAAAATCATATTAAATTATAGATTCTAGAGATATAAAATGGTTCAGATACATGGCAGATATTGACACATTGATACAAATTACAAAGGCATATGCTATGCATATGCATTCACTTTAAAAACATTTGAACATATATTAATACACATTTGGGTACATGTGCACTAACATATGCACAGAAATTGATATAAAATATAATTGGAACTCATCATACACACAATTTAGATTCAAGGGGCATTGTATTAGTTCATGCACATATACACATCACAATTATAGTTTAGTGAGAAATGGTTGTCATTCCACTTCATAAATATAAAATAGATGGTCATGATGGGGGCATAGACATAGTGAATTCTCTTTTAATCATGAATTCTATTTTACATTGAATGAATACACAATCAAAATTTCATTCATGATGGAGACACGAACATTTTAAATTCCTTTTTGATCATGAATTTTGTTTCTACATGGATCAAACTTGAGCATAAGATTACAATTAAATTTATTAGTAATTTTTAGTGATGGATTCATTTTTATTTGAACAAACCTGTCCTAATGGTTCTCTCATTTACTTGCATATGTATTTATTGAAGAAAACCTAGCTTGATGGTTCTCTCATTTATTTATAGTGAAGTTGGGGGAGTGTTGCCTTCCCAACCCAATATCTTGTATAGCTACACAAGTTTGAGGCATGATCACCTGAACTCACCATGTGCTTTAACTAGTAAGGAAAATCTCTCTAATAATTTAAGGAAACATCACATTCAACAAGTTGTAAGGGTAAAACATGTTTTTTGCCAACAAACATGTACTCTAACCCTTGTTATTTTTTCAAATATTAAAAATTCAATTTCAAATTTAAAATAGTCAATCTATAAACATTGTCTACACATAATTATAGGTTTTTTTATTGACTTTAATAATTGGAGATTCATACCAAAGAGAAAATGTGTTGTATTCCCAACCCAAGATCTCGTATAACTACACAAGTTTGAGGCATAATTACCTAAACTCACCATGTGATTCAACTAGAAAGCAAAATCTATCTAATGCTTTAAGGAAACAACATATTCATAAAGTTGTAAGGGAAAAACATGTATTTTACCAACACAATATAATCTAACTCTTGTTATTTTTCCAAATTTTAAAAATTCAATTTCAAATTTAAAATAGTCAATGTATAAACATTATCTTCATGTAATTGTAGGTTTTTTATTGAATTTCATAATTGGATATTCATTTTAATATAAAAATCCCATTATTAAAATAATAAGGGGGAATTTTTAGATACCATATTTTTTTCTTTTGTACTTGAAAATAACCAATATTGACACACATTTACTATGCATGACTTGAGCACTCAAACAAATTCAAAATTCAATATTTTATCACACTTTCATGTTATCTTATGAGTCAACCCATCTATTATATTTTTACATACCTAAAATAATCTTACCTTTTATTTTAAACCTACTAAATATCTTATATAGATATCTCTAGACTCTCAATTTAGTCCACCTGTATACATGTCAGTTCTAGTATATACAATCAATACCATTAGTTGATATTGCTATAGCTTGATTGATACTACCCCAGTCCTAGAAATGGATATTTATAAATTCAAATCCATATTTAGGCTTAGTGCATTAACTTAACATATCAGTGGTAGGATAAATTATTTTAATTCATATTTAAATAAATCAAGGTCTCATTCAAAAAGGATTAGAGACTTATCTAATATACATCTATGAATTATTACACATTAAGAAAATTTTCCATATTCCTCCCAATTTTCAAACCTATCACTAGCTTCAAATATAATCCAAATATGAAGCACTCTAAATCCAAGTTAAAATAAACACTATCAAGTATAAAAGACACATTAGTAGCTACATACATATATGAAGGATACCAATTGGACAATCACAGTAGGTGAGAGAAATATGTGTGTATGATTAACCTATTTGGAGTATTGGATATGTAGGCAATGACCAATAATTATATGAAGGTAATTAGGATTAGCTCAATGCATTACACTTTTTTATATTTTACATATTTTTAGCCTTCACAATCACACTTAGGGATTTAAGATAAAGGAAATTTATTTCTATAGTTGTGTACATCATTAGGGTTAAAGATGAAAAACATAGAGTAATAAAAGATAGTGTTAAGTGATCATTAAATGAGTGTGCCTTAGTTACACACATGTCATTATCAACCAATAGGTCAATATTGATCATTGATACTGACCTAATCCTCTATAACCAACCTATTATAGACACCAAATTAGTTTTAAAACTAAATGAACCACATACCTATCTATCCTTGAATTTCAATTGTATATTATAGTGATATTCAAACTATCAACTAAAAAAGTGAAGTATCATGATATATTATGTAATTTATATATTTAGTATATGCCACTTGTTAATTCAAAATAATTAATTAGTCTTTTATAGTCAGATGTATGCTTAAATGTTATATCTAAATATTTGAATTACATTTCAAAGTTTAATCCTAATTATACTGATATCACCCCTTAATGTAAATTAGGGTACAACATATTGGTGAAATTCTACACATATGAAACACTACAAAACCTTAGGTTTTTCTTAATGTTTCATCCTTATAGGGTTTGAGATGTCATGCATATGAATTAATTTTACAAACACTTGAGAATATATTTATATACACTTGGGTGCATATGCATGGGAATATTCACAATAATTACATGAACATGAATTATAGGCCTTCATATACACATTTTAGATTCAGGGGGCATGATACTAGTTCAAACACACATACACAATAGTATAGTTTTAGTTGAATGGAAGATGGTTGTCATTATAATTAGTACTTATTAGATATATGATAATGATGAGGGTATGGACATTATTTATTCTCTTTAGATCATGCAATCTATTCTACATTGAGCAAATCTACATAATCAAGCATACGCTCATGATGGGGGTATGAACATTGTTCATTCCCTTTTGATCATGAATTTTGATTTTACATAGAGTTACCTTGAGTGAAACATTAAAATTAAATTTATAATCCATATGTAATAGTTAATTCATTTTTTGAGAAAACTTGGCCTAATGGTTCTCTCATTTACTTGCATCTTCATTTCTTTGAGTGAACTTGGCATCATGGTTTTCTTATTTATTTGTGTAGTTATTTTTTAGTGAACTTGACTTGATGGTTATCTCTATTACATGAATAGTTATTTGGGTTAGTAAATTATGTAATTTTCACCACATTAATGAAATTTTAGGCATGTTTCCTTCTCAACCCAACATCTTGTATAGTTACACAAGTTTGGGGCATGATCATTCCAACTCACCATGTGATTCAACAAAAAAACACAATAACTCTAATACTTGAATGAAGAATCATTTCCAATGAGTTTCAAGGGACACATAATTTTAACTAATACACATGTATACTCTAACCCTTTTTCTTTCTCTAAATTTCAAAAATTCACTTTCAAATTTAAAATAGTGAAGCTATGGACATTGACTACACATGATTGTATGTTTTACTATTGAGTAATATATGCAATTGGAACTTTATACCAAAGACAGTGTGTTGTACATAATCAACTACATTTTTTTTTAACTCAAAAATTTCCATTACTAGAATAAAATGAAGAATTTTTAGATACTAAAATATGGGCTTTGGTAATTAACAATGATAATTTTGACACACATTTACCACAAATGACTTAAGTACTCAAACAAGGTCATAATTCATCATTATCTCACATTTTCATGTTATATTATGAGTAATTTTTTTTTTTAATTGTTACACACACATGAAACATAATATTTATTTCAAACATGTTCAATATCCTAAACATATATCTATAGACTCTTAGTTCAGTTGCCTTGATCACAAGTCAATTCTATCAGATACAATTAGTATTGTTAGTTGATACTAACCTAATGTATGGTACCAACCTAATCCTAACAATAAATATTTTATAAAATTTGACCCAATATTAGGATTGACCCATTAACCTAGCATGTCAATGGCATGAAAAATTATTTGATTGGATCCATATATAAACAAATCAATATCTCATTCAAAAGGGTTTGGAAAATTATCTGATATACATTTATACACTATTTCACACTAATAAAATCTAATTTATTCTTTCCAATTTGTAAAGCTATCACTAGAAATAGTCACAAGACAATTCCATATCACTCTAAATATAAGTAAAAACAACCAAAGTAAAATATGAAAGACACTTCATTAGCTTCATACATATAACTAATGAACACAATCACACTAGGAAGGAGAAATATGTGTGGATTGATTTCCATACTTTGAGTATTGGGTACATAGGTAGTAGGCCAATCATTAGATAGGGTGATTGGGGTCAACTTATCCCATTACACTTCCATTATTTTGTAGATTTATATCCTTCACAAGAACACTCAGGGTTTTAAGGCAAATGCAACTAATTTTGGAAGCTACACAAATTATCAAGGTTTGGGATAACAAATTTAGAGTAATAAATAACAATTATATAAGAATGTACATTTATTGTGCCCTAATTACACATAAGTTAGTACTAACCAACAAATAATTATTGACTGGTAATATTGACTTGATCCTACAGAACCAACCCAACATAGACAGTTAACTAGTTCCAGAACTAAATGTAAAACATGCATGCTTATACCTATTTTTCAATTCCAAAATACAATCATAATTATATAGTAATAAAAAAAGTTAAGGATCTTTATCTTCTTAGTAATTTATATATTTAACATATACCACTTGTCAAATCATAAGAATCAATCTTAGTCTTTTACATTTAGAAGTATGTTTGAATGCCATATCTATTAATTTAAAATAAATGTAAAATTTATATCTTAATTACATTAATCTCACCCATTAATTCAAATTAAATTAAAATAATTGAAAAAAACTAGTCCTCTTTCATGATTGCACATTGTTCTTATGATATTAGAAAAGCCCAAATTTTATCTAGTAGATTTACTTGAATTGATCTTATGAACTCTTGGAAGGGACCCATCTAGGAATTATTGGGTAGAATGATGAATATTTGGTGTTTGTAATGGAATAGAATGTTAAAGTTTTGGTAAAATTTGAGATCCTCTAATCTAGGTCAAGATAAGGATACACATTTATTTCCATCTAGAATCATTGCCATGCTTGTAATTTGAAGAGAGATTTTTTAGCCCATAATTTCAATAGATTGTGTATTGTTTTCAAAGATTATAGTATTTTTTCCATGCCAAATATGCTATAGGTTTAGAATGAAAGTGATATTTTGAGAATAATTCATAATTTTGGATTCAATTTAAATTGAGATTGACTTAGAGAAAATTTGATGCATATATTTTGTGTCATTCCTTTTTTTTTAGTATGAATCACAAGAATGGTATAATTAGGAGTCATGGATATTGAGACCATACATTTTTATAATACCTAATATGCCTTGATTGGTTCAAGACTGAGATAGGCCAAGGTCACTATGAATCCTCCCATATTTATGAATGGATAAATATGTTCATCAAGTTAATATGATATAAATATGGGGAAATTAGAGATGTCATAGATTAAAATTTAGACTTGGACAAGGGATGTACTCCTATATTGTTAAATTATTTATTGATTCCAAATGGGTTCACTATCTGAAGGTCTTACATAGTACCTAACAAGATAATTTTTTCTCCAAGATTACAACATATTATTTTATAAAATCAATACTTAATGAAGAGAGAGATGGGAGGCCATTATAACTTGATTTATATAAAATTCTTTTTTTGACCATTTGTATATTTATATATTATTTTATATGAGATGAGTTATCACCTAAAATTAATGTGTTGTGTAGTTTTGGCATGTGGAGTCTTCCATTTAGAAAGGAGATCAATATTTCTAGGAACCAAATTTTTCTATATTAATATTTGACTCCATAGGGAGATGTTAGAAACTTTGATTCTCTAAGATAATCTCATTAATAGAGAATTGTGGAATTGAAAATGATTTTTGAATTAATTCCTCTTAAAGGTTTGGTTTACAAATCTTACCCCAAGCAACAAAGGTATACTTTTATTGTTATTAAATGCCTTGTCATAAAATTCCACATTGTATGGCTATGCCTTTTCCCCTATGTACCTAGGTATTTTGATAAGAGTAAGATTTAAAACCTAAACCATAATGACATGAGAGTATGAAAATAGGTCAATTGAGGTTTATCATCCAAATGGAATCCCAAATAAGTTAAGGGAGTGTATCCTTTATACAATCCTTGAGCCTGAACACCAGTATTTTTTTAGCAATAGAAACATTAATGAACTTTATATTGGATTTATGTTTATTAATTTGTTGTCATAAAGGATTCTTGAAAGTTATTTAATATATCATGGATGTATTGATATTTAAAAAAATGATTTGAGAGAAGAAGAGTGTCATATGCATTTTTTTACATTTTATTTTGACATGTTGAAGTTAACTACACAAACATTATTCCTACATAAACATTCTTCCATGGTAATAAATAAGTATGGGCTGATCGGATTTCCTTGTCTAAGGGCTCTAGTGGAAGGGAATGGGAGATCTATGTTGTGATATATGTATTGTTCCATTTAATTAGAAAATTTGAGAAATTGAAAGTGGTTATAGTCTTATAGATGATATAACAATTGTAACTTTCAAAGGATTTTTACATATCCAACTTAATGAGAAGTCTTGGACTTTTAAAAAATATTTAGTGAGACTAAAATCTTGTGTGGTCAAGATACTGTTTGTGATTTTATTTCCAAGCATAAAATTTATCTGGGTATCAAAATTAATTTTCCTTAGACAAACTAAAAATAGGAGGGAAAGGAATATTCATTTCCCCCATAAACATATCTAACCAAGTCATAAACAACATAAACTAAGGATAAATATGTGATAGTACCCAAGTAATACAAAAAAAGAAAAGAAGTGGTGTGAATCTATAAGGAATTAACTAGAGCCATCATCCATTATTAGATTTTTTGAAAATGAGGGCAACCTCTAAGATCATAAACATTTAAATTTAATCAAACATTTAATACATTCTTTGTTAAATAGTAAGCTACCTTAGAATTTTTTAATCAACAACTAGATAGACAAGTTTTTATTCAATGTTATAACGACTACGTATATAATGTTGGACATATATATTTGAAATCTCAAACTTTTTTGATGGGACACTCCAAAATAGTGTTTATGATTATTATAGTTAGGAAATTTTTTGAGATACCTGATGGCACCAAACTTCTTCATCAAATGTGACTCCCAATTGTCAAACTCAACATCCAACACCATTGACAATAGCCTTGCCAATATGTGAAATCACCTATATTTTGTTATAATCCTTGCCAACATGTATAATCATCTACAATCCATGCAAGACTTGCCTATTTGTACAAGCACCATACACAAAGACTTGATTTAAATGTTAAAATAAGCATACACAACAAGCCATTGTCTAAACAATCTCATATGCTTCTAGCTTGGATTTTTACCTAACCTCCTTTGGATGACCCTTATCTAGACACCAAGTATTGTATGTTATGGTTTATTATGTAGGGTTAGAGCATCCATTCCCATAGTTGGCATACATTTTTATATTAATATTGAGCTAAGACAAGAAGTTTTCTATTCTACCTTGATTTCTCATCTTATTTTTGAATCTTTGATTGTTTTGGATGAATAATAATGAATTGTTGATACACCCATAATTTCCTTTCTTTATAACATAGGTTGCCAACATGATTTTATTTAGGGATAGTTTTCAATTCACACCTCCTTTTTCTCCTCAAGTCTATCCTCATCTTATATCATTCAAATTTTGTGGATGATATATACCAGACATATCCAACCTAATAGAGTAGATATTTTATTTGTAATTTATTAAACCTAATCTCCCCCATTTCTCTATTCTTAACATTGACCAAGAGCTTTGCCTTCTTATGGTCTTAAAAATTAAAGGACCGTAAAGTTTTATTTTAGCATAGATTGATGGTCTTAATGAGCATCATGATGCTACTAAGGTCTTTTGGTTCCATCATGAGAACCCATTATCACTACCCATTATGAATCCCATTCTAATTAACAACCACCCTAATCCATAGCCCATCCACTATGTTGGTTGCCTCGACCTAGTCTCTGGGCATTGAGTACATAATTTACCATGTATTATTCATTTGTACACAATCTCCCATGTATTTTTCCTTTGTAATGATGATAAATCATAATATTGGCAAATCTTAATCAAAACCAAAAATGACAAAAATAGAAAAAAACAAAAAAATAAAGCTGAAAATCAAACAAAAAACAAGAAAGAGAAAGCTAACTAAAAAAATATTTAAATGATGACCATTGAATGAATGACATAACCAATTACCATTAAGATCATGTAGGTGAAATTCATTCTTTCTAATAATATAAACTATTTTATAAGTTCCAATCCAAAGTGAATTAAACTTATGATGCTTATTTGGTTCCTCATTAGCTTTATTCTAATATAAAACTATATCACCAAATTTAAGATGCTTTTTAGAAACTTTTTTATCAAATAATTTCTATAAATTTTCTTTAGACTTTTCTGATTTCTACAAAGTAGTGGCTTTAGTTTTTTCAAGGTCTATAAGATGGTTAAGTCTTTGTTCAACAACATTAGTATCCTCAGTTAAGTATTAAATGGTGGTTCTTACAGAAGATATTTGGAGTTCTATTGGAAAAGTATCTTTAAAATCATAAGTTAACATAAATGGAGAATAGCCTATTTAAGCTTCACCATTGTACAATCAACCCATAATGATTCAAAGATATAAAAATGCCCATTATGCGTATTAGCACATATATTCTTTTTAATGATTCAAAACATATTTTTGTTGGTAGAGTTATCTTGCCCATTCCTTTAAGGATAATATTTTGAATAATGAATAAAAATAATTGAACAATGTCCCAAAAATTCTAAGTAATCATTTGAAATACATCAAAAATTATTTCATAGGAAAAACGAAATCTCTAAAAAAAATAAAAAAAATAAATAACTTCAATTGTGATAGAACTTTACAAAGATTTTACCTCAATCTATTTCATAAAATAATCTGTTTGTCAAAAAATATTTGTGACAAACAAAAGGAGGATGGATGTTTGAAATAAAATCAATACCCCAATTAGTGAAGGGTTTCTCTAGTATATTTGGATTAGAGGGCATTAAAAGCAACTCATCTCCACCAGTAAATAATTTGTATGGCATACAACCACGAACTAGATTATATAAATATTGAAATAATGTAGGCTAATAATAACTTATGCATAAAATCTTATATTTAGTAGTTTTAGTAGCATAGTGACATCCATAATTACCTTCATGACACACTCAAGGGACCTTTTAAATTTTATCATCTGTTATACAATGAAAAGGACACTATATGTGTTTCTATATAATAAAAAAATCTTTAATAAAACAAATTTCAAATATTGAAGTCTAAGAAATCTTCTTTATTTTTTATCAAGATTGTTAAGACATGCCTAATTTTAGAAATAAAAAACTGAGTTATTTTACCAACCATCTTGAGAAAGTGAATAATCCTATTTTCTCATTCCAAATCCAATTTTAAACTATTTATAAAAATAAAAAAACTTTCTTGGTTTTGAAATGAGGCTTAGCATGTAATGAATCATCAATAAAAATAACTAAAATATTTATACTTGAGGTCTCATTTTCAGCAATTATTTTTCTAAGTCATTTCATTTTATAGTCTTGGATGTTTTGAATTCAAGATTAAACTCTTGGATTCTAAAAATCCATTTAGGTAATGTTCCTTAAATAGTAGGGTTTTTTACAAGATAAGAGATAACATGTACATATAATCTAACAAAGACCTTGTTTCCCATAAAAAAATATTGAAACGTGGCTAAAGAAGAAATCAAAGATAACACAAATTTCTCAATTAAGGAATATATTGTCTCAACATCTTTCAAAACTTGGTTGATATAAACAACAAGTCTCTCTTCATGATTTTCATCATTTTGATTAATAATAACACCTATGACCTTTTAGTAGCATTAACATAGATAATGAATGGTTTATTTAAATCAAGTTTAGCAAATAGATGTGCACTTAAAAAATAATATTTAATGTTATAAAAAGTTGGTTCAACACCCTATCCCATGTATAACATTGCTTTCTATTTAAAAATATTTTAAAGGGGTTAGATCTATCATCAAAATCATAAATAAATTATCATATAAAATTGATTTTTCTAAAGAAAGATCTAAGACAAGATTAATATTTTTTGGGTGGAAAATATTTAATAGATTTAATATGCTTTGGATCAATTAAAATTTAATTTTAGAGATAATATGACATAACATTTTACCTCTAGTCACTCTAAAAATGAACTTCTTAGGATTTAGAGAATTTCATATTTTTTGTATCTTATGAAGATTTCACAAAGATTATAAATATGCCTATTTCCCCTTTTAGAATGCACAGTGAGATCATGTAAGTAGACTTGTATAAAAATATTGATTAATCAATAAAAATAAATATGCATAACCCTTTGAAAAGTGGCACATGTGTTCATTAAACCAAATGAAATTTTGTTAAAATTAAAAGTTCCCCTACATGTAGTAAATGTAGTCTTATGTCTATCTTCTAGATTTACAAAAAAATGATTATAACCAAAAATCCTATTAAGTAAAGACATAAGTTAAGATCTTAAAACTTGAGACAAAATATGATCAATACTAGGAAGAGGAAAATTATCTTTAACACTAGCCTTATTTAGATCCCTAAAGTCTATGCATAATATATTATCACCATTATTTTGCTTAACTTGAACTAAGTTATCCACCATTTTAGAATATTTTATAGCAAAGATGACATCATCATCTTAACATTTTATCAATCTCCTTATTGATCGTGTCATCCATAAGGAGCTTATTTTTCTAATATTTTTACTAATAGATTTTATACCAAGTTTGATAGCTATAAATAAAGAACATCAATGAATTATTTAAAAACTTTAACACATTATATCTTTTCCTTAGGAGTACATTGAATTCCTAAATAAATGAATTTAGGATCTTTCATTTCCAAGGTTAATAATAATACTTTCACCTATTATTCTCTTTGAAGGATCTTTAGTACGTGAAAACATAGGCTGGCCATTTAGATTGAACATTGACTCTACGCTGGCTAAGCCAATAAATAGTTTACTAGTACTTAGTTGTAGATAATCACCAAAATTTAACACATAGTCATCATGTTCAATATAATTTCCTTCTAAGAAAGAATAAATATGTTTATCACAACTAAAAACATATTACCTTAGGTCTAAAATTTTAGAAAAAGTGAAGTTGATAATTGGTTTGCTTTTACTTAAAGTAGGATTTGAAGCAAAAAAAAAACAAGCTTATCAGCTTGAGAATTAAATTATCTAAGATTATGAGCGATATTAAAATCTTAAAAATTCTCAAGTGACCAAATTTTATGAGTGTATCTTATTAGCATATTATTTGTGTTATCTAAAGCTATTTGCTAAGGTATATTTCATATGCTTATGTTTATAATGGTTTTAACCACTTAGGTAGGTAGGTTTCACAAGCTTAGCCATTTTATGCTACCCAATACTTATGGTTGTTCCCACCCCCTATTTTCTCGGGTGGCTATTTTTGCCTATTTAATAAGCCTCTCATATATTGTTTTGTATGCTAGTTAATTCCATTTCTCAATCTTTTCTTTGAATTTAATATGGTAATTAGAGAATACAATTTAGGAATCTTGTGAAGCAAGAGAGGATGGTCTTGTCAGGGAGAAGCATGAAACGCCTAGTAGAGAGTCATGAGAGGAAGAAATTTATTTATTTTTTCTTGTGACTAGCCATTTAACTTGGAGTAAAATCCCAAAAAAAATTTGAGCACTATTTTTTATGATTATTTTTTCTATAAAATTATCTAGTTGGGCATTCATCTGCTAGATTAGACATAATCAAATTATATTGAGTATTTTATTCAAAAACTGCATTTGAAGTTTTTTGATTGGTCATTTCCATACAGTTTGGGAAAGAGACTAGATTTTCATTTGAGCACTATTTTGTGGTCATTTTTATATGGTTTGGGAAAGAGACCATATTTTTATTTTAGCATTGTTTTTGGTGAGTTAGGGGTCTAAAAAACTTCTATATTCCAAGAGGAGATGATAGGAACTAACGAAATTCAATTTGGCTAAGTATTTCTCCTAGAATATGCATCTAAAGTTTTATAGGTAGGCTAATTTTTTGATTGGCTAAATTTTTTTATGAGAATTTTAATCTAAAGATTTATTATGTCAATTAATTTTAAATTTTTAATTGAAATAATTCAAAACTTTAGCTTATAAGGGTTTTTGGGGAACTACTGGTGACTAATTATCTCAAAAAGTACTGAAAGGTGAAAAAATTACCATTTTTTTGGGTTTTTGATCTTGATGTTGATGGAGAAGGAATTTTTGAAATTGGAGTTGTATATCTCTCAATTTAATTATTTTTATCTTTTTTTGGTGTTTTTAAAGATACAAAATTTAAAATTTCCCAAACATTGTGGTGTTTTTCACTAAAAATTGGAGGGATTGACCAGTTTGTGATTTGAATCAATGGGTAGGAGGAATTTTGTGTAAAATCATTATAGTTTTTTTTTTAATTTGAATTTTTTATAAAAATTAGATCAAAATGGTTAATTTACAACACCTCTTATTGCCAAATTCACAATAATTGATAGGCAAAAAATTTAGGTTATGAAGTCACAAGGTTTTAACAAAATATGAATATCAAAACCTTGATCAAATAATGCTTGGTAAAGAGCAAAGGCCTACCACTGGTTATGATGACTATGATAAGCATCATCGAGAAGATTTTATGTTTCTAAAAATTTTAGTAGTGGATAATCTAATATTAAAGGTAAAAAATGTGACCATTACATCAATTTTATGTATGGACTAGTCTTACTTCTAAATACTAAGCTTCTAAATCTGGCAGGGTATTATATTTGAATAATTTGTTGTTTTATTCTAAGATGCAAGAAGGTGGCTCTATTTCTAAGTTTTTATTTTAGATCAAAGATATTAGTGATCAGTTGAAGGCTATGCAGAAGCCTGTTGATGAGCAATATTTGATTGCTCTAGTTATGCAGAATATTCTACCTTCATTTGAATCACTTGTGGAGTCTTTGCACATGATTGTTGAGATGCAGACTTTAGAATTTGAAAAGTTATCCATATTTTTATTATGGATGGAGAGATGATAGGAACATATAGTGTTGTTTACATCTACTTCTATAGAGAGTGCATTCTTCATCAAGGGAAAGGGTAAGAAGTTTGATAAAACTACTAGTTCCCAAATAGAAACTTCACAAGTAAGTGGTTCTAATAAGAGTTCTAAGTGGAAATGTTTTTACTATAAGCAACTTGGTCACCCTAAGAAATATTTTAGGAAAAGACAACAAGATATGGCTAACCCTAGAAAGAAAACTCATCATGTGAATGTAGTTGAAGGTGAAAGTGAGGAATCATCTCCTAATTTTTTTTTCATGGCTTCCATTGGTAACTCTATAGTAGATCAATCTTGGTACTTTGATTCAAGGGCATCTCATCATTATACATGCCATAAGGACTAGTATGTGGCTTTTGATGAAAATGATAGTAATAATGAATCTGTATCTTTAGGAGATGGTAGGACTCATTTTGTGAAAGGATATGGTAATGTTCATATTAGATTTGATGGTACTATCTGATATACATTTAATAATGTTAGGCATGTGCCAAACATGAAAAAAAATTATTTTCATTAGTGAGATCACTAGAAAATTTTATTTTGTTATAAAGTTTCAAGGATGACATTGTTTATTCACTACCAAAAATAACAAGATTATTTCTATTAGGATTGATGAGAAAGGCTTGTATAAGCTTGTAGATCCATAAAAAGCAAAAGAAAGTGTACTTGTAGCTGTTGATAGCACAAATTCACTTTGGCATGAAAGGTATGGGCATTTTAATTTTTAGTATTTGACTACATTGAGAAAGACTAAGATGGTTAAGAGGATTCCTTCTATTCAAGATAGTCATCATGTATGTCCTGGATGTCAGTTGGGGAAGCAATTTAGACATTCATTTGATGTTGGTGAAGCTTTAAGAGATAAGGGAGTATTGGATATGGTACATGTGGATTTGCATGGTCTAATTTAGACACCTACCCCCTCTGGAACACATTATTTTCTATTGTTGGTCGATGATTTCTCTAGAAAAAAAGTGGGTATGCTTTTTAGCAAAGAAATTTGATTATTTTTCTAACTTCCTTACTTGGAAATTTATGGTTGAAAAATAGGTGGGAAGGTTAGTGAAATATCTTAGAACAGATAATGGGGGTGAGGTCATCTCAAAACATTTTGAGTTTTCTGCCACTGAAGTCATACACAAAAATTATACTACCCCTTACACTCCACAAAAAAATGGAGTTATGGAAAGGTGAAATAGGATGGTGATGGGCATGGCTCATTGTATGTTCCAAAGCAGAAATGTCCCATATAGATATTGTGTAGAATCAATGAATACAATAGTTTACATTCTCAATAAAAGTCCTACAAAAGAATTAGAGAATATAACTCTAGAGGAGACTTGTTCAGGTCAAACTCCAGATGTAAGTACTTTCTAAATTTTTGGTTGTGTAGCTTCTGTGGTTATTCCTAATCAAAAGAGAAGTAACTTATATGTAAAAATCAAAGCATACATGTTTTTTGGGTGCGGTGAGTAGTCAAAGGCTTACAGATTACTTGATGTTTCTACTAACAAAGTTTTTTAAAATAGAGATGTCATAGTAAATGAATAAATATCATACTTAACAACAACTAGTAAAGTTTTAGATATTGACTCATTGTTTTCTTCTAATGATTATATTATAAGTTGTGGTGTGAAAGTTGAGCAAAATTATAGTTCATTAGTGGAATCACATTCTAGGGAGAGAATTGATGCAGGTCATTGTGAGGTTCTAATAGAACAACCAAAGAATCCAAAGTGGTATTCTACCACTATGGAAGCACTAAAGGAGGGAGGATTACCATAGGGTGTGGAAGGAAGAAGATTGAGATAAATAAAAAAGTTTGGTAATAGATGTGAGCACAAAATTTTTTCTCTAACAATTGTTGTTTCACATGCTTTTGAGACTAATTCATTTTTAGATGCCAAAGAGAAGCATGAGTGGGACTCAACCATGCAATTGGAATATGATTCCTTGATGAAAAATAAAACTTGGGAGCTCATGGAGCTACCATCAGGAAATAAATCCCTTAGATGTAAATGGATTTACAAGGTTAAATGGAAAGCAAATGATTCTTTGGATAAACACAAATCCAGACTTATTGTAAAAGGTTATGCATAAGAGTAAGGGGTTGATTATGAGGAGACTTTTGCTCCAAATATAAATATGGTAAATTTTTATTTGATTTTTTATATTACTGCTCAGTTTGGATGGTAGGTGCACCAAATGGATGTTAAGAGTGCTTTATTGAATGGATATTTGGAGGTGGAAGTCTACATGGTTCAACCATAGGCTTTTCAGGTTCCTAGTAAGGAACATCTTGTTTGCAGGTAGATCAAGTCCTTGTATGGGCTTAAATAGGCTCCTCAAGCCTGGTATATGAATATAGATACATACATTATGGAGTGTTGTTTTAAAAAGTGTAACTCTGAACCAACTCTCTATATAAAGGTGTCTAGTGATGATATCTTGATTCTCATTGTATATGTTGATGATATAGTCATCACTAGGAGTAGTTTTAGTCTCATTCATAATATGAAGGTTGATATTTTTTGTATTTTTGAAAAGAAAAACTTAGGACTACTAAAATATTGTTTAGGTGTTGAGTTTTGGCAAGGTGATTGTGTTGTATTCATATCATAGAGTAAGTATGCCAAATAATTATTGGAAAGGTTTAGAATGATGAATTATAATTCAACTCACACACCTATGGAATTTGGAGCTAAAATTCCAACTTACATTGATTCACCTCTGGTCAATGAAATATTATATCAATAGCTATTGGGTAGTCTCATTTACCTCACTACCACTATATCAAATATTTATTTTGTAGTGAGTTTTCTATCTCACTTTATGTCTAAACCATAGGAAGTACATTGGTTAGCTATAGAATGGGTCTTAAGATATGTTAAATGTACTCTTGACTTTGGCATACTGTATAATAAGTTTGTAGATTTTGAGTTTTTAGGATACTTTGACTCTAATTGGGCAAGATTAGTAGATTGAGGAAAATCTACAATAGGCTATGTTTTCACTCTTGGTTTAAGAGTTTTCTCATGATAAAGCAAACTAAAAACTATAGTGGAATTATCTTTAATAGAATTAGAGTATAAAGCTATGGTCAATGCAGGTTGTGAAACTATGTGGATAAATAAAATCTTGGAGGATCTTCAATTTGAGTCATCAAAGCATATTCTAATTTTTCGTGACAACTAGAGTGTTCTAAAGATGGTGAGGAATCTAGTATTTAATGAAAGACCAAACACATTGAGGTTCACCATCATTACATATGACATTTGGTTATAAATGAAGACATCAATCTCTTCTACTACCCTACTACAGAGCAACTAGCTGATATAATGACCAAACCACCTGGTACAAACAAGTTCATAAAATTTAAGGACAAAATTGATCTTGTTTCTATTTTAGTCATTAAGGGAGGGTATTATCATATTATTGTGTTACCTTAGGCTATTTTCTAAGGTATATTTAATATGCTTATGGTTATAGTGGTTTTCACCACTTAGGTAGGTAGGTTTCATAGGCTTAGCTATTTTACACTACTCGATGTTTATGGTTGATCCCATCCCTTATTTTATTGGGTGGCTCTTTTTTACTATTTTATAGGCCTCTCATGTATTGTTTTGTATGCTTGTTAATTCCATTTTTTGATCTCTTTTCTGAATCTAATATATCTATGGAGATGAGCTTGGTTTGTCTTGTAAAATTTTCTAACTTGTCTAATTATAAATTTATAATCTACAAAGATTTATAAATGAATAATATTTGGTAAAATAAAATTTCCTATCTTTTCATGAAATATATCTCATTGTTGATAAGAACCTAAGTTGTATCTTTGCCTATGAAAACACTAGTTTCCTTAGACCAATCTCTACCTAAGAGCAGAGCATAACTACTAGGAATATAAGAGTTAAACATTATTTATACACCTAATGCTTGTGTATAGAGTGATCTTGATAAAAATTTAATGAAATTTACCATACCTTTTTTTTTTAATAAGAATCAAAACCTATGAGCTTTTTGTTATCAGTTTTATAAGATACACCCAATCGATCAACAATGAATTTAGGTATTATATTTTTTGAAGCTCATGTATCAAGGATATAATTATGAATAATTTTTTTTAAAAATTTAGTTGAAACATTAAATAGAGGTATGTAATCACTAGGATGATCATGAATTTGAAAAAAAAAGAGGAGATTATTCATTATTAATGGATTCTCCTTGAAATCCTACTACATTTTCAAAATTTGGGTTTTTAATGGATTCATTAATTTTATCAATTTCTCCAAGTAAACCAACAAATTGAAATAAATAAAAACCACCTTTAATTGTAGTTAAATCATAAAAAATATTATAAGCACCAACATCAGGGTGATGAATGTGAATATAGTTTTTGGGTTTATAAAGAGAATACTAAGTATTATTGAATATAGTTGGTTTGGAAGAAGAATTATAATTATTAGATATATTTGAACTATATTTTAAAGTAGAATATAATCCCTTTTCCTTATTTGTATAGTATAAAAATTATAAATATTGATGTTGTCTGAAGACTTGTCAGAACCACACATGTATATATTGTCAGCCAAGTCAATAGAAATACTATCCTTTTCATGAATAATTTTTTTGATTTTTAGAACAATTATACAAGTATTAGGATCTATTGATGATGGAAAAAGTACCATCAATAAATCAACCCTTTCACCTATTGTGAAGGTTAATTTGGAATTGTACTACTCTAATAATAGGGTTTTAAAGGTTCTTTTATGATCATAAAGATGTGAGGGGTTTTTTATAAATTCTGGAAAATAATCAATAAGATATCGAATGCAACTTATTATATTATAACAATTAAAAATCCATTTATCAAATCATGAATCAATTAAGAGAAGAATCTATTATCTATTTTATCTGATAGAGAAAACTTATTAGTTAGATAATCTCTTGAAGAATGAAAATTTGATTCAATAAATATTCATATATTCAATAATATCTTGCTTCTTGATATGATTTTATCCAAGTTTTATTCCAAAGAAAACCAAAATAAGAAATAGACAGATTAAGGATAAGATAAAAGATTCAATCATGTAAACAAGAGAATGAGACAACAAACAATTAAACAAAAAAACTAAGAAAAATGAAAAACAAACTAATAAAGTAACTAAATTCCAACTAAGCAATGTAATCTAATCAAGAAACAAACTCAAGATAATATAAAATTAAAAGAGAAAGATTAAACAAATAAACTACAATACACTAAAGTAGAAATAAATCTAATAACTATGAAGCAACTGTTAAACTAAATACTATTGATATAAAGACTTGAACATATTTTAGGAATATATTAAGATTAAGACTAATAAATAAAATAAATTCAATAGATACTAAGATATGAAAATATATCAAATGTATAACTTAAAGAAAATAGAAGAGATTATTAATTGAAAAACTAAAACAAATTAAGAACTAATATAGATTTAAGATAAAACACTAAAGAGCTAGAATTAAAGAAAATATCTAAAAGAAGACTGATTAAAGAAAGATCTATAGTTAATGAAACAAAAAGAAAAGACAAGGAAGAGACTAAGAAACTAATAAACAAGAATGAACTTAACTAAATCTAAATGTTAAGAAGATAACTAGAAATAGAAATAAAATTAGATTTAGAATAAAACTAAAGATTAAATTATATTAAAGTTAGAGTCAAATAGATTACAATAAAGTGTGTGAGTCTTAAGGAGAGTCATCTTAGCATAAAAGGATAATTTTATTGAGAAAACCAATTTTCTTCCTTTAACAAAACTTGAATGACAATTTTATAATCAAAATAGATCAATGAAGTGCCATAAAATAGTGAAATTTTCATCATTATTTAGGTTGAATACTTAGAATCTATGCATATAATTTCAAATAACAATCATCAAAAGATGTTAGGCTTAGCAATCTTCAGATAATTAGTATTAAATGATAAATAAAGCTATATATACCTATGTTACATAAGAAATTACTCAATGATCAAATAAAATACCATTGGGTATATCTTTAAAATTTGTACTGTCTCAGAGGATTTACATAGAAAGAAGAAGTATGAGTGATGGAATTCAAAAAATGTCTAAGTCATCAATACCTATTATTCTTATATCTTCAAATGAATCCTTGATTTCTTCTTATAACTTCAAACTTAGTTACAAATACGTTATAACTAACTTTAGTTAGTTATTAGTTTATAGTAACTAATTGATGTTTAAAAATTCAATAAATTATAACAATTATTAGTTAAGAATAGGTTTAATTAAGACTTAAAGTCCTAATTAATCAATCTTATTTAAATATAGACCATGGGTACTAATCTTAATGGGTGGAGACCCATATTGATTAATAGTATAATAGAGTACATATTCTAATCATGAAATAAATAAGTCAAAGATTAATAAATCCTATTTATATTAATTCATAATGCATATCAATATAACTTAAGCATATATATTATATCAAATTCTAAAATTACTGTATTTTCCAAAATTTATCAAAATATATCAAAGTTTGAAACTAAAGTATCAAACTAAAATATTAAGTTCTATCATGAAAAGTTCAACATAAACAAAAAGTCTATCCCTTAGATGACCAATAATCATCTGAATCATACAACACCTCAATTACATGTTTGTATTATTCATGAAGAAAAACTTTATATTCCATTTTTGTAACAGGAAATAACACCAATCTTTTTCTTGAATCAGTTGTGTTGTCATCAATCTTCATGTTATTTCTTTTCAACATCCTGACCTC
This sequence comes from Torreya grandis, assembly GCA_037957365.1. Lineage (NCBI taxonomy): Eukaryota > Viridiplantae > Streptophyta > Pinopsida > Cupressales > Taxaceae > Torreya > Torreya grandis. The sequence continues at coordinate 2,745,891 of JARHVA010001523.1, forward strand.
CATTAGTGTCTCTATCTCAGACTGAATTTCAGTTCTCTTTTTTGTATTTCTCTTTTTTTTAGTAGAAGGTGTAATATCAATTATCTTCCTTCTAGCAGCATAGCCTTTAACTCTGAAATTCAATCGTTTAGATCTTAATATAGGCTCACTATGGGTAGAAACTATACTCAACTTTTTACATTTTTCAGCAAACTCTACATGAGAAGGAGAGGGTACATCTAAAGGGATGGCTAAATTCTTAAATTTATTATCATGGGTATCCTTTGTCTCAAGTTGGGTGGTTTGATTCATAGGTAGAAGATCAACAATTGGTTTAATTATTTTAGCATTAAGAGGCTAAAGTGGTAAATTTTGAGGGTCATGATCCAAATGATGAGATGAATGACTTTAGAAAGGTGTTCAAACTCCAAACCTACAGCCAAAGAAACCTTTGTTACCTCTATATCCTCTATATCCCCTATTTACTAGATTAGTAGGAAAACTACTTAGAATGACCCAAGATTTAGGATCATAAGAATCAAAGTATATGGACATTCTTGTTCCCCTATAAAATATAGGGCCAAAGTTTTTTGCACAGAAACAACCCCTAGAAAAACCCTTGTTGAGATCAGGATGGTTAAGATCACTATTAGAACTCTATCTCCATACCCTATTATCATTACTTCTTGTCAAACTAGGTTGATCCCACCCTGACATATGATCAATCTGAAATATAACAATCAAATTTAAAATTGGGAAACAAAAAATGCCCAAAAGAAACAAGACTAAAGGCTATTATATCTCAATAAATTGAAATTGAACCATATCATGAATTTTAAAAACATCTATCTGTATCAAAATCTGTATTGACCACTGTAATGAAATCCTAATTGTAAATCTATAATAACTCACTATTCTATTGCTAATGACTAAACTTTTATATCAATACAATTAAACTAACCTGATCACCTTTCTAAACTCTTTAGAACTGAGCCATTTCAAATGAAGATACAAAATTTTAGAAAATATTTTCAAAATGACATCAAAGACTATTTGAATCCAACTCATTTATTCCAATATGATATTTTAATATAAATTTCAAAATGAGGAGTATCGAAGAACCTTAACCTCAATGTCCATTTTCAAAGAAAAATCTAAAACTTTAATATTAAAATGAAATTTTAACAAAAATTTCATCTTATCTAAAACCTTAAATCATCCTTATAATTATAAACTAATAAATAAGCTTACAGCTCACACACACACACACACACACACACACACACACACACACACACACACACACACACACACACACACACATGAGTTTCTGACAAATCATTTGGGAAAGGCCAACTTCATTATTCAAAAAATTCTTATACAAAATTGAATTAATCTTTGAACCAGCTAAATTTTTTTAATTTCCACAATATACATGCATCATAATATAAACAAAATTTTGAACAATTGATAATATTTATTATGCATGCACATTTCCAGAAACCAAACTGAACTGAACCTCATCATAATCTGAACTTCATTTAATTGTATCAAAATCAACCATAATTTAATTCACAAAATACCTCATTAATACATCATAATGAACAAGATTTATTCATAAAATCTGAGGTTTAAACAACTCTTACATAAATGTCCTAAAACATATCATCATAACTATCTTGAGAGAAACCTTAAATATACTTGAATAACATAGCTTCAGAAATCAAGATACAAGTCACTATGAAGAAATGTGTTGACCACTTCAAATCAGGGTTTAAAACAAATTATAAATATTTAGTCTATTGATAGTGCTTAAATATATAAATCCTTGAAGTCCATTTTAAAACTATCAAATACCCATGTCATTCAAACAACAAATCTATCAATCCCATTTACTTCAAAATTTGAAGAACCAATACGTCTAAATTTTTTAAATGGAAACCATGAACTTCCTTTGTTTGACAGTCTTTATTCATGAATCATAATGTCTCTATTATTCATAAACCATATAAAATCAAACCATAAATGTGTCATCTAAGATATTCATTATTATTTTTCCAACAAAAAAATAAGATGAAAAATAAAAATATCAAATCCTAGAAAAAGCCATTAAATCATACATCATAGAGATGACATATAGAGCCTTTGCCCTTATTTCAAATATCACCAAAACACTTGATTATAGTGAATAAAAACTTCAAATATGCCTAAGAAAATCACCAAAACTCTCAAAACATCTCATTCATCTAGGCTTAAATGATTTTCTTAGTTTATACTTCTCCATTCTTACAACTCAGCTTCAAAATAAACAAATTGTATCTTTTCACAGACCCAGAATATCAAATCTAGTAACCTAACATGCATGTTGAGAAAATTTTAGAAACTCCTTTGAATAAAGAAGAACCAAATAAATAGGAACTCATTTGTACATATGTTGATGATAATAAGAAAACCTTAAATTTCATTCTAGTCAAACATATAATTTTATACATAATTGATAATTTCTTTCAATCATTTAGGAAAAAACCTACTCAACACTTAAAATAAATCATCATAACTTCCTTAAACATATGCATGTAGATGATTTCACCATAAATAACTGAGTCATAGGTTATTCTTACTAAAAAATAAAATCTCTTTTGCATGCATATGAACCATCAACTAGATTTTTATATCTTTTATAGTTCTACACAACTTTATCACTATTCTCAAAACCCTTCAAGAAACTTATCATAACCTCTCAGAATATTTTCATGCATATTCAAAAATAACTATTTCTTCATTAAAAACTATAAACCCTTCCAAAAATCTCCAAAAAATAAAATGATGAATAGTGTACAACATACCTGGTGATGCACCCGAGCTCTCTATCCAGTATTTTTCATCAAGACCTCACTCGACAACTCAAAAATTATTCGGCTAGGGCTTCACTTTGGCATCAAAGCTTGTAACCAAATGAACCAAAGACCAAGAAATCCACAAGTTATATCTACCAACTTTCTCTGTAACTAACCAAGTGACATGTTTATGCATTGGTTTATATTTACTAATCATGTACTTAGTGATTCCACCAATTCATTTATCAGCTTTGAAAAAATTAGTCTTCACTAAAACTTCATGTTAAATTCTTCATCAACCTCCTTAAATTGAGGAAATCTTGGATCACATTAAATTCTATTACCACTACATTTGAGTTTCAATCTTAAAACTTTGAGACCATACCTTTGCATTTAATGTTCATGCCAACTCACATTGCCTTGTTGTCCATCCTTGATAATCAATCTACAACTCATAATTAATATATGATTTGGGATTATTTCATAATAATCACAATGGAATTTGTAATTACCGATTCACATAATGTCATGGTCCATGTAAATTATGATAAGCCCTTTCAAATGATAACCCACACTTAAGCCAAAAATATATATTTCATGATGAAGTCACAATCTCAACAAATGCCAATACCCTAACATCATGACCTATAGGTCTTCAAACCATATGGTAAATAAATCCTTTGAACCATTTTTAAAATCTTAAGTCAAACAACATTAAGCCTCTTTGAAAATATGTGCTAGGATTTATATTAAGTTTGAAGAACACCCTATGCCCTCAAAATTATTTACTTAAAACAAACTCATCTCTTCAGTATATAACCATTTACACTTAATGAGTTTTAATAGAATACCATCAATGGCTCAATAGTTATGTTCATTGTCTTTGAATATTTTTTTATATTTTTAAATGACCAAGACTTATAATGTCGATTAGAGTTTTTTAGATTTTTACGAAATAAAATAACCATGGTTTTGAACCATATATTTTGGCAATAAAGTTGAATAATCTAATGAATAAGACTACAAGCTAAAAAAAATAGAATAGAAACATCACTAACCAACTCAAGCATATTAGAACTTCAAATGTTCATCATATCATCAATATTGAATGAAATTGAACCATAAATCTAATCTATACCTTTAGAACAGCTTTCAAATGCACTAATTTTTCAATGCAATGTTTCTCAAAAGGTTGTATCACCATAATCTATTCTAAACCATTAATCAAATCATATTATCAATAGAAATCAAAGAACCATTATAAATGTATCTAAACCAAAAATGCACCTCCCAACTGAAACTATCTCAAAATTGAATTACATTGAAATTAAAGTGACTGATCACATTAACAAATATATATGCACATTTTATTCATTAATCCACCATGTTTTTCAAAACCAATTAGAGACATAAGCATGAATTCATCAACCAATCATCATCATTTCATAATAAAAAATGCATCTAAAATACTATCAATCAATAGGATCCCTGACACAGTTTTAAGTTTTATGATAGGGTCATCTCTATGACAACAAGTATTGAATTTTTTTAAAAATTAGGGGGTGTAGAAAATAGGAATAACACTAACAACATTGCTAGTTAATTTTGTGTAATAAATTTGAGTAGCAACAAATGGTCTATTATATAGAACAAATTTATCTTGAGAGTGTGATCCATAAAACTCATTTCTCAAGTAGCTAAGCACGAATCCCTTAAATAATGAATTTTTTCAAGGGATGGATTATTTGGGTAGCATAGCATGAAGAAAGAAAAATGAATAATAGGGAAGTTTAGGCTAGATGCACAATCAATTATCAATGCTTTAAGCATAAAATATGAAAATGAAGTAATATTATAATAACCAAATACAACTCAACCATATTATTCATTTATTATAAAACTAAATTTTTAAGAGTAACTTTTAAAAATGAATGATACTTACAACAATCTCAAATTTTCCTTGCATTCTTCCTTCATAATATGAAATTATCCATTTTCAACCTTTCACTAATAACTTTTTAAAAGCAAAGTATAGTGAATCAAAATAGAAAACAAAATATAAAAAGTAAGAAGACAACAGAACAAATAAAAGGAAAAGAAAACCAAAAAGAAAATAGGAAAAGTAAAACAAAAGAGAGGTGAATAATCATAAAATAGCTTCAAATGATGCCCATTAATTGAATAATGTAGACAATTTCCTTTAATATCTTTAAGATGAAATGCATTATTTTCAAAAACTATGGTAATTATATAAGGTCCAAGTCATAATTTATCAAACTTATGATGTTTTATGGGATCTTCATGAGCTTTATCCCAATATAAGACTCAATTACCAACATTAAATTTTTTATTAGAAACCTTTTTATCAAAAAACTTATTTAATTTTTGTTTAGCTCTTTCTAATTTTTGAAATGTTGTTACTTTGGATTCATCAAAAGATATTAATTCATGTAATATTTGTTCAATTAAATTCATATCTTTAGCTACATATTGTAAAGCAGTCCTAGTTGAAGAAATCTAAAGTTCTATTGGCAAAGTAGCTTCAACCCCATATGCTAACATAAAATGTGAATAACTAGTTGCTACTTTAACAATAGTCCTATCAGCCTATAAAGCCTCAAAAATTTTGAGATGTTAGTTTCTTTTTTAATCATAAACTAGCTTCTTCATAATAGAAATAAAATTTTTATTTGTGGACTCAGCATGTCCATTTCCTTGCAGATAATACTTAGATGAATGATTAGAATTAATAGAGTATTTTATTAAGAATTCTAAGAATTCATTTTGAAATGAATTGAGTCCCATTATCTGAAATAATCTCATATGGAACTCTGAATCTAGAGAAAATCTGATTTTCTAAAAAAGAAATTACGTCACCTATTATTGAACTTTTAAGTGCCTTGGATTCAAGCCACTTGGTGAAATAATCTATAGTTGTCAAAATATATCTATGACCTATAGATGAAGATAGATGAATATTTGAAATAAATTTAATACCCCATTTTATAAATTTTTTTATAGAAATAATGAGATTTAAAGGCATCTCAGGCATTTATCTCTTCCAACAAATAATTAACAAGACATACAATAATGAAATAACTTATAAGCATCTTAAAACAAAGTAGGACAATAATACCCTACTTTCAAAATTTTATAAGTAGTTATTTTTACAACATAATGTCTACCATAGTTTCTTTCATGACAACCTATAAGAACCTTTTGAGTTTGATTTTACGTAAGACATCTCAACAAACCTCTATCTCAATTATGATAAAACATAAAACTTTCTAAAAAAAATTAATGATTTTAGTCTTAAGGAATGCATTTGTTTCTTATCTAAGTTATTTGGATAGGATTGATTTTAAAAATAATAAACTAAATCATGATACCAATCATTCATTCATTTCAAGACACATTAAAAAATATAGAAACTTCAGCAACCTTCATAGTCTTTAAATGTGATTTAACATTTAGATTTTCATCAACTAATAAAAATAAGACATTAATATCCAAGGAAGAATTCTCAGCTAAGTATTTTATTAATTCATTACCTTTAATAGTTTTAGAATATTCAAATTCAAGATCAAATTATTAAATATGTAAAATCCACTTAGCAAGCCTTCCTTGAATGGTTGGTTATTTTAAAAGATTAAAAAAAAGGTATATTAGATCACACAAAAACTTTTTCTCATTAACAAATATCAAAATTTAATCAAAGAAGAAACTAGTGAGAAAATAAATTTCACAACAAGGAGGTACCTAGTTTTTGCATCTTTTCAAACTTGCCTCATATAACCGATTGGTTATTATTCATTATTTATAAACTCTTGAGTTATTATAGATCCTATATCCTTTTGAGTAGCATTAAAATAGAGAATAAATGCTTTTTTTCAAATTAGGTTTAGAAAAAATAAGAGCACATGTAATAGCATTTTTAATAAAATTAAAAGCTAATTCAGCACCTTCATCCCAAATATATGTTTTATCTTTCTTAAGAAGAAATTATAATGGATTAGATTTGTCCTTAAAATCTAAAATAATTTTTCTAAAAAAAATTATCTTACCAAAGAAATACTTTAGGCTTGATTGATCCTTGGGAGGAGGTAGTTCTTTAATTTCTTTAACACATTTAGGGTCAATTAAAATACCATCTTTTGAAATTATGTGTCCTAATAACTTACCTTGAGTCACACAAAAAACAAACTTCTTTAGATTCAAATAAATTTCAAATATTATATATCTGGTGAATACTTCATGAAGATGATCTAAATATTTTTTTCTTCTTAGAATGAATGGTGAGATCATCTAAATAAACTTGAATAACTATGCCTATCAAATAATCAAAAGCAACATGCATGGCCCTTTGAAAAGTAGCTTCTTCATTCATCAAACCGAAAGGCATTATATTATAAGTGAAATTACATCTACATGTGGTGAAATTATTTTTATGTCTATCATCCAGATTCACAAAAATCTGATCATAACTTGAAAATACATCTAATAAAGATATCATTTTAGATCTTGTAACTTGCTGTAAAATATAATCTATTCTTGGTAGAGGAAAAGTGTCTTTAACACTTGATTTATTTAAATCTCTAAAATTAATACATAACCTAATTCCACCATTTTTATTTCTATCCAAAACTAAATTAGCTACTCATTTTGAATATGTTATAGGGAAAATGACACTAGCGTCAATCATCTTATCTAACTCTTTGTTAATGGTGTCTTATAATAAAAGGTTAATTATTCATATTCTATATTTACTAGGTTTGATACCAGGATTAATAGTAATGTTAAGTTTAATAATATGAGTGTCATAACTTTTAAGGTCCTTGTATGACTAGGAAAAAATATCAATAAATTCTTTAAACAATTTAATGAACTTAACCTTTTCATTTTCAATCACCTGAATTCATAAATAAACATACTTATGCTCTTCTTCAGTGTCTAAATTTATGGGAATGGTCTCATCTATGATTCTCCTTGATGTATCTTTTGTTATAGGGATCTTACATTGGTTAGTAAGCGTGAACATAGATTCTAAACTCATCAAACTAATAAGCAATCTGTTAGTACTTAATTACAAATAATCAACACAATTTAGTACATAGTCATCATGATCAAAGTAATTGAATTTCAATAATGTATATATATGCTCATAAAAACTAAACATAGGTCAACTATCATTTAAATCAAGAATCTTAAGATGAAAAACTTTAACAAAAATAAAGTCTATAGTAGGTTCAATCTCATTTAGAGTTGGGTTAGAAGCATAAATATCAAGCTTATCTGTTCTTACATTAAATTCTATAAGAATATGTGTGATATTAAAATCTTTGAAATTTTCAATTAATGACCAAACCTTTTGTGTATAATGGTGAAAATGAGTTTTATTAGTCTTATAAATATTACAAACTTGTCTAACTACTAACTCTAAATCTTCAAAAACTTCCAAATATTTAACATTCAGCTATATGGCCTTTTATAATTCTAAACACAATGCTTCAAATTATGTTGTATTATTAGTATTTTAGAAAGATAATTTGAATTTATAATAAAAAATTTACCTACAGGATAAATTAGACAAATTCTAGCACCAGTACCTTGTTGAGAACAAGATTCAACAAAGTAAAGTGACCATAACATATTCTTTTGAAATATTTCTTCATGTTGATTTTTTTGTTCATCTAAATTTAGAAATTCATAAGTTCCAATTATAGTTTAAATGTAATAAATATTAGATGAAGAAGGTGATTCAGTAGAGGTACCAAAAAAAAATTCTCTTTTAATAAAAATGATTTCATTATTAACAAGAACCCATGTGATATATTTTCCAACAAAAGCCCCAGTTGCTTTAGACCAATCTCTTCCTAAAAGAATTGTATAATTACTAGGAATATATAACACTTGAAAATTATTCATACATATAATCCATTCATCTTGTAAAATTTTAATGATTATATCATGAAACTTACAACTCTTAGTTTGTCTAGAATCAAAACTAGTAAGCTTCCTACTATCTACTTCATAAGATATGCCTAATTGATCTGTAATAGATTTAGGCATAATATTTTTTAAGGAACCTATGTCTAAAATATAATTATGAATTATTTTACTATCAATCTTAACTATGACATAGAAAGGAGGGATGTAATCAGTAGGAGGGTCAAAATATTAAGCATAAATATGGTCATAATTACTTTCCTCTTACAAACTTACATCATCTATAAGATTTTTTACTATTTCATTAATCTTATCAAGCTATCCCAAAAGATTATCTACTTGCAGCAAAGAAAATTCAGCCTTAATTATTATCAAGTCATCAATTATATTATAAGTTTTAGCATTAGTTTGTTTAAAATTATTAACTTTAAATGCTAATATTGAATGCTATTATATCCAATTGAAAAAGATTTATTTTGTGCAACACTATCATTAAAATTATTAGCATTATTCTGAGCTAATTTATTTTTATCATCAGAAGAAGACTTATCATTTGTTGTTTTATTATTTTTAACACAATTATAATCTTTATTCCTAGTACTTATAACATAAAAAATTTCATTTTCTAAGGGATCATCAAGAGTGTTTACATTATATGCTATAACTTCAATTATTTCTTCTTTTCCATGAAGAAATTTATTGAATTTAAGGAATAATAGACAAGTGTTCAAAATATGATCAATTTCACAAGCATTAAAGTAATACATAATGTCTATCTTTTTATCTTCTTTATTGTTCTTATTTGAGGAAGAAAGTTATCATTAAGCTATTTTTTAACAATGATCAGCTCATTATCTAGACTTTGTATGGATTTTAATATTTTTGACTTATCTAAATTTAATCATGTAGAAGACCAATCTTTAAAACCAATTATTTTAAGCTTCTTTTCATATTCAATATAGAAATTTAAAGTGTCACTATATTTTGTTATGTCTTTATCTTCTAAATCCATTTTATACTTTAAAGGTAAAGCATTGCAAAAATAAAGTTTAGATAACTTTTTAGAAATCCTAAGATCATAATTAAGATTTAAAGTCCATGTAAAGAAATAACAGTTAAGGACATGTATAATTAAGATTTAAAGTCCTAATTAATCAAGTTTATTTAAATATAGATCGTGGGTACTAATCTTAATGGGTGAGGACCCATATTGATTAATAGTATAATAGAATACATATTCTAATCATGGAATAAATAATTTAATGATTAATAAATCCTATTTAAATTTAATTAGTAATGCATATGAAAATAACTTAAGGATATATATTATATCAAATCCCAAAATTATTTCATTTTCTAAAATTTATCAAAGTCTAAAACTAAAGTATCAAACTGAAATATCAAGTTCTATCATGAAAAGTTTAGCATAAATAAAAAGTTTATCCTTTAGATAACCAATAATCATTTGAATCAAACAACACCTCAATTACATGTTTTTCTTGTTCATGAAGATAAACATTATATTCTATCTATGTATTAGGAAATGACATCAATCTTGTAACTAAATCAATTATGTTGTCATCAATCTCCAATTTGATTCTTTTCAACATCTTGACCTCCATTGGTGTCTCTGGCTCAGATTGACTTTCGGTTCTCTTTTCTATAGTTCTCTTTTATGTAGTAGAATGTGGAATATCAATTCTCTTCCTTCTACCAGCATAACCTTGAACTCCCAAATTTAACCTTTCAGATCTTAAGATAGGCTCACTATGGGCAATAAATAGACTCAAGTTTTTACATTTTCTAGTAGGCTCTACATGAGAAGGAGAAGTTACATCTAAAGGGATGGCCAAATTCTTAAATTTATTAGCATGGGTAGTTTCTATCTCAAGTTGTGTAGTTTGATTCATAGGTAGAGGATCAACAAATGGTTCAATTCTTTCAACATTAGGAGGCTAAAGTGGCAAATGTTGAGGGTTATGATCCAAATGGTGAGATGAACTACTTTGAGAAGGTGTTCAGACTCTAAATCTATGGTAAAAAAAACCTGTATTACCTCTATATCCTTTATATCCCCTATTTGTTGGATTAGTAAACAAATTACTTATAATGTCCCAAAATTTAGGATCATAAGCATCAAAGTGTATGGACATTCTTGTTTCCCTATGGAATCTAGGGCCAATTTTTTTTGCACAAAAACCACCCCTAGGAAAACCTCTATTGGGATTGGGCTGGTTAAGATTAGTATTAGAATTCTATCCCCATACCATATTAATTTTACTTCTTGTCAAACTAGGTTGATCCCACCCTAACATATGATGAATCTGAAATATAGCAATCAAATTTAAAATTGAGAAACAATAAATGCCTAAAAGAAACAAGATTGAAGGTTGTTATATCTTAGTAAACTAGAACTAAACCATATCATGAATTTTAAAAATATCTATCTATATCAAAATATGCATTAAACACTTCAATGAAACCCCATAAGCAAACCAAGAATCTAGGTACAATAAGTCATTGATCTATTGACAATGACTGAGATTTTATATCAATACAATCAAACTAGCTTGATAACCTTTCACAATTCTCTAGAACTAAGCCATTTTAATTGAAGATATAAAATCTCATAAAATATTTTCAAAATGACAACATCAGAGACTATTTGAAGCTAACACATTTATTCCAATATAAGATTTTGATATAAATTTTAAGATGAGGAGTATCAAAGATGTCAATTTAAAAAAAAAATTAAAACTTCAACATTTAGGTGAAATTTTAATAAAAATCTCATTTTATCTAAAACCCTAAATCATCCTTGAAACTGTAAATTAATAGATAAACTTGCGAACTCAATAATATGTGTGTGTGCATGCGCGCGTGCACATGCACGTGTGTCAATGATGTTTTGGCAAATCATTTACAAATGGTTGACTCAGTTATTCAAAATTTCCTTATAGAAAACTAAATTAATCTCTAAAAAAATTGAAAATTCCCACTTTCCACAATATATATATATATGCATCATAATATAATTTTTTTTGAACAACTGATAATATTTCTTATGAATGTATATTTATAGAAACTAAACTAAATTAAACCTCTTCGTAATCTGAACATCATTTAACTATATCAAAATCAATTGAAATTTGTATCCAATATCATTATGCCATAATTTCATTTACAAAATACCTCATTAATACACTGTAATGAATAATATTTATTCATAAAATCTGAGGTTTAAACAAATCTTACACAAATTCCCTCAAACATTTCATCCTAATTGTCTTGAGAGAAACCTTAAATGTACTTGATTAACATAGCTTCAAAAAGCAAGACACAAGTCACTATGAAGAAATGTGTTGACCACTTCAAATCATGGTTTAAAACAAATTTTAACCTTTAATCTATTGATAGTACTTAAACACACCAATCCTTGAAAGACATTTTGAAACTATCAAATAATCATGCCATTTAAACAACCAATCTTGATCCATAAACTCCACTGATAAATTCTAAGTGAAATTTTAAAAGTATGGATTCTGAATTTATCAACTTATAAGATGTTGGAATGATTAAATATGATTAAAATATCATCTAAATCAAGTTTCAAAACTGAAATAAAGGTGAACTAATAGATCACATCAAATATCCATTGAAACTGTCAGATTTTTCAAATTCTCGATTTTATCCAATTTCCCATAAATGATCAATTCATTAAATTTTGTATTTTGATTAAAAATTTGAATTTATAATCTGAATAATAATTGAAAATGAAATGCAAAAATGAATCCAAAGATCAAAACATAGAAATTGTTTACGGGGTTCGAAATTCCTACGTCCCCAAGTTCGTATCAAATCAATCCATTAATTGTTGCTAAATTTTCAAGCCAAAAAAATAATTTAAAAACAACAAAATATCATATCTCTTTGTAAAAATAGTGTTCAGACCTTTGAAAGACCTTGGCTGAGTCAGCACGTCCTTCACCTTCCTGAATCACACGCAGAGGCTTCTCCAAAATCAAAATTGGAAACTTTTATAGCTCAAAATGGCGTAACCAATTCTCCAAAATGGGCAAATGAATATACTACATAGATTGTATCAAAATTATAAACAACTTTGTATTTTACTTTGAGCTCTGATTCAGCCTCTAAGGGCTCCAAAATGACCAAATACTATAAGTGGGTCTATATTCTCCAATACACAGTCGGCTTCCTGTGTCTATTCAAGTAGAAATTAGTTAGTTTTATAACACTTCAACCTCCATGGCTGAAGTGGTCAATGCCTATCCATTTTGGGTGGCAGTTCAAGTGTTTAAAACTGGCCACCCTCCTTTCTAGGCACTTTGACTGAGTTTGAATGTACTCCTCCTTGTTTGGCATGCTTGGACTCCTCCTTGGGTGCTCAAACTTTGTCTTTGTCCCACATGTGTTGGGTATGTTAGTTTTAGATGATTAAAATAGACAACGTTTGTTCCTTTTCAAATTCCTAAGGCTTAGGTACCAATTTAGGCTATGCTTTGACTTGGTTAATGCATGTTTGGTGGAGTGATGTGGCAGGTGACGTGGTAGCTTGGACTCTAAACATTTGAAAATTTCAAATAATATGTGAATAAAAAAACACTAAACCAAATTTTGTTGCATCTAATTGTTTTTCCATGTGTCAAATGGCTATTGGTCCACTTGGCATGCCCTCATTGTGCCACATCATCTTACGACACCAAATTTTTACTTATCAAACCAAAACTTCAACTAGCTATATCTTGAGCATCCGGACTCCATTTTTCAAACCACAAAAAGTGTCAAAAAGATCTCAATGAGATCTATAGTGTGTCACCACTAAAACTTAGACTTGAAACCATGATCAAAACTCAATTTTTTATCACACCTCTCCAATGGAGGGCTTTTGGTCTCCAAAAGTCTAATATCCCTTGAAGTCTTATAACTGGTCTACTGCATCCATGAAAATAGAACCCAATCATAGCAAGAGGTATAAATAATTTCATTAAAATGATTCATAATAAAAATATAAAATGCCTAATCCAAAGGCATGAGTAAGTGAATCTCCAACTGTAAAAGTGATTACAACATATCAAAACTATCTGCCCACGTTACATCTTGTAAAGTGGTGAACTGTCAATAACTGAAACAATCCCCAATATAACTAAAAAACAAGTTTGTTAATGTCAACAACATATAATAAATGTTTTGGACATGTTGCAATACAATGCCCTAGTATGGGACTCATATGCTAAGCAAAATGCAAACAACCAAAAGTGTATGCTACCTAACATCTAAACATGCCCATAGGGTCTTAACAATGCATCTATACATCCATGTGCCAAAAATAGAAACATTAAAAATAGTAGTCAAATAAGTGTTGTAAGGAATTAACTCAACCTACAACATGTATTCTGCTATTATCTCCAACTGATCAAATGAGTTCAAGTCCTCTAGACAACTCACACAACATAAATAGGAGATTAAAAAACTTAGAGTTATCAACAAGTGAGAATTGAAAAACTTCATATGATAAACCTTTCTTGAAGTGTTCCCACTAACTCTAATCTACATCTATCAAATATTGTTCATTCCTTTAGGTTAATTTTTAACAATGCTTTGCAAAAATAATGTAGTGATAATCCACTTAACCATTTCTTTCTTCCTAGTGAAATTGATTGTCTTAGTGGATTCCTTATCAATTGCATATTGTTGAGTTAACTTCTTTAATGGATTTTCACTTGTAGGTTTTAGCTTATCCTGGGTTGTATTGTCAACTACATTATGGATTGAATTAGCTTCATTAACCTTAGTGAGAGGTTTGTAAAACATCTTAGTTCTAACATTACTTGAATATGAAGATACATGAAGCTTAAAACATCTATCAATCCTATGTCCACTCACTTTACAATGAGTACAAACATCTTTCTTAGGTGAGGATCCCCTTTTGCCAACTCCCATCTTATCATGAGAATGGTCTTTCAAACATGCAATTTGTTTAAACAAAGCTTTTCATTTCCAACAAGTCTTAGCACTATGGTTATTCATCCCATAAAAAGTGTATGGAAATTATTACATTATCTTTTGTACATTATATCCAAACTTCTTAAAATTATCAATTGGATCAAAATATTTAGTGTAAGAATTAGGAGGTGGAATCTCAATACCTCTTTTACCTTTACACCTTTGAACTAGTGGCCTAGAACCTTTGCTATTGGAAGCTTGTCTTCCTTTAGCCATGGAAGAAACTTCTCCATCATCCACCTGCACACTAGTATAACCGAAACCTACATGAAGAGGTCTATGTTCAACCTGAATTGGGTTAGATTCACCTTGGCTATCTCTACCAAGCCCTCCTCCATTATAACCCATTTTAAACAACAATTTAGATCATATGCCCTTAGTGTATCTTTCAAAATCACCAAAAACAATATTAATAGAATCTGAATCAGAAATGGTAGAAGAAGATGAAGATTCTTGTGGTGAAAAACTTATGCTACACTTAGTCATAGTCTTTGCATCTGAAGTTGAAGGCTTTACCTTTTCAAACTCACCACATTGCAATCTAATCAAGAGTTCATCCTTGGATTCAAGCTCCGATTTTAACTTTGCCACTTACAATTCAAGTGCAAATTTTTGGCATCTCAAGATTGCATTTTCATCTTTGATGACCTCAACCTATGACAATTTGCCCATGGTTTCCTGCAAACAACTAATTCCACACTACACACTACAATATAATCAATCTGCAAACCAATAATCCAGCTATTTTGGAAGCAATTGTCAATACAAAACTAGAAGCAATCCCTGTATTCTAACTGCTCTGATACCAACTTGATCCATAAACTCCACTGATAAACTCTAAGTGACATTTTAAAAGTATAGATTTTGAATTTCTCAACTTATAAGATGTTGGAATGATTAAATATGATTAAAATTTGATCCAAATCAAGTTTCAAAACTAAAATAAAGGTGAATTAATATATCACATCAAATATCCATTAAAACTATCAGATTTTTCAAATTCTCAATTTTATCCAATTTCCCATAAATGATCAATTCATTAAATTTTTCATTCTAATTAAAATTTTGAATTTATAATTTGAATAATAACTGAAAATAAAATTCAAAAATGAATTCAAAGATCAAAACATAGAAATTATTTACAGGGTTTAGAATTCCTATGTCCCCAGGTTCGTATAGAACTGATCCATTAATTGTTTCTAAATTTGAAAGCCAAAATAATACTTAAAAAACAACAAAAGATCATATCTCTCTATAAAAATAGTGATTAGACCTTTGCAAGACCTTGGCTGAATCAACACGTCCTTCACCTTCCTGAATCACATGCAAAGGCTTCTCCAAAATCAAAATTGGAAACTTATATAGCTCAAAATGGCATCAAAAATTCTCCAAAATGGGCAAATGAATATACTACATAGAGTGTATCAAAATTATAAACAACTTTGTAGTTTACTCTGAGCTCTGATTCAGCCTCTAAGGGCTCCAAAATGACCAAATACTATAAGTGGGTCTATATTCTCCAATACACAGTCGGCTTCTTGTGTCTATTCAAGTAGAAATTAGTCCCTTTTATAACACTTTGGCCTCCGTGGCTGAAGTGGTCAAGGCCTATCCCTTTTGTGTGGTAGTTCAAGTGTTCAAAATTGGCCACCCTCCTTTCTAGGTGCTTTGATTGAGTTTGAATTTACTCCTCGTTTGGCATGCTTAGACTCCTCCTTGGGTACTCAGACTTTGTCTTTGTCCCACATGTGTTAGGTATGTCAATTTTAGATGCTTAAAATAGCCAAAATTTGTTCCTTTTCAAATGCATAAGGCTTAGGTGCCAACTTACGATGTGCTTTGACTTGGTTAATGCATGTTTGGTGGAGTGATGTGGCGGGTGATGTGGTAGCTTGGCCTTTAAACATTTGAAAATTTCAAATAACATGTGAATTAAAAAACACCAAACCAAATTGTTTTGCACCTAATTGTTTTTCCATGTGTCAAATGGATATTGGTCCACTTGGCATGCCCTCATTGCACCACGTCATCTTACAACACCAAATTTTTACCTGTCAAACCAAAACTTCAACTGGCTATATCTTGAGCATCCAAACTCTGTTTTGCAAATTGTGAAAAGTGTTGGAAAGCTCTCAACGAGCTATATAGTCTATCACCACTAAAACTTAGACTTTAAACCATTATCAAAATTCAATTTCTGATCAAATCTATCAAGCTCATTTACTTCAAAATTCTAAGAACCAATATGTCTGAAACTTTTACATGGAAACCATAAACTTTCTTTATTTGATAGACTTTATTCATGAATCATAATGTCTATATTCTTCAAAAACCATATAAAATCAAGACAAAAAGTTGTCATCTAAGATATGTATTATTGTTTTTCCACCAACATAGTAAACTAAAAAATAAAAATATCAAGTCGCAAAAAAACCATTGAATCATACATCACAAAGATGACATATAGAGCCTTTGTCCTATTTTGAATATCACCAAAAACCTTGATTATAGTGAATAAAAACTTCAAATATGATTAAGAAAATCACCAAAACTTTCAAAACATCTCATGGATCTAGGCTTAAATGTTTTTTTAGTCTATACTTCTCCATTCTTAAAACTCAGCTTTGGAATAAAGATATTTTATCTTTTGACAGACCCAAAATATCAAATCCATAAACCTAACATGCATGTTGAGAAACTTTCAAAAACTCCTTTGAACAAATAAGAACTAAACAAATAAGAACCAGTTTGTACATATGTTGATGACAATAAAAAAACCTTAAATTCCATTTTAGTCAAAAATATAATTTTATACATAATAGATAATTTATTTCAATCATGCAGGAAACAAACTACTCAACACTTAAAATAAATCATCATAACTTCCTTAAACATCCACATGCAGATTATTTCACTAGAAATAATTGAATCATAGGTTATTCTTACTAAATAAATGAAAGATTTTTTGCATGCATATGAACCACCAACTAGATTTTTTTATCTTTTATAGTTTTGCACAACTTTATCACTATTCTCAAAACCCTTCAAGAAACTTATCATTACTTATCAAGAGATTTTCATGCAAATTCGAATAGGACTATTTCTTCATTGAAAATTATAAACCTTTCTAAAAATATCCAAAAAACAAAATGATGATCAGTGCACAACATACTTGGTGATGCACCCAAGCTCTCTATCCAATATTTTTCACCAAGACCTGGCTCTGCAACTCAAAAATTATCCATCTATGCCATCACTTCCACATAAAAAATTGCAACTAAATGAACTAAAAACCATGAAATCCACAAGTTATATTTAACAAATTTCTTCATAACTAACCAAGCGTTATGCTCAATTTGTATTGGCTTAAATTTACTAATCATATACTTAGTGATTATACCAATTCATTTATCAACTTTGACACAACTAGTCTGCACTAAATCTTCATGCTAAAGTATTAACCAACCTCCTTAAATCAAGGTAATTTTGGATCATATTAAATTTTATTACCACCAAATCTGAGTGTCAATCTCAAAACTTGAAGACCATACCTTTGTATTTAATGTGCATGCCAACTCACATTGCCTTGTTGTTTATCCTTGCTAACTAGTCTCTAGCTCACAACCAATAGATGCTTTAGGATTTCTTATAATCATTATGATGGACATTGTAATTTCCAATTCACATACTGTCATGGTCCATGTAAATTATGATAAGCCCTTTCAAACTATAACCCATACTTAAGCCAAACAAATATTTTTCATGATGAAGTCATAATATCAACAAATGCCAATACCCTAGCATCATGATCCATAGGTCTTCAAACCATGTGATAAATAAAGCCTTTGAACCATTCTAAAAATATTGAGTTGAATAAAATTAAACATCTTTGAAAATGTGTTCTAGGATTTATATTAAGTTCGAAGAACACCCTATGCCCTCAAAATTATTTAATTGAAACAAACTCATCCCTTCAATATATAGCCATTTAAACTTAATGAGTTTTAATAGAGTACCATTAATGGATCAATAGTTATGTTCATAGACTTTAAATAATTTTTTAAAATTTGAAAAGACCAAGACTTAGAACGTCGATTAGTTTTTTTTAGAGTTTTATGAAACAAAATAACCATGATATTAAACCATGTATTTTGGAAATCAAGTTGCAGAATCAAATGAATAAGATTGTGATCCAGAAAAAATAGAATGGAAACATCACTAGCTAACTCAATCATATCAGAACTTCAAATGTTCATCATATCATCAATAATGAATGAAACTGAGCCATAAATCTAATCTATACCTTCTGGACAACTTTTGAATGAACTAATTTTCAATGCAATGTTTATCAAAAGGTCATATCACCATAATTTGTTTTAAACCATTAATCAAATCATATTATCAATGAAAATCAAAGAACCATTATAAATCCATCTAAATTGAAAATGCACCTCCTAACTAAAACTATCTCAAAACTGAATTGCATTGAAATTAAAGTGACTCATCACATTAAGAAATATATAAATGGATTTTATTCATTAATCTGCCATACTATTCAAAACCACTTAGAAACATAAACATGAATTCATCAACCAAACATTATCATTTTATAATAAAAAATGAATCTAAAATACTATCAATCAATAGGATCCTCGACATAGTTTTAGGTTTTATGATAGGGTCATCTCTATCACAGCAAGTATTGTTTTTTCAAAAAAAATTAGGGGTGTAGAAAATAGGCATAATAGGATAATGATCTAATTTATAAAAATTAAAATAATAAACTCATTCTTCATTTTTAATTTTTTGAGGATCATCAATATTACCTAATGTAGACAGTTTTCCATTTAATTACCACTTAAGGGTGACCAACTCATTACCAATATTATGAATGGATTTTTAAAAAATTACATTATCATAATTTAAACATATGAAAGATCTATTTTTTAAACTAACATGTTTTAATTTCTTTTCAGACTCTATGTATAAAGTTACAATTTCATTATAATCCACAATATCTTTGTTTTATAAATCCATTTTATATTCTAAAGGCAAAGCTTTACAAAAAAATTATCTAATTTTTTTATAAATGGTCTAATATCATGTATAATCTTTTGACATAGCTTAGTGAATCTAGTTAAAAAAATGGTACATTATCTCACATGGATCAATATAGATATTTATAAGTTTATTGACTAAGTCTAAATCTTGTTTAATATTACCAAAAAAAAGCTCTAACCAGTCCTCTATGTCTTTTCAAGTACTAATAACTCTAGTAAGAAGGCTAATAAAATCATGATAAGCTTTACCTTCTAAATTTTGTGAAAAGACTCTTAAATTAAAAATTTCTTTAATAATAGCAAGAGTAGTAAAACTAATTTGAAATCATCTAAATTATTTTCTCGAGACTCACTAATAATTCTTGATAATTTATGGGTATTGAGTCCTTTAAGCGAGGTTAATTTACTAAGATAAATACTAATATTAATAAGATTTATATGAATCTAAGGATTCACTGAAAGCTACTCATTATCTTCATCAGAATCTTCTTCTTTATCAATGACTTTTGTTTATTCTTTGTTGTTCTAAAGACATGGAACCACGTCTTCAAATCTTTGTTCTAGATTTCTTTCATTAGAAGTTCAAGTAGGTTTCACTACTTGATTAGGTTAGTTTAACTATGTAATTATATTAGAATTACTAGGGAAATTAGAATCAGAAAGAACAATAAAATCATCAAAAGGAAAAACTTTAGAAAGAAAATGAACTCTACGTGGAGGATTAACAATTAAAATCTTCTCTCTTTCTTGATGAATTCAATGATGGTTTATTATAGGAAATAAAGTGAGTAAATTATCAACAATATGTATTTGATCTTCATAAATATCAATTTTTTAGCTGGATAATAGTATGGAGACCTCAAATGGTCATTTTCAAAAAGGATAAAATATATAAGAAAGACTAATGAAAATAAAAAATAAGATAAGATATCTAAAAAATCCCTAGTGGAGTCACCAAATTTGTCAACTGTAGAATTATTATGGCAATGAATCTTGACTTTCACCTATCATGAAGGTCAAGATAGAATCAAACTGATTTAATTGTAAGGAATATAAAGAATAATGATTGGTCATAAGATGCTTTATAGGCTTTTTAATAATTCTAGGAATAAGTCAACACATCAAACATTGAATTATGCATCATTATATTCATAAACTAGATAATTATTTAGTCATAAAATCAAAATTAGATTAGAAAGATGTAATATAACATATCCAACATAATAATTTCTATGGAAGAGATAATATCTTGAAGGAAATATCTTTGATCTATATAATATTTTTTATCAATCACTTTTTATCAATATTTTAATGTCATAAAACCTAAAATAAACTAAGAGAAAAGAACCTAAAAAAATAATAGATTAATAACCAAAAAAAAAATGAAAGACAAAAAGAAATGAAAATAAAAATTATCATAATAAAAACTAATAAAAACTAACATACTATAAAATAAAACTAATAAGAATTTATTCTAATATAGAAAGTGATAACATAAGTAAGAAAGTAGAGGACAATTAACTAAAATAGGAATGATCTATAATAACTTAACTAAAAAATAAACTAATTTAATAAAAAAAAAACTCAAAATAAGAACTATCAAATTAATTAAATATAAAAACTACTTATAAAATAAATTTTAAATATAAATAATTAAAAACCTAACTACTTGGTATCTAAAATAAATATGAATTCTACAACTATTGTTGAACTAAGTCTAGAATATAAAGAAATAAATCAAGAAGTTCAAAACAAATAATGATAAGAAAAGATAGATATAAAATCTTTAGGAAGAATAAACCCAATTATAACTTAAACATAATTAAATAATTAAAACTAAAATGGAAAATGAAAACTGATCAACCTAACTGATAAAATTTAAGACCAATACTAATCTAAAGAAAAATAAAATTAATCTAAAAGAAGAAAGAAGATGAAATAAAAAATATAATTATGATTCTTGGATCAATATTTGACTTAAATAAGTTAAAATAAAATTTTATTGAGAAATAAAAATGATTCTAGTCACAAACAATATTTAGATTTATAACAATCTAAAATCAAAAGATCAATAATTTATCATGAAATATGATTAATTCATAATTATTCAAGTCAAGCATAGGTTGGTTTGTGCATATGAATACATATATACAATCATCAAATGATATTAATGCTTGATAATGTTCAGATAATCATTGATGAATAATATAAGAAAACTTGATATACATGCAGTACTCGAGCAAATTAGTTCAATGTTAGAGAAGTTATTATTTGGTCTATTTAAAAATGGTTATTTGATCTCATAGATGCTTTCAAATAAAAGAAAATAAGGATGATTTTTTTTTTTAAATTATAATTTTTCAAAATACTTTTATGTTTCTCTATTTTTTATGTGTCTTCAATCTCTTTATAAAGTAATTCTTCCATTAGGTGGTTATGGATCAAGTAATAACTAGCTTTTAGTTAGTTATAGCTAAGATTAATTGACTTTTTAATGTTAATTAGTTTACTTTATAGAATATAAAGTTCATAACTTAACTTTATAAATTGGACTTTAAATAAAATATAAGAGATCAAATTAAATATAATAAACCAATTAACATTTCTAATGGGTGGGAATCCTTGAATCACTTGACAACATTCAAATAGTCAATTAACTATTCATAAAACATACATTTGATAAATACTAAAAAATAAATAAATTTAATAACTCATAAAATTAAAATCATAAACATTTATCCATTATAAATTAAGTAAACATGCTAAAATTGATATATTATGCATAAAATAAGTTTTTGGCCAAATAAACCTACTAAAATACCATCAAAAATAATATTTACATAATCAAAATTTAGTATCATGACAACAAGTATCAAAGTATAACATATCAATAGAAAATAAAATAAACAATAAAAAAGACTCAACATATAAAATATATTCAATCAAAGGAGCACCCTTATTACTTTAACACTCTATGTACTCCATGGAAGTAGTTGGAAGCACAATCAACTGTGTGCCCTCAAAACTATCATCAATCTCCAAATTCACCCTCTTGAGCATCCTAATCACCATGGGCTATGATTTAGGTTTGATAACATTTTTCTTTCTATAGAATGTAAGTATCTCAAGTAAAATTGAAGAGGGTCCAATATTAAGTGGCACAAGTGGATTTGACATAATAAATTTTTTATTAAAATTAAAAACATGTTCAAGCTGACCATGCAAAGGAATATTATGCATGATGGATTTAATAGCATTATTCATTCTTTTAGAAGATTCAATTGGAGTGCCTCATTTTTAAGGATGAGGTATCCCATGTGATCCCACACATTCTCTATTACCATGGAAAATAAATAAATTAGAAGGTATACCATCAAGAAAAATCTAGAAAATAGGGTTTGTAGCATCAAAATGAATAGAAATGAGTTATATAATTAAAAGGCCAAGGAAAGGTGTTAGCATCCCTATGGCCATTAAATAATAATCCTTGATAACCACCCTATAAAGGATTATCCTCATTATGTCTATCATCATTTCTACCCCAAACAATTTTTCCTGAATCATGTGAATATAGGGGGGCACCTTGAAATACTATAAGAATCATATCCACAATAATCATTAAAACACAAAATGAATAGCCAATACATCATCCATTTAGAATTTATGTTGAGAAATATCCAATTCTTAATTATGAAATCTATTATTATTTTGAAACTAAAAAAAAATCCATAACTTTAACTAAAAAATGAAAAAGTATATCTTTGCATCAAACCCTAGTCACATTAGTCATGAAAATATGTCAAGTGAATTTAATATATCCATGCTTTGTATACCAATATAAGCTTGAATATATACACCTCAAAATATATTTGAACCATTTCATGTGCAAGTCAAAACAGATAAATTGTCTATTAAATTTTATAAAACTGTATGTATAGCAAAAAAAACAACTACCTTATAGTCTTCATCCTTTACTTACTACATACATATCCATATTCTCATATGTTAGTCAAAAAATACCATTGAAACTTAGGGAATAATCACAGACTCACATATGTCAAATATCTCATGCAACCAATAACATCTGACTTTCAGCCTTATATCAAAACACACTAACTAATTTCATTTGAACAAAGCACAAAATACAATACAAAGATATCAATGGAACCAAATGAGGAAAAATAAAATCATTTGTATCAAACCCTAAAAAATTCACAAATCAACCACTCCATATTAATAACCTTCATTAATATATGCACTTGAAACAAATTAATTTCACTCAAAATCAAAACCCTCATATGCATTATTTCTCCAAAATGACCATTTATTATGTCAATGAAATAAAAGAACTCATGATATATAAAATCACCTTATAAATTCCACCAATGCATGTCATTCAAAAATTTACCGTATCATGAAAAATCAAAACCTTCATATGCATTAATTTTACATTTTAGAAACAAGCTATGAAAATTGAGAGCAAAACTTTCTTGAGCATAAATGGATGTAACTCAGGGTACAACTTTGAAACCCACTCCAAAAATCAAGTTTACACAAAAAACAATAATTTATATTATATTTTCAAAGTTATAAAAATGAATAAATCTATTCAAAATACATTATAAGTTCCTACACAAACTCAGAATATAGTATCTTGGAGATTAAAAGTCATTTTAAGAAAAAATTCTTGAGAAGCATTGTTGTTCCATATATTGCACACAAAAATCAATAATCTTATAAACTCTAAAAACCACTTTCTATTTCTATATGAACATATAAACATAGGATATTATCAACTCATTATCTACTAAGAATACATTTTATCAAAGAAAACCCACATGTATAAGTCTTATGATAAATATGAACTCGTTCAAAAAACTTTCACTACTCTTTCCTAAAACATTTGCCATGCAAACTATTTGAACAACCTATAAATTATTCACCAATTGCATGATCATGAAATTATCTTGTGGGACCCAAAAGTAATTGTGGGCACACATTTAATCTCTATGAATGGGAATGTGCTAATTTCCTATCAGAATCATCCACACCCCCATGACTGGGTGATAAATCAACACCAAAGATGATAAGGTAGTGGAGGAAAATATGATGAAATTGGGAGTTAAACTTCCTCAAAAATATATAAGAAGAGGTGACAACAAGAAATTAAATAGATAATTATAATAATCATGAGTAGGATTTATAAAAAATAACCACACTATTATGAAACAAAATTTTTAGTAGTTGCCTCCTCTAAAAATGCCAAAAAAAACCACCTACCCTTGAAGTAACACATTCAATTACTCTTGGGTCTACTTAAAGTTGTAGTTTTTTTAACTTTATGTTGATAGGATTAATGTGCCTAAGAGTGTTCAATCCCATAGTTATGTGTCTATGATTGATTTAGATAATTTAATTTTAAACATGTGGGTCTATGTTTCAATATTTGATGTTTTGTCAAGTGAAAACCCCCTTAATATTTTTTAAAGATAGTGGTGTTAGACATTGATAAATTTGATTTTATGAAAAATAATCCTCAAAGTGTTTTTATTTTCTAAACACAAGATCAAAGTATTCCCATGGTTACAAAAGTATATGCTAGGAATGCCATCTCCATGATAAGCATCACTACTAGTGGTCCAGATATAGCTGAGTCTAGTATATCTTCACAAGATCTAGTATAATTTCCTCTTGTATCCATAATCAAAACTTCTAATGTGGATAATTCTACATCACTATCAATATCATTATCTATAACACAATATTTGTCTCTTAAATCCTTATCGCCCATCATTGATCCATTAATAATTTATGCCACTTCAAAAATGACTATAATGTTTAGTTTTGATAATAACATTTCCCTTACTTTGAATGAGCCTAAAAATTTTAGAGGAAAATAAAAATTTAGTGAGTCCCAAGACCCCAAAGGAAAAGGTAATCATGTTTCTCATGATGTATTCAACATGTTTTCCATTACTACCATTTCACCCACACTTCATTCATTCTTCATTCTAATGGTTCTTAATTACACCATCCCATTATCATTTACAATTTCTACCATGCCACCTACCATTTTGACCCTACCTGTTTCATCTAAAAATATTTTACCTTAATATTAAGAGGACTAAATAAGATAGGTACATGATACCTAAACATAGAGGAAAGACTAGATGATTGTGTGTTAATAAAAAATGAGAATATAGTTTGATAAATCAGCTGACACCATTAAAATAATTATAAGGATAAATATGAATACATGTTATTCCTCAGTGTGGCATGAGACATAAGATAAGTTATTATCTTTTATAAAGAAGATGAATTCTAGAGGACAACAAATTCTATAATATAGAGAATACCATGCTTCCTTCATCCTAACTAATGGTGGACTATTAAGTGACATGGCCAAAGGAATGGAGCAAAAAATTAAGAGGATATAAACTCAAATCAAACCTTCTATACCCTAGGAAATTATAGGAAAGGTTGATGAAACATTAAGGTCACAATTTAATTTGGTGGTTCAAATTTTTAGTGATAGAAAAAGTGATCCTTTAGGAAAGGACAAGTTATATCTAAAGAATATGATCCAAAACTCAGAAGTTCTAGTTGATAAATATTTCAATAACATAGAAATAACACAGTAAAAATGAATTCTCTGATAAGAGATGTAGTATTACTCAAGATCACAATACAATTATATGCTTATCTCTGGGAAGAGATGTCTATCTTCACATTTCAAGTTACCTCTTCATTTATACACATTTTGA
>JARHVA010001523.1:2777500-2787500 GCA_037957365.1 Torreya grandis
ATCAAATTTCCAATGCATAGTTCAATTCATGCATCTCATGTTTTGAAATCTAATTTTTCAAAATAAGGTCTAAATGATAACTCTATTTCTCTTACTTATCATGAAAATAATGCATGTATTCCACCCATGGATAGCATAAATGCACATGATATTCCAATTTCAAATGATAATCTATTACACATTTTAAAGGAATAAAATTCTTCTCTTACACCTCTCCCTAGCAATGATGGAAGTGATAATGAGTATGATAGTGAACATGCCAATGAATATGAAAATGGGAGTGACTATGAATAATATTTCAATTATGATAATGCATGAAATAATGATGATTATTATGCACATAGTGAAGAATAAAATTCATCTCATGTTTCTAACTCTTATCTCACTCCTCTCAAACATAATGCAATACGAAATGTTGTTTCTCATATTATGCATGATTCTATTTCAAATAATGCACATGTTAATGATAATATCACATATTCTACTCAATTAGAATGTGATTCACTAGAACTTAAAGATACCAATGAATCTCCCAAGCCACCCCTCACTAAAGTAGAACTAAGTCTTCACTTTTCAGGTAAAAATAATGGTATTTTACAGCCCTTTAGTAAGGTCCAAGTTATCACTACTCCCAAGGTTTAAGTGAGCACACTCCCTCTTTATGATGTAATTAATAAATGTAGCATTCCCATGGATAAAATTAATAATAAAATTCAATGATTAAATGAACCACTTCAAGATTCTAATATACCATTCCAAGAGATTATTTCTTTGATGCATGCATTAGGTGAAATACAACACCAAGTATGTATCCTTACCTTAGAAAACAATGATTATAATTCTTGGATGGATGCCAATGATTTACATGGTGACCCTCTTCTGAAGACATTCATAAAAGATTCATTTCCTAATCATTTCCAAATACCATCATTTCCTCACTTTGATGGAACTGGAGATCCATTCATACACATTCAATATTTTTAGAAGACTTTGCCATCTCATGTGAATCCTTTGATTCTACTAAAATTGTTCCAATAGACATTAGTGGGGGAAGCATAGAATTGGTTATTTCATCTACTCCCCATTGGTTCCTTACACAAATTTGATAACTTATTGGAGGAATTTATCATAAATTACATAACAAACATGGGCCGTCATGTTACATATGATAAACTTGCCACATTACATCATAATACTTTAGAGATAGTTAGTGATTATATCTTATGATTCAAGATGCACATGTTAAGATTGATCTATAAACCAACACATCTAGAGATTTAACATATTTTTATTAAGGGGCTTCACCAACCTCTCCTCAAGCATCTATTATATTAGATAGAGTCCTCTTTTAGATACTTATGCTATACACTTATAACTTTGGAAAAGAAATTGGGATTGATTGAGGTAGATTCAGTTGATTGGGTTACTCTAGATTTCATAAAAGTATCTACATCTACAAATCCTAGCACATAGTATCCACCATGTCCTAAACTAGATAAGAGACCACAACTAGAAAATCAATTGATTAATAACAAAGATCTAGTCTCTAGAGTACAACCTACAATATGCACTATAGAGAACAACATCAAGGCACCACTACAGTTTGATTCAGAATAAGATAGGCCATCTATCATATTATCAACACTATTATATAGGAGGTTAATCAAATTATCTTTTACTCATCAACAAGATCCACATTCCTTACATAGATAGCCACATCAGCCCTTTTATAACTATCATTATATTCGTGGACATAAAGATAATGATTGTTATGGACTCAGATATTGCATTAATATATGTGTTGATAATGACATCATAGAATTCATACATGGTGCATTGAGATCTCCTCCATCATAGAACCTTATATGCCATACCTCTATGACTGAATCATCCCATGACATTCCTCCAAAGGAATCATTAGTCACTCATTATGAGAGAAATGTGGGTTCTAAGATAGATCCTCACAAGAAATCTCCTATTCCACCTACTTAGAAAGTTTGTAAACCCATACAATAAGAATAACTTACATATAACACTATAGTCTGATGGGTACATAGTGCAGTTCCATATACATATCCAATAGAGCCATAGGCACTACAATAGATTACTGTTCTAAAGAAATATTCACTACAACTAGG
The DNA here is from genome assembly GCA_037957365.1 of Torreya grandis. Taxonomy (NCBI): domain Eukaryota; kingdom Viridiplantae; phylum Streptophyta; class Pinopsida; order Cupressales; family Taxaceae; genus Torreya; species Torreya grandis. The sequence continues at coordinate 2,779,639 of JARHVA010001523.1, forward strand.
TTTTCTAGGTCCTATCTCATGTAGTAATCCACTATAGTTAAGATTAAATGAACCCACATCCTATAATATTGCTCTTGAGAGATATTCACTATGGCCAAATTTTGAGGGAAGTATTTCTAATAGCAACCTACTATGATTGATATTAAACAAGCCCCCATCATAGGTTTTAGCTCCATATCAATCTATTGCTTAGTCATACACATCATAGTAGAGGTCATAAGTTATACGATTATGGATAGACAAGCCTTCTTCACAACACATAGTTTTAGTTTCATGACCAATAAAGTTACATTTTGCAAAATATCCATGTACAACTATATTTAGTACATAATAGATAGTATTAGACACATAACATGAGTAGTATGGGCACTTGTTCAGTTAGCCATTAGGGTTTAGATAGTGATGTGACACACATTCATACTGGTATCAGTTCATAGCTTCATTTAGTAGGGAAATGATGAAGCCAAAAGATGAACCTTTGTATTCTTGAGCCACTCTTGGGGAATTGAGCAAATAACACTCTCTTACATCCCCTTTTAATAATAACTAACATTCCTATTTCCCAATAACTATCCATATCCAAATATATCTTATCAAAATCTAGATCTTACCAAATCCTATTTTACGAACATTAAACCAACTTAGTTTATCCAAACAACTTACCAATTATAAAAACCAACAATTTTTTGCTTACATATGATTACAAATAAATTTTGACATCACACCTAAACTTATCAACAAAATTCAAATCACATATCCCAAGTACCATTTTACTAAATATATGCAAAACTTCAACATCAATACTAGATCAACTACTCATAAATCAACAAATTACAAGAAATATACAAATCCATTCCAAAATCCATAACATAATACACATGAATCTAAAATCAAACCAACATACATACATACATACATACATACATACATACATACATACATACATATATATATATATATAACCAAGTTTTCAAAGATGTATACACTATATAAAATACAATCAATTATAAATGGGAATCATTCCCTCATTCTCAATCTCGCTCTCTCCTCTGGCAATAGTCCCATAGTCCACTCTAGTGATCGATGGCCCCACACCTCCTCAAGCTCCTAAATGCCTCTTACAATGAATCTATTGATCTAATATCCAACCACACTCCTCACGTAAGTATAAATATCACCTCTAAAGCTCCATGTACTCATCCATGATCCTATTACTAATAGAACCATAATCAGGTGGAGGCATCCTATGTCTATCTAGCTCAACCCTTAGCTTATCTCTCTCTCTCTCTCTCTCTCACTGCCCTAACATATGTACCTATATATATCACTATTATATCAAATAAATGATCATAAATACCAGCTATAATTATTGTATTCTTTATCAAAACCTCATCCACAGCCTCATTAAGAACATGTGTAATATCCCAGAGTGTCAACTCAATGATGGTCTCCCAATACTCATCATCTCCACTCCCTACACTAGCTTTTGCTTCATCTTGGGCACCTCCCACTCCACATATATACAAAATACAACAATTCATTAGACATATACTTTTAAGTTAAACTAAAATAAGCATAAACTTGTACACAATTCAAATATAATTACTAATTACCTCTTATCATCTAGATTGATGTAGGATCCTCATACTCAAGAACACCCACTCCATCAACAAGATACAATGGATCCCTTGATGCCTTGCCCACTTTATAGTATATGCCTCTATGCATCCAACACCATCTACATTAGGAATATCTATATCAACATCCCATGCATCTAAGGTTAATGGTTCTAACTCGACCTTAATAAGCCTCCCATGATCTTCTACCCTTGTTAGTGCTTGTACACTCCTCACCCACACCCATGTTACTGGGGACACATTATACAGTACCCCAAACTATCTAGTCATGTGATTATAATAAAAGTGCTTGTACAATCCAACCTAGTGGTCATGTAACCAACAACTGACCTTCATATACCGTAATTGTACTCCATCCTTGGGCTACTCAGGAAATCCTCTATAGGCCCTCCATATGATATCCTAAGACACTAATATGTCTAAAACTCATTTATAGTGATCTATCCTAAGATATTAGATAGATAATGAACTCATCTACCACTCCCCATATGGCTGTGGAAGTGCCCACCTCTCCCTCGATAATTCTATTGGTTGCATAATTGCTATATGCTCATAAGCACAACAATGCAATAAGGTAACTTCACTCACACCACCACTAAATTACTCCTAAGTAAACTAGTAAAGATCCATGCATAAGTGGGAAAGCATAGTCCTACCCCATGATAACACAATGCCATACACCTCTATGATGTGCATGATCTTATGTGTCTTATATGTATTCGATACCCCACTCATATCCATAATAACGAATAAAGCCAACAATACGGCCAGCCACTTTTGTAGACATGGAACACTTGGCTTCACAATAATAGACAATAATGCATCACTATCACTCCCTCTCTAATGTATGACTAAGGACACACTAGCAAAATAAAAGGATGAATGATCAATAACATTATCACCCATGTCATCTTGTAATTTCAAATGCCATCCACTAACTAGCACATGTAAAATATGGTACACATCCTCTAAAGTAATATTAATCTCCCATGCAGGATGCTAAAAAGAATAAGTGTCTGCATTCCACCTCTCACATAAGGTGGTAATCAAATATTTATCCCACTACATAGTGCCTAGGTTACATGCATGACCCAACCCCACCCTATCCATCATAGCTCTCTCATCTTCTAACAAAGGTAAAAATCTTAGTATCTCCATCACTTGGCCTCTATGGAACTCCCTCATCCATACCTCACCTTGAAAAACACCAATAAACAACATATATATCATTCAACCATGCCAACATATACAACCAATAGGCTATAAATTACAAACTCAAAAAACTAACCCCAGTAGAACACAACGCTATAGAAAAGACACCAACACTAGACAAGAGAGTTGGAACCTAGACAATAACACTAAACACTGGACAAGAGTGCTAGAACTAGTCTAAATTATCCTAGACTACTCAAAACGACTTAAAAACATCAAAACTAAGATTTTAAATAGGCAAAAATAACATGTTGTAGTTACTTACTAGGGTAATCTCCCCACCAACCTCAACTTGGGTTGCCAACTACTCAAATAAATTCATGGTAGGTGCTCATCTCCTCAACATATCTCCTACCCCAAAGCTCCAAATCTCAAACTAGTCAATGTGAATATGAATCAAGAATCAATCCAATTCTCCTATATCAAACAAATTTTTCATTCAAAGAAAAATACCTTTTTTCCCATAACTTTAACCTCATAACTTCATTTTGCAAACCATTTTGTTCCATATAATCATAATAATGATACCTTAGACATCACTCAAGCCCTGATCTCTTAATACATCATTTTCCCTACTAAATCACACACATATCTATACCTATTTTATATATAGACATACAATTGGACTTAACCAATTAAAACTTATTTTGATTTCAATAACTCAGTCTAATCAATCAAACAACTTCTCAATCAATTCAAACTATACCAACCTTACTTCTATCATTATGCCACTAATCATCACTTTTGGTTCAAACTCATCTATCGTAAGATCTCATCCATATCCCCAAAAGAGGGGCATCATTCTTATTATTCCTATTCTTACACTTACCTAACATGCCTATCCACTCTCATAAATAGATACACCATGGTTCATACACCTTCAATATTCAGATAATCAAATTTAGATTAGATCAATAAAAATATATAATGATTCAAATTACATGGGTTAATCAACATTACTCAAGACATTCAAAGGGATACACCTTCAATTTATAGATACATAGACTATTTAGATACAGTGGTTTAGATCATATGGATCCACAGTGATTTCAATTTATAGATACATAGGTTATTTAGATATAGTGGTTCAGATTACATGGATTCATAGTGACTTTGATATAGATTTAGACTTAGATACTAGATTTGGGGGAAATTACATATTACATGCCTCACACATACATCTTTATATAGCATAACATAGTTACATGACCAAATAGAAAATTATTGGCATAGTGCAGAGCATAATGCTTTGATATCTAGTTTTGCACATGGGACATGGCACGATATGTCATTTCACATGTGGTTATATAGATTTATAGACTATACATATAAATTACTCACATACCATATTTGGGGGCATGACACAGATGATCTTATTATTCATCATCTAGGATTACATAGATTGAGTGGAAAGACATGCCATTATTTTGTTACACATTGACTAGAGTTTCAAATTACAGCTAGATGTACCCAAGTTGTCCCCAAGTTAGACTGTATGGCTATCTGCAATGGTTGCTACATAGCATTACCTAGACCTAGACTACATGAGTTTGTATGAGATAGAGGGTAGATATTGGTTTTGGGCCTTCAAGAATTCTTTAGTTCCAGTTTAGATTATTAAGAGTGGTGGAATGATAGATTTTGCTCTTCATAACATATAAATTCTATACACACATTATATATTATATGAGTTTATGTGGGATAGAGGAAAGACATTGGTTTTGGGCCTATGATCATTTCTCATTTTTAGTCAGAATCAACACAAGGGGTAAGCATTACCCTCCTTATCCATGTTATATGGATTCCACATTTAGATTCAATACAGGGGACATCTATTTCAAGGATTCCTTCTTTCTCCAGGCACTATTCGACTCTCCATCCACTTACTTGGACAAGAAGTGAGTTGGACTATTTTTTAGTACACTTATCTCCATGTAGGTAGGTTTAGGTACACATTTTCTTTTTTTATTTTACTTTAGTACTTAATTTCATTACATCACTAGATTAAAAGGGGGAAATGTATACACCCTAAATTCATCAAGCAACCACACATATCATGTCTCTTCACAATCTTTTCATAGGAGACTCTGATTAGAGAATATGAGACTTTTTTACATTTATCCATATCTTTCATTTTACTTGGTCTTATTTCATGCTTGAGTCACCTTTTTACCTATTCCTAGTCATCTCAATCCTTTCAAATGGTCATTCCACCTCAGCCATGTCATATTTCCCATACTTATTCCATCACCCTAGGTCTCGCTTGTAGGATAGGAGCATTGGGATTAGACTACAACGCTATATCCTAGGGTGTCTAATTTCTAACACTCATATCTAAGGTCATTTTGAGATCTAATGGTTAGTTTCCCTCACTTAATGAGTCCCAACCCATTTCTTAACTTCATCCTTAAGTTTTCCAATTTTGACCAAATATGAATAAAAGCTCCTAAATTCAAAATAAAGAGTCTCCTATATAAAGGAATACATAAGAAATTTTATATATAAAAATTACTACTTTGGCACATTACATAATAAAAATTAGTTAATAGTATAGCTCAATATTCTACATCACACATAAACTTGCATGCCTGATTAAGGAAGGGCCTAGGTGAAAGTTCATTCTTACATCTACCGTGCACATTGATTGTGCACGTTCCCTAAGGGAGAACTACATTTGATCTGAGAGCCTAGCTTGAGGGTTAATATAGGTAGTGATTAGGAAAATAGGTGTTCTAAATCATGTGATCATTCTTCCCCTAACCTAGTTTTTCCCCCTTTTTCTTTTAATGTATTTTTTGCTTCATGTGTGTAGATAGACTCAAGGTTTGAATATTAAATCAACTCTACTAAGAACTTTTTCAATAATCAAGATCTAAAATTTCATAGGGAGATGAATACAAGGACAATGAACAAAACCCAAAAAGCTCAGACCTCTATGACCAATTTGGGCAATAGTGGTAGGAACTGGACTATAGTGCGAGACACTAGGGTTTCCTTTTTTTAGCACTCCTATCATCAAACAAAATCTAGACTTAGGTTTTAAACATATTCCTATCCCTACACCTTAGTTTTTATCTTTTACAATAGTTGTATTAGCTTTTTTTCTAGATAAGTTATTTCCTTCTCCTATGTAATTAATTCTACAAAATTTATATTTTATCATATTAAATAAGACTTTATTACTTATTCCAGACCCTTTATTAGTTAGGAACTAAACACTAGTTTCCTAAAAATAATAAAATAGAATCAAACCTAAATAATATGGCATAAGGGTTCTAAGGAAAGGTTAGTAAAAAATGAAGGCTTACAGTCAAACTTCATAGTGATACTTAAGGAATTATGGGATAGTTGTATTGTACATCTGTTTAACATGCTAATGCATCAAAAAATGGTATCATAAACTAAATACTTAGGGTTACTTACAATTATATTATTTTACTCCCTTTGGAATATAAAGTGCTTATATGTCCTTATCCAATAGGGTTGATAGCTCCAAGTTTTGAAATATAAAATGGAAAAGGAGTTCCTTCACATCATGTTAAAACCTTTTATTTTTATTTGCTTTTTTTTCTCATAATTAAAAATTATTAAATAATATATTTTAATTACTTTTTAAATAGTATTATCTTGATTAATTATATGTTTTACCACATGGATCCATGTATATCTTCTAAAACCTAGTTGATGATTTATTTTATCACTTTCAAATCAGCATTGAGGTTGAATTTACATTTGTTAAATTGTCTCAAATTAGGAAAGGACCCAATTATACCATTCATGAATATTTCATTATATTTAAAACTATGTTTTCCAAGATGCCATATGAATGACTAGATAGTGAAATCTAAATCATCTTTGTCAATTTTTTTTTCAATCATTAGGTACATAGTGGTATTTGATAATTATAATTATTTTGACAAATGTTTTCACATGTTTATAGATGTTGAGATTAAAATATTGGATGAAAACATTATTAATTATGGATCAAATGCTTCCATCGATCCCAATGGATCAAATGCTTCCATTGATCCCAATTCTTTAAAATTTTCAAGCAAGATTAAATTTGTGATTAAAATTAATGACAGTGTCTTACATCCTAAAAATGATGCTAATAATATGGTAAATTATGTATATAAAATACTATTAAATCTCATTTTAACACAAAAAATTGAGTGTATTAATTCAATATTCTTAGTGGAAGTCCAAAATAAGTATTTACAATATTGATTGAATGTACTAGTATTAATTTTACTCCAATCATGGATTTTATTCATTCAAGATATGTTCCCAAGAACTATGATACAAATAGATGCATAAATTTGAAATGTAAGATCCAATATATCATTTACAACAACTATATTCAATAATATGTAACTAAAAATAACTTGAATGGATCAATGGCTTATCCAAATAAATAATTAAATAGTCTCACAAATTCTCTTCCAAACTATAACAATTAACCAAGTGATCAATGAAATTTTCATATGGTAAATATACAAATGTATAAAAATGTATCATTATAATATTAAACTCATCCATGTGATTATTTTATTTTGTGGTTGATATAATTAAGATAAGCAAAACCTCCCTTAAGGTTTTATTTTATGAGAGTGGTGTCCCATATGTTATTCCATTCAATGGGACTTTATTATTGAGATATTTTATAGGTGAAAATGAAAATAATAGAGTAATGGTTGATAATATTTAGATCCTAAATGTATGCACCAATGAATTTTTTTATAATTGAGGACTTACCAAGAATTATTAGGCATACACTAGATAGTTATAATAGAGTATGGCAGTATAATCAGAGCAACCTTTTTTGCATTATATTTCCTATTAAAGTTAATCCACATATAATTTAAAGTGTATTTCATGTATTACCCAATAATATGTGTATATTCATGCTATGATGACCAATATAATAATATTTTTTTCTCTTTGTAGACTATGATACAAACAAGAGATATAACATAAATCCTATGTATAATTGAAGGTATAATGATAATACTT
>JARHVA010001523.1:2792500-3112500 GCA_037957365.1 Torreya grandis
AAAAAACATAAATTTGTGTTGTTGGCCTTTCTAACCAAAAGATAAAAATGGGTTGGAATCCATAGTTTGTAGGATATTTCTAATTAAATAAACTAATGCCTTTTGCATTTATATTAAATTATCACTTTTTATATTTAGTTCTTATATACTCCATACTCTATGCATTATCAAAAGAGAATAGATAACATCCATAATCCTACCACAATCTCAAATAATAAGTAGTACTTTGAATTTGTGTCATGCCCCTATGTGATAAATGTTATATCTATAACTGTATGTAATTTTTGTTTGAATCTTGTGTATATATGCACCCAAAATGTGTGAATCTTTAATTTTTTATTATAATGTGAATGTGTAATCACCTAAATGTGGTAATTGGATATTAAGAGTACAACTTGAGTCACCCTATCCTTAGGCTTTCCATAGACATATTCTAGAGCATTTGACATGCATTTCCATCCATTCTACATACCTTGTTCACTTGCATCTAGTCAAGACATTGTCCTTGAACTGTCACCTCTTACCCAAATCTAACTTTCCCAGAATTAGTGCCACATTTGGGACACTACATCCACATGGTGTTAGTGTCCCCAACTAAGTGATAGTATCCTTATCCCTAACTCTTCCAAATGAATATAAATTTTAAATGTATTCCCCTCCTAAGGTCAGCCTAATCTTATTTTATTATCCACATAAGTAATAGAATCCTATATATAAAATTCTAATCCACCTATATTCACTATATGGAAAATAGATGCAAAAACTATTCAAAATTAAGACAAAGTTGTGTAAAATTAAGGTACATTATCCCTATTCTACCCTAATTTATACATGCTATCATATACAATAACCCTAAGTCTATTTTTCAATAATTCAAAGGCTCAATCACATCCAAGGCATATAAATCCACTCTCATTCTAGCATTCACTTGCACATACATCAATCACTAGGTGGGATAACTACATCTAACTTGATCCCTCTTCAGAGTATTGTTATGTAGGAAAATATCTAAATAACAAGGTATTGAAGATGTCCAATTCGTCCTACCAACAATCTCAAATTTTTATCATATCACACTTCAAAATAGTACTAAGGTTTTCACATCAAACCAAGCTTTATAGGTACAATATACAGATATAAGCTTCAATCTCATAGGAACAGAACAAATAGACTCAAGCACATGTACTCCCAAAAAATAGGAATAGACCTATAAAGAGGACATTAACACCATATCTTATACACTACACATGGATGGAGCTACTTTCAAAACTAGGTGATACTTTCTAGTGAGTAGATGAATATCATAAACCTACTTGCGACACTTAGAGCTTCTCAGATCTCCAATTTCAGAACCCAGATTATATGAAATTATCTATTTTTAGTTAAGTTTATATTTATTCATATGTATTAATATTATTATAAATTAAATCAAGGTCAAATTCATTTAAAAATTAGTAGGTTAATTCTTCTAATTTATTTCACTGATTTAGACAACTTAGCCCCTTTAACCCAACATAATATTTTCATTGTAAAACCCTAAAAGGTTAAATCATTTGGTTAACCCAAATTAATTCAAACATTACATAAAACACTAGATTGCATTTGATTCTTATTTTTGTGAAATAAAATTAGGGTTGCATATTTCTAATTTTTTGATTTTTTAGACAACCTATCTATTAAAATCAAATTTACATTAGGGTTTCAATTTAATTTACATCTAATTTAAATTGTTGGAAAAGAAAACCTAAATTCAAAAAAACTTAACCCTAGACACACTTAGGTTTTATAATCTTTCTTATTTATACTTAAATTTTTGTTTAAAACTTAGATGTGAGATTCACATTTCTTCTTTAATCATGATGACAATGACAAAAGAAATAAATTACTTTTTGTTGTAAAGTTTCATACTTTAATTAGCATGATTATTCCCTTTAATTCAAAATAAATTTAGAAAAGATATCAATACATGTATATATTATGATTATTATCAAATGCAATATCTCGCATATTTCATAGAATGTTATCTTTATTCTATGTGTAAAATAATTAAGACATCATTATTTAATCAAATAGACATATGCATACATGATGTTTTAAATCAACTACAATATCTTTCATGTTGCATTCCTTCATTTTCATGTTATATTTCTTCTATGTGAAATACACTTAAGATAATATTCTTTTAACACAGATAACTTGTTAAATCAAACCCATACACACAGTGGATTTAGCACATAAACTAACCACTATGTTTTAAGTTTCAATGTCATATATTATGCATAGGAAAAAATATCCTTCTCCTCCTCATCTCCATGAGGGTGATAGCTACTTTTTCTCTAACCAGGTCCATGATATCATTCCTCCATTAGATGAAGATCCTATAACATTATCACTAATCCCCCTACTTATCTTATTTACAGCTCTTCCCTACAAGGTGTGTGCCTACATGTCAAAATAGAAAAGATTAGGGTTTACACTTTTGAAAATCTAAGGGATTAAATTATCAGTATGAGAAAGATAATTACCAATTTAAAAAATCAAAATCAATTAATACAAGAAAATATCAAAACATTTGAAAATTAGTTTACAAGACAAAGGCCTCCTAGGCATAATAATGTTAATGATGTTTATACATCTTTGACTAGTCAATTAGTGGTAAACAATGTTACATATCAGAACATGAAATCAAAATAAGGTACATATACAACTAGTGATTCAAAAATAATTAAAAGTTAAAATACGAGTTCAAGTGAGATACTTAAGGACATGATTAAAGCTAAGTTAATCAACCTACCTCCTCTACACCTAATGAGGAGATCTAGATATTTTTGTGCATATCATATAATACATAGGCACCACATCAATTCATGTTTTTCATTGAAAAGGAAAATAAAACATATCATGAATATAGATAACTCACATAGTGACACTTCATACAAATAACATACACTAGCACATCTACTAATTCAAACAGAGTCAAACTCAAAAATAGTACAAAAAAGGTTACCAAAACATAACTCAAAATAATAAAAGGTTCCAAAGCAAAATCATATCAATAAATATTATAGTAAGAATAGATAAATAAATCAAAGATACCTCTCTATAAGTATCTACAAAAGTATGATTCTTATGGTCAAAGTTTGGGCAAGTAGGCCCAAGGCATCACTACTCCTATTTTAGCATTTGGTAACATTGGTCAATAGGGTTTGGGATTTGTTCAACATCCTAAGGCACATCGGTCAAAATTGTCTATAAGAGTATGATTCTCATGGTCAAAGTTTAGTCAAGTAGGCCCAAGGCATCACTACTCCTATTCTAACATTTGATAACATTGGTTAATAGGGTTTGGGATTTATTGAACATCTTAAGGCACATCAATCACAAATACAGTTTATCAAGGAAAAACATCTAAATACATAGGAAACATTAAAAAAAGAGAAATATATTTAGTTTTAAAGTCAGAAACATGCTCAACCAACATGCATTCTCAAAATAAGTTTTCTATAAAAAGAGCCTCCACAACATTATGTGTCTACAATAAGCACAGTTTCAAAGGGAAAAATCAAAATCAATATGCCAAAGCACAAATTATAAATTTCAACTCCATAGCATCAAGTAGTTACCTAAATCACACCAAGTTATTATGAATCTAATGTGGAACAATACTTAGATTTTTATTTCAACTACATCATAGTAATCACACTAAACAAGAGATTATCATTCCTATTTTTGACATAGGCCACAATGATAGTGAGCCTCTCATGAGACTCATTAGTTAGTATGGTTTCTACCTTTGTACATACTTCCTTCTCTCTAGCTACTTGTATATAGTTTATTTTCTTATGCTTGTACATAGCTTATAATTAGAAAACACAAAAACAATATAATATGTCAAAATATAAAAACATTCAAATATTTCAAAAATCCAAAAATTTTACAGATTATATGCTTTGATTTTTTTACAATTCTACTACTTTACAGATATTGCATATTGTTATCTATCCTAGTGTAGTTGGTTTTATCATACACATATGCTTCACTTGTTCTTGATAAGTGTTTGTAGATTCTAGATAGGACTCCAATCCAATACACTAATCCATATTAGTTATCATCTAACCATTGGGGGAATTTACACTAATCCAAGTTTATAAATTACTACATCTAACCACTTAGGGGCATCTCCTACATAGTTTCTATAACCAAGTTTTATCTTTACATATTATACATTCCATTTACACAATATAATACATATGCATTTACTTCAAATAGGGGAAATGATGGATTCATGACCTACTTGAGTTATTGAGCCACCTACTTGAAAGTTTTCAACACACTTACAGTCTTATCCAAGATATTCATAGAGATCAAGATCTACCAAGTAGGCATGGGTAATGATGGAGTTAAAAATGGATTGAGTTCTTAAGCCACCTATATGAGGATTGAGTGAGCCATCATCTCAGTTTAAGTTATTCAATGATATGATCATTATGCACTTTCACACATATTGGTTATCATTAGGTTCATGCATTGGTTTTCCTACCTAATAAGGTGTATTTATTCATTTCCTCTCTCTTTACTTATTTATTTCATTTAAACATAGTCTCTTGATTTTGATTACCTCATTAGTAATGACTGATTTTTTGCATGTTTCATTGTAGGACATTACTTTGGATTATGTTGCGCATATGCAAACCTATATTTTCATATTTAAGCTCAACTATATGGCCTTCAATTTGAAGGTAAGTCTATGTATGATTATTTTTCATTTATATTATTCATTTCACTTTGTTGCATTACTAGAATAAATAGGGGAAATGTAATCACCTAAAAGTGGTAATTGGAAGCCAAGAGTGTCCCTTGAGTCACCCTATCCCTAAGATTTCCATAGACCTATTATAAAGCCTTAAAATTGAATTTCCATCCATTAATTAGACCATATTTACTTACAACTAGTCAAGACATAGTCCCTAAACTATCACCTCTAACCCAAATCCAACTTTACCATAATTCTACCAAAAGAACATTAGCACCACATTTGGGACACTACAACCACATGCCACTAGTGTCCCCAACTAGGTGCTACTATCCTTATCCCTAAATCTTCCCAATGGATTCTTTTTTTAATGTGTTCCCCTCTTAAGGTTGTCCTAAGCTCATTTTCTTATCCACACAAGAAACAAAACCTTATATATACAAGTCTAATCCACCTCCATTCACTAGATGGAAAATAGATGCAAAATCTATTCAAACCTAAGATAAAATTGTGTAAAATCAAGGTACATTAAATTTATTCTTCCCTATTTTTTATATACTACCATTTACAACAAACCTATGTCCAATTTTTAAGAATTCAAAGGATAAAACACATTTAGGGAATATAAGGCCACTCTCATTATAACATTCACTTGCACATACATCAAACACTAGTTGGGAGAACTACATTAAACTTGATCCCTCTTCAGAGTATTGGTATGTAGGCAACTCTCTAAACATCAAGGTTTTGAGGAAGTCTAGTATATCCTAATAAGAAACTCAAATCTTACTCATATCACACTTGTAAAGAGAACTAGGGTTTGCACATCAAATCAAGATTTATAAGTAAAATATACATTTACAAGCTTTTGTCTCATAAGCATAGAACACACAGATACAAGCGTAGGTGTTCCCTAAAAATAGGAATAACCCCATAAATATAATATTAGAACCACATCTTAGACACTACACATAGATGGTGATACTATCCAAACTGGGTGATACTGTCCAATGAATAGATGAATATCAAAAACTTGCTTATGACACTCAGAGCTACTCAGATCTCTGATTTCAGAACCTAGATCATCTATGAAAATATGCTTTCATCTAAGTTTATATTTATCCATATTTATTTCTATTATTAGAAATTAAATCAATTTCAAATTCATTTACAAATTATAAGGTTAATTATTACAATTTATTTCATTGATTTAGACATCTCAACCCCTTTAAGCAAACATAGGATTTTCATTATAAAACCCTAAAAGGTTAAATAATAATGCATATACAAGGTGTATTTCCTAGTAATTTATACCAATAACTAAATTTTAAACTATTTTAAAACTATATTTTTTACCCCAAACTAAGTTTTTACTAGATGTATGAAAATCCCAATAAAATGTGCCCATTATGAGGTGAGGGTTGTGTCTTGAAAGTCAATTATATCAGAATAAAATATAAATGTGTCATGTGTATCAAGCTATAATCATTGAGTAACATATCATATGTGAAAATGTATTCCATCATAGTAATATATGTATCATTTAAAGTATGTATGTAACATATGAGGTAAGGTTTAAAGTATCAAATCTAGATAAATGTATCAAATAAGTTCATAGTGGTATTTATAATAGAATAAGACTATGCAATATTTAGTATATGATATGGATCATGACACTCATCAAAATCAAAAAGATAAGAAAACACACAAACACAAAAATCACAATGTCACTCAAAGGGAAAAGGGCTAAAATTCAAAGTACATAAGAATGTATCACACTCAAATAAGGCCAATGATTACACACAATAAGGCCAATGACCATTCACTCAATAGACATGAGTATGTCACAATCACAGATAAGCATAAAGGGCCATACATAATATAAAATCAAAGCATAATATATTATTTACAAGTAATAAAAATCAAAGGATAATGAAACTAGATATATAGTCTACATCATGTATATGTAATATGATCAAATCCTAAAAAATAACATATCCATGTATGCAATGTAAGATAGAAAAGTTAGGAATATATTTGTAAATATTATATAGATCAACACAATGTAGAATTTATATAATGGTAACACTTGTAGATATTATATAGATCAACACAATATAGAATTTATATAATGGTAACGCTTGTAAATATTATAAAATTTGGATAAAATGCCCCTAACAAAGGTATAGATGTTGGGTAGAGGAATGTATAATATCTAAGTCCATGTAAAGTTGTATGTCTAATATAACACTCATAAATATAAGTGAAATACATGTGTGATAGAAAAATATTATGCTATTTACAAATCATGAGATAAATAACATATGATAATGGTATAAAATATGTCTAATCATGCTAAGGTCTTGATTTTAGATTTTTGGAATATTTTGAATGTTTTTGTATTTTTTCCATATTTGATATTTTTTGTAATTTTTTAAAATTTAAAACAAAAATTATAGAAACTAATAGATAAAACCATGGGTTTTAAATTATATTAATGATAAATAATATAAATAAACCATAATATGTGTTGAGGTAAAATAAGCACTGAACATCATGGCATGGCCATGTATGAACAAAATGACCCAACCATATGTGTGATTCATAGTTAAAAGGAACATTGGAGATAAAATAGGGATGTAGAGAAATGATTGTACATTCTTGTCTCATCAAATATACATTTCTCAAGGTATTTAATGCACATGTATGAGAAATATAGTACACAAATGAGATATTTTACATGAATAATACTGTTATGTAAACTAAAACTAAGTATATTATCAAAAAATGGATTTATTAAGGCTCTATTTGTTTAGACTTTAATATGAATATGTAGAATGATATCGGTCGATATCATTGGATTCAAGACAATAATAAAAATCAATGTTGATTGTTTCTTATTGACACTATTTGTGATGGAAAATACAGTTAGCTCTATTTAAACTATGAAATTTACATGATAAATGATAAAATTTGGTAGTATCAAATCACTTTTTTGGGTTGTTTAGATTAGGAAAGTAAAACATAAAATCCAAGAGGCCAAAAGGACATCAAGATCCAAGGGATAGAAGATTTATTGAATTAATGACATGTAAAAAGTGGAATAATATCATGATGAAATAATCAAGAAGCTGTGTGTGTGTGTGTGTGTGTGTGTGTGTGTGTGTGTGTGTGTGTGTGTGTGTGTGTGTGTGTGTGTGTGTGTGTGTGTGTGTGTGTGTGTGTGTGTGTGTGTGTGTGTGTGTGTGTGTGTGTGTGTGTGTGTGTGTGTATTATTTGGATGTTTTTGAATTTTTTTAGAAACCTTGTTGTAATCAATAGTCATCAAGTAAGTCATCCTCTTTAGGATTGAAATTCTTAAAATTATGAAAATAAATGATATATTCCTCTTCATATATTGAATGTTCATATTTTATTATATATATTATCCTTGAAGATATTTCATTATCTTACTCATTATTACCATCATGTGGTATGTAAATTATTCTTCCTTCATGTGAAAAAGTGAATCACTTTTTCTTAGCACTCAATATAGCTTGAATATGTTGTAACCATGCCCATCCCAATGTAAATGGTAGCCAATGTGCCTGAGGCATAATCCATACCTGCGTATTGAAAAATTTTGGTCCACAAGCTATTTGTTATATGATATATCCAAGAGCTTCTTCCCAATATACAATATGATGTAATTCATTAATATTATGTCCCATTTGTTGTAATCCTCTAACACTACAAATAATTTCCCATTTAGTAGTATCAATTTGATTGTGTTTGTAATAATCAATTTCCATGTATATTGTAATGGTTAAATTCTCATATCGAGGATGTTTTCTATGTGTCATATATGTAGATGATGATTTTTAAACCATTGTATAAAGTGATATTTATTGATTATATATTAATCTAATAATCCCATCATGCTTGTATTTCCTAAATTTATTTTGTAATATTTCACAATGTCTTGTATCATGTCCTATAATTCTATGGTAATCAAATTTGCTTGTTTTATGAAAAATACATGCTAATGACATGTGTCTATTAGTAGGTAATGTAATTTGTTTTTTATCCAATAATATTTCCAAAGTTAATTTTGGTGTATCTTGAATTTGTGTTATTTTTAATAGTGGTGAGACATTTGTACTAGATATTTACACATTATTCACTAAATTTCTCATAAATTACATATGAGATATATTATTGCATAATTGATTGCATTATCATATTTATGCATATGTAAATGAGATTCTTTCTTTTTATTTGGTTGATCTTTATCTATTAATTTTGAATCGTCATGGTATATCCCTAAACCAATGGGTGTGAATTCAATATGAGATAAATACTCATTTGAGGGGTTGAATTTTAGTTTGTGTAGTTGATTATCTATCATATTAACTATGTTGGGTTTATCATCATCATTATCATAATAATCTAAAACATTTCCATCCTATACTTTTGAATTAACCACTAAAGGGAGATCAAGAATAGGCTTTAGTTAAACGAGATTATATTGATCTTTTTTGTATACTTTCTTGTTCATTTTATGCCTTATGTAACTTTTCTTGCTCAACTTGGAATCTTTTTTTCCTTTTGTAACTTATCCAATTTAATATATTCTATTTGTAACTTTTTAATTTTGAATTGTTCCTTTTGTAATTATTCTTTATGAAAGTTTGTAGTTTTTGGAGTTTTATTTTTACCTTTTCTTGTGTTTTTTTTAATTGCTCAAATTCTTTTTGTGATTTATGTAATTCTTTTTGGTCCATTTGTAAAAAATTTATTTTATTTGCCTATTTTTAGTACTTTAATCTCCAATTTCATTTGTATTTTTGGTCCCAAGAGTTGACTTGGGAATGAGGGATGATATATGGATCATTTGAGTTTGATTGAGATGCCTTAATTTTGAAATAAATGAAAGGGATCTATAAGACTTTTTTATGAATACCCTTCATTCAAGAATTTAATAAGTGTGTAATGTATATGGTTTTAATTCCATCATATGTATCTAAGGTCACCCCAAGAGTAAATTATAATGTAAATGATTGGTAATAACATGAAATAAAGTAAACATTATTTTAGGTCCCACTATTATATCTAAAAATATCATTCCAAGTAATTTTGAATATTCATCATATCCTTTTATAGTTTTATATGTTTGTTGGATACTTTCAATGTTAATACCCAAGTATTGTAAGAAAGGAATATTACAAATGTTCACTCCATAAACAACATCAATAATTATTCATTTATTTTGTACTTCAGCTTGAATAAAGAGTGGAAGATTTAATGTGATTAAATGTTGTGTTGGAAATTCTTCTTCTTTGAAAATGATAATATTTTTAGTATGCTTAAGTATATTCATTATGGAATAAAAATTGGAAAGTTGTATATCACTATAAAAAGTATTGTCTTGAAATACAACATATGAAATATCCTTATAGACCGATGAGCACTTTAGTAACTCCAAAACATAAATTTTAGCATGGGCATTTTTGTATTGATCCATGATATCATACCATTTAGGTTAATTTTATTTGCTCAATGGAGGTAGAGGGGGTTAAGGAGGAACATGTTGACTTTATCCATGATATGGTGACCTACCTATTTAGATGTTAACAACATGGACTACAAAATCTAGTATAAATTGTGGGTGAATAATGTGATTTAGATAGTAGATAATACAAATTTTAGGTCTAGGTGGAGCAATAATGAAAGGAATCAGAGATTCTGTTTGTTATATAATAATAACTGATAAAAGATCTAGTTGACTGTTTAAAAAATAATAAATGAGTAAAACTTGAGGTTGTTCATTAATTTTTTTATCCTTATTAGATTAGATTTATTTTATTACATGATTGTTAATGATGTTCCTTATTAGGGGAAGACAACATGTATTGAAAACTAGGAAAGCTTGAAGAAAATACAAATAGTGTGCTCATGCATTATATCCATATAACCTTTTTAATTTGAGAAGTAAGAAAAAAAGTTAAAAAAAGGAAAAATTATGTGTATAGAGATTAGTAGATTCCCTTGAAATATAAGGTCAAAAGAAAGTGATTTTAGTGCCAATTATCAAATTAAAGATTAAAATAATGTGATTTTAGTGTGATATATCAAAGTTAAGGTTGAAATAAAGTTAATTTAGTGTCAAATATTAAATCCAAGGTCAAAATAAAGTTATTTTAGTGTTAAATGCAAGTATTTATCTAACCCCTAAGATAAAAATATATAAGAAATGCTTGAATAAAATGTAGGGGTTCATTAATATGTTTTATTATAATTTAAAATTAATTAGGATATTAAATCTAATTAAGATAAAATGAATTTAAGGGTAGTAAATTTTTTAATGACTTGTAATTAGTATACTAAAAGTAAAATATTAAAATGAAAAAAACTCAAATGAATGAAATAAGATAACTATGAAAAATTATAAATATACTTAGTTGATTAATGTATATTAGGTTGAATATGTGTAACTAAAAATTAATAGAAATGATCAACTACAAGAATAATTATCACTATTATATATTAGAATCAATTGAAAATAGTTAGGATCAACTGTTGCTTTTGACCTCTATGGGTCAATATTAACCTATGTGATAAAATATAAAATCGATGGTATAGTCACCTATTAATTATTTAAAAATGATTGTATCTAAAGTTTTAACATTAAATTGTGTGTAAATTACCTAAAAATGACTTCTTCAAGGTTGAAAATGTACTGGGTTTTTTTATAGCTATAAAAAATCAAAAAGAGATGTGGAGTGTAATGGGTGTGACTGATCCAAATCACCCATAATTATTGAATGCACATATGTATCTAAATTACTCAAAAGAGGTAATCAATCCCATATATATATCCCACCTAGAATGCTTATTACAATAGTGCTCATTTGCTAAATGTATGCATCTACATATGACTTTAATACTTGATAATGTTTTACTTCACTTGAATATAATAGGATATTGACTTGTATAAAGGGTAATTAAAATTTATAGAATCAAAATTGGAAAATATAATGAATCTTTTCTCAATGTTCAATAGTAGAAGTGTGTCTGCATAGTGAAATTATCAAATGTTCCAAATAGTACTTTAGGTGGCATAAATGTGCATTTATAGCAATCCAAAATGGGTGAAGCCTCATGATACCTATAATAAAAATGTGGATCAACCTATAAATAAGGGTTTACATTTTTAAAAAGAGCCATTTTTTGAAGAGGGGCAAGATTGACTTGTAAAGGTCAATATCCGTTGGTGTTCCTAACCCATGTGTGTCAATTATGACCCAAAAGGGTAGTGTTTCATCTTAAGAATTTGAGATGTATATATAAATTATTATATGGGTTTTTTTATCAATTAAGAATATTTTGGTATTTTTACAACAATAAAATAATAGGGATAGGATTATTAAAGTACTTAGGATAGAGTGAGGTGGCCAAATAAGACTAAATTAAATGCTCTAGTCAATTAAAGTAAATTTGGGCCAAAGGCAACATTATCAAGTATTCATGACAAAATTTGAGTATCTACACATATGCCTAAATCTCATCACATGTCACAATATTTTAATTTGAAATGGTGCTTTGGGAAAGATACAAAACAACACTAAAGCATAGTAGAAAACTTTTTAAGAAATGTGAGGAAATATGAAGATTTAATAAAAATGAAAAAAATAGAAATAAAATTAAAATACATATCTTTAATTACCTTGATGATAATAGAGATGATCTTTTGTGTGATGTAGTTGATGGAAGGTACTAATTTGGAAGCTTGATGGGCAAACCTAAAAAATAAGAAAATATATATATAAATTTATAAAAAATATATATTAGTACCATAAAATTTATTACTTATTCATTATCCTAATACTTATTTTGGTTCATTAAAAGGAAATATATATATATATATATATATATATATATATATATATATATATATATATATATATTTCCTTTTAATGAACCAAAATAAGTATTAGGATAATGAATAAGTAATAAATTTTATGGTACTAATATATATTTTTTATAAATTTATATATATATTTTCTTATTTTTTAGGTTTGCCCATCAAGCTTCCAAATATATACACACACATGCATACATACATATACATATATATATATATATATATATATATATACACACACACACACACACACACACACATACATACATACATACATACATACATACATACATACATACATATATATATATATATATATATAGACACACACACACACACACACACACACACACACACACACACACACACACACACACACACACACACACACACACACACACACACACACACACACACACACACACACACACACACACACACACACACACACACACACACACACACACATATATATAAAAAGGCTAAAAGGTGAATCATTTGGTCATTTTATATTTTAAGAAACTTGGAGATTTGGATGACCGTTTTTGGCTCAATGAGAGATTATATTTAGAGGGTGATGAGGTTGACATGAAGGAGGTAATTAGTGAGGTGACACAATATGCATGTGGTTAGGTGATGCAATTAATGTTGGGATGACTCAACAGGATATATTTAGTAAATACATGCACCAAGATAAATTTGTGTAATGGAATTTTCCACAACAGTGTAAAAAAGTAGTGAAAATTTTAATGGGTGATGGGTAGGAAATTAAATGTCAAATTTTTAGGCTTAGGTTATAATTAGTAATAAGGGAATAAACTATCATTACTGGTCAACTATGTTGGATAGGTTTGTGTAGTTAAGAAGTGGAAAATCATAATCCTAGTTGATACCATATAGGATGGCTAATGCAATTATGTCTAAAATGTTTTTATAATGGTTTGTATCACAACTAGTGGATAATATGGATGACAACACAT
Source organism: Torreya grandis (assembly GCA_037957365.1). Lineage (NCBI taxonomy): Eukaryota > Viridiplantae > Streptophyta > Pinopsida > Cupressales > Taxaceae > Torreya > Torreya grandis. Next base: position 2,806,137 of record JARHVA010001523.1, read on the forward strand.
GATAAATGGCCAATATAATACATATTTGTATGTTGTTATAGTAGGAGAACTGTAAGGATGATAGTGTATAAATATGGGTGATGTAGCAGGATGGGAACTACATGGCCATTATAATATAACTAGAAATTACTAATGTAGTGGCATATAATTAAAATAGTCGATACCATAGAAACTATAAATATTTTTTTTGTTATTGTTTCTAGTTATGTTTAAGATTTAATTTCATATATTTTTAATCAAAATATGACTGGTTATTTTTGTATTGAAATTTTTGGAGTTAAATAAAATTCTAGAGGATAGTGAACATAAGTTGGATATCTTATTTATTATCCATACTATCAAATGTGGATAGAGCATGTTTGATCAAAATGGTATTTGGATAAATCATGGATATTTTCAAGTTATTTTAAGAACTTAGCAACTAGTTATGTTCCTAAGGAATTAGAATAGTATCATGGACACATTCATGTGGGAGTTGGTTGTAGACATTGTGGAGGTAGCAATCATCGTAGAGGATGTAAATTCCATATTAGTGTTGCCTATCATGGAAAAACCCATGATATCTGATGCACCTAAGCCCATTATATAGAATTAGGATTTGGGCCAATATGCCACAAATTATGATTGGTATGATTAATATAACCCAATCATCATAATAATTAGTGTATATTTGTCAAAAAAATTAGATATCCAAAAGGCCCTCATCGGCCTTGTGACTATGTGTGTTTTATATCACAATTCAGATGGTGTAATTCCATTATATATTATATACTTGTGCTAATGTATATTATATTATTTCATGATGTATTAATTGGGAGCTATCATCTAGTTGTAACTCATACATGGTTTATATGACAAGTTGAGATGGGATAATATAAAATAGATCACATCATGATTTTTTGTATGTTGTATCTATGAGAGGTTACCCATATACCAACCAATGGGGTTTTCATATATGATCAAGGATTGAGTGCCTTGGGTAAGGAGGTGGGAGAAGTAACATAAAGTGTGATAGATCCCCACATAGTGATAATTAGAGATTGTGAGGTAGGATGAGATCATATGGGGATTATAGATGCATGACATGCATGGCCATCCATGATACAAACATAGGAGTAAGATGATAGGGGATAGTAGAGATATAGAGGAGAGAGTAGAGGATTATTTTAGGGATGATATTGATACACCTATGGTAGAGTTTATACTACCTAGACTTGACATATGGGTCAATTGATAGCATGTGAGGTCCAAGGGGAATTAGGTTCTAGTAGTGTAGTAGGATATATGGGTGGTAACTAAATCAAGCCAAATTCAAGAGGATAATATTGTCCTTGGAAGTAAAATGATGGGGATATAATCTTAGGTAGATACCCATATATGAGTATAAATTGCATTAAGTATTTACTAATACTTTATCTTATAGTCTTATAGATATATATGTTATTTATTAGTGATATATTTACTTTGAATTTATATATTTATGTGGATATTTTAATTTGATTTCATCTTATTTTGAAAAAAAATTGGTAGGTACCACAATATGGGGAGCCATGACCAAGGCTACATTCCATGAGACCATAGATGCAATGTTACTTGAGATAAATATGATTACTATGTCATAGTTATAACACCATATGTTGGAGAGCATACTAGTTGGTTCAAGCTAGTATAAGCTATTTCATGGCAGATTTTTTAGTGAGAGCATGTTTTTGATAGTCATACAACTATATTTATAATACACAGGAAGTATAAAACATGGTATCAGGTGGTGATGGCATAGGTAACCTTAACCATAAAGAGTGCCACACATATGGATACATCTGTAGCGAACACATAATGAGATATATTTTTTTATTTTATGGGTGACCAAGATAGAGATATAGATATCTAGATCATATGGATAGGCCACATAATTGAAATCATAATCTCGTGTACTAGACATATCTCTCAAAGCAACCAAATCTTTAACTTTTTTACAGAGTGTGACAACTAGGGATGAAGGTGACCTATGGATATAGATGTATATATTGTATATTTTTGTGTATGAAACTTTATATAAATACACACACACACACATGTGTATATATGTATATATATGTATGTATATACACACACACACAGATATATATATATATATATACATATATAATATACATATATATATATATATATATATATATACATATATATATATATATATATATATATGTATATATATATATATATGTATATATATATATATATATATACACACACACACATGTATACATATACATACATATATATATATACATATACATATATTTATGTATATATATATACATCTATATATATATATATAGATGTATATATATATATACATAAATAATATATATGTATATATGTGTGTGTGTATACATACATACATGTGTGTGTGTGTGTGTGTGTGTGTGTGTGTGTGTGTGTGTGTGTGTGTGTGTGTGTGTGTGTGTGTGTGTGTGTGTGTGTATAATGGTTTTCATTCATTTTTATCTACATGGAATTTTTATTTTGGACTTGGCATTAGCACATGTTATGGTTATAATATCATGCTATGAGGATGTTATAATGTGATGTATGTTTTATTATTTTATAGATAATATGATTAAATGCATGGTTAATACAAAACAATAAAGAAAATGAAAAATGACATCTTAAGTAAGTGGATATAAAGGTCAACAAATAAAACATGTGCCATAAATTAATGTAAAACATATTGAATTTAAGCAAAATTAAAATATTAAGGTAAAACATAGGATATTTAAAACATTATAAATAAAAAATTATAAAGCACATCAAAATGTAAGTTAAAATAAAACATAAGCTATGAATAATAACCGACAAAATTAATATCTAATGTAAGAAGAGGGACAAAACTAATAAAACAATGATAAAAATGACTAAAATATCATCCAATGTTAGACAAGTGAAAACTTAAATCAAATAAATGGGATTGTAAAACTATCCAATGTAAGACAAGTGAAAACTAAAAATCAAACAAGGACATGTAAAATAATGGGAGAAAAGTTTCTAATGGGTGAAATCTTGAAAGTGGTGCTTGTTTTAAAGCCAAATTTAGGAAGATGAAACCATTTAGAGACATAAGTATAGTGTAATAGATGGTGAAGATATAAAGGTGATATGAATTTTTAGGAAGTCTTGGTTGTATTTCTTAAGGTCTTAAAATACATATCACAAATTGAAAATCTAAGAGGGATTATAATGAAGGGTAAGATTCAAATCTAAAGAAAATAAATATAAAAATGTAATATAAATAAGAGGGATGTGATTATATATTAGTAATATCCATCAAATGGATATTAAGAATGAAATAAAATAGATATAATGAATCAAGGTGACACAAGGGTGATGTATAAATATTCATCATGAACAAGACATTCTAATAAAGTGGGAAAGGATAATAAATTTTGACACCAAGTACCTATAAAACCCCACCTAGTAAACATAATATTGGGAAAATAATTGAATTATAAATATCATCCCAATGAAATCTAGATGCATGAATATTGAAAGGGATTTTACCTTCCCACAATATGATCCATGTCCCTTTGGACCCATTAAATACCCATTAGTTTATTGTGAGGATTGGGTACTAGCATTTGAAAGTAGATGGCACTAGAATGTAATATAAATAAGATATATCTCCTACCTTATTCTATTTTACTACCACAACCCAATGGACCTCAAATCTATCATGAGGCCAATTATGGAGTTTGAGATTCAATTGAGATACTAGATGTGCAAAAATTAAGATCATGTACTTTAGTGTGATGTAAATTTTAAAAGATGTTTCACCTTTTTATTATGATGTGGTTTTTTAATCTTTTGTATTTTTATGTTTTCCTCCTCCAAATAGATTTAAAATAATAACTAAGCATGATACATATGACTAACACTAGATAACCTATACTTAGCACATAAATAGGATAACCCAAAGAACAAAACACCTAGAGACTCATAGACTTGTATTTTAGAAAAGATTACAATCTCAAAACTAACACAAGAGTGCCTCAAGTGAAATCATAGGGATATATTCGGATCATGGAAGATCCATCCATGTAAAATGGTGATACAATTAAGATACACTAATATTTGACCACAAGAAGCGAGAGTTTATCTTCATAAGTGACTAAGCATAAAAGAGGATTTGGAAATAAATTGAAATGTAAAATAAATCAAAAAATTGGAAACCCTAAGAAGAAAAGGGATATAAAATATGGTAATTATGAAACTCTATAATTTGTACAAACCTAAAAAGGTTTTAGAAAAAAAATCGATATGATAATTTACCCAAAAAGAGGGGATTTACAATAACGGTACCAATAACCACAAATGAAATAATAGCCAAAAGAGAAATGTGATACTAGAAAATAAAGTACCAAAGCATCTAAAAAAATACCAAGGTCACATAAAATCCCTGGGATGCTACCAAATATCCCTAAGGGAAGGAAAGGCCAACTATAAGATGATAATAGTATAGTATAAAGTATCAAGGCATTTAAATGGGAGACTTAGATCACATAAAAACCTTGAGCTGATACCAAAAATCTACAAGGGAAACTATGGATGAATTTTAAATGAAATAAATAAAGATATATAATAAAGTACCAAGGCATACAAAAAGGAGATCAAAGTCACATAGAAGAACCCAAGTTTATGCCAAAGATCTACAAAGGAAATAATGATTAACTATAAAATGAAATTAAAACATCCCAAAAGAGGGGGATAATAATATTTAAAATAACCACAAACAAAGCAATGGAAAAACAAAAGAGTGTAAATTAAATAAATATTTTAATAATATAAATTATAAAAATTTAAAGGTCAAGGTACAATATATAAAAAATGAGAAACATAGATGTTAAATATAATCATGCAACATCAAAATATATGAGAAATTTGAAATGAATAATAATACATAGTCAATATTAACTAAATAAACCCTAGATTTCTTGCCAATCCAATGTATAGCATCGTTATCATTTAATAATATCTTCATATTCTTTAAGTAGTCATCCAATATTAAACATTGATCCAATGGGATTTCCAATGTGTCAAAACTCTTCCACCCCTAATAGGACATAGCATTAGACTATTGAAGTTCCACATAATTAAAAACCAAGGTGCCTCATGTTGTTTAAAGATTACGTGTGGCCTCTACCATATGAGCTAACTCAAAAATTGGATAATGTCCCTTCTAGGATTCATTCCAAAATTTGGTTGTTCTTCCATTGTTAGGAGCATGCTTAGAGATTAAAGACCTACAATTCAACAAAAAAATACAAAAGTGTGACCTTTATGGGGGTTAGTAATATAAATCATGCTCTAGGGGTTGTATAATACTAGATATTTACTTCTACGTAATCTAGACCATAAAGAGTTGGGTTTGGAGACCATTCTCCCGAACTAGTTTAGCACCAAGAGCTTTATTTTTAAGTCTCAAGATCTTCACTCTAACTCCTCCCATTTTCTTAACTTTGCATACCCTTTCCAATTTCAATAATGGGATTTTCTTTAAATTCTACTATCCTTGCCAAAAAAAACTTTCATGATTTGATTGCATTGCTTAACTATATGGTAAGGGGGTTGAAGCACCAAAAGATAATATATATGTAGGGAACTCAATATAGATTTAATGAGTGTGATTCATCTAGCCAGTGTTAGCCAATGAGCTTGCCAAGAAATTATCTAAGCTTTAAAAGAGTTAACTAGTCCATCCTAATGAATTTATTTTTATCATCCTATAAAATAGAGGAACCCATAGATATTTAGAAGCTAACTTTCTAATGTTAAAGCCCAAAACTAAAGAGATAGCCTATTGTTCTTGCTCAGAACAATTTATGAAGAAAATTTCAGATTTCTAGTGTTTACCATTTGTCTGAATGCTACCTCATAGCTATTTAGAATGGCATTGAAAATTTGATCTTCACCCACCAAATATTGACTAAGAAGGAAAGTATCATCTACAAACTATTGATGGGCAATATTTTATATACCTTTGATGGCTTGGATGCCATGTATCAAGGAAGCTTCCTTAGCGAATTTCACTACCCTTCACAAATCCTCTACTAATAGAATAAAATGAAAGGAAGGGAGGGGATCACCTTGTCTAATGCCCCTAAAAGACTCAAATAATCCTACTAGACTTCCATTAAACATGATAGATTAATTGAGGCTAGAGATGCAACTAAAAACCCAATTACACCATCTCTTATCAAACCCACATTTTTCTAAAACTTTGATAAAAAACACTAGTTAATTATATCATATGCTTTACTAATGTCAAGTTTGAGAATTATTAGTAATGAATAAGGAGTGAATTATTTTATAGGCAATAATTATTCCTTCTTGAATATTCCTTCTAGAAACAAAACTAACATGCTCCTCCAAGATTAGAGAATTGAGGATATGCTTGAGCCTTACAGCCATTGCTTTAGAAATGATTATAGACTATATTACATAAAGAAACAATATTAAAATAGCTAAAGATTTATTGTATGTCCCCTTTTGGAATGAATGAAATAAAGGTGACATTGATATCTAGTAAAATTTTATTCCAGCTAGATTCTTCCACCATTTATAACACTTCATCCCCCACCAAATCCCAAAAGGACTAGAAAAAAACCATGGGGAAACCATCTGGCCCAGGTGCTTTGTCCTTTTCCATATCAAAAACCACAATTAGAATTTACTCCAAGGTGAAGGGAGCCATTAATCTCACATTTTGGTCAAGGGAGACCAACTGAGGTTGTGATTCTAAGCTTCAATATCTAAGGATTTATCATTATTAAGAAGATCACTAAAAAAATTAATAGCCTCATTCTTAATTTTTGATTGAGTGACCAAATTGCTACTAGTAGAGGACTAAATCTAGGAAATGGTAGAAATATTTTGCATGATCTTAACTAAATTGTAGAAGAAAGTTGAATTTGTATCTCCTTATTTTATCCAATCTATCCTATATTTTTGTTTCCAAAAAATTTCCTCTATAGAGAAACTCCTCATATTCTTCTAGTAAAGAATTTTCTTTGCCATACAAAATTTGATCCATTCCAGATTGGTATATAGTTTGACTGAGGTTTTATAACTCATATTCAACCCTAATTTTTTCTTAAGAGAAATTTTTGAAATAATTAATTTTCCATTGTCAATGATAACCCTTCATATATTGAATCTTTTTGCCATTCTGAACATGGGAGAACATGATTAAATGTGACAATTCTTCCACCAAGCCTCTATAAGTCCTAGAAGAGATCGATCCTAGATCCACAATTTCTCAAACTTGAATGGAAAATGGAAGTGTGTATGATTAATATTGATGCTTAAGGAAATAGGCAAATGGTCAGAGCTAACAAATGAAAGTATGAAACTTTATGAAGTCCATTTTTGAGACATCTAATTATTTGAGATTAGAAGTCTATCCATTATTTCCAACATATCATGCTCACATCTTTTTTTACTCCAAGTAAACGTTCCCTACTTTGGAGGAATATCTAATAACCTAATATTTGAAATGAACTATGTAAAATCAAAATTACTTGGATTTCTTATGCTTTTACCACCTTGTTTTTCTAAAAGGGATAAAATGGCATTAAAATCCCCACCCATTACAATCTTAGAATTCAAAAAGTGTTAAAAAAGATTAGTCAATTCATTCAAGAGAATAAATTTACTATTTGAACCATTAGGCCCATAAACATTATAGAGAAAAAAACTCAAGTCTATCCTAGAACAAGTGACTTTACAAAATTGCCAATGGTTACCCATTTTTAGAATATCCACTTGAACATTTTAGGGAACCAAAATAATTTCCAAACATACTAAATACCCATTAGCTTCCACAAAGGAACTATTCTATCTTTTCCAACCGAGTCACATCAAATTTGAAGTTCCCACTAGATTTAATTTGGTTTCTTGTATCATTAATACATTAGGGTATTCAATCTAGAGTAGACATTTAACCAAATGTCTTTTGTTAGAAGAATTGATACCCCTAACATTCCATCAAATAATCTTCATGATAACCTAGGGAGGACTTCCACCTCCTACTTCTCAGGTCTAAATTATTTATAAAGAGTGTCTTGCTCACCTATGGAGACTTCCCTTATAGCAAACTCCTGGATAATTCTTCTACCTTTTCTTTTAGGTTTTCCACAATTTAGTTTGTATAATGCACTTTGTGTCTAAGAAATAAATAAGCATTATCTATAATTCATTTCTTCTTCTAAATCAAAGTCCTCATTCTATGAATCTTTATTTAGGGCCTCAATCATAGGATTGTCTTCTCCTAGGTTTTGATCATATTTTGAGTTGACACTATTTATCTCTAAATTAAACTCAAATTGATGGATGATATTTATGATAGTTTGTGACTAATTTGAAATAAATTCACTACCTTTAATCATTATATTTTGGGAGAGTTTATAAATTTTACCTAATTTATTAATCAAATCCTCTATTTCCAAAATTTTAACACTAGGATTTTTGGAAGGATTTAAATTTTGAATAGATCTATCTTATGGATTTTAAATAGTGTTTTCCTGGGTCCTCAAAGATGAATTATTGGCTTGTTTAAGAAACTATTCAAGAATTTGATTCTTACCTTTGACATCCACAATATTCCCTACCTAGTTAGACCAAAAATTCCTAGCATTATGAATATATAAATTTATAGATGATGTAGTAGTCAGTTTCTAAACCTTGTGGGTTCTTTGATATTCATTGCAACTACTCTATTTTTATTATATAATTTTTTAGTATGCCCAGTATCCCTGCATTTGAAACATCATAATTGGAGATTTTTGAAATCAAATAATTAAATCCATAAATTACTTTAAGATTTAATTAGTATATTTTCTAGAATAAAATCATTAAGATCTATAAAAATCCTAATTCTTGCATAGGAATCCAAGTAACCTTCCTTAGTGATTGGGTATATTTCAAAAAAAGAATCAAGAAAATTTCCCAAAGATAAAAGGCATTCAAAACTCTAGTATTTCATAGGGAGACCTTAAAATCTAACCTAAATAGGATAATCACATTATTGAGCTAATAGCACATCAAAATTGGGCTTTCAGTGTTGGAGCCAAATACTGGCTCCATGCAAGGCCCAAAAGGATTGGTTAAAAACCTAATTTTTAAGCTCACTATTAGAGAAAATATCTATGAATAAACCCTTTATTAGGAGTTTGATTTCAATATCCATACCTCAATTATCTTCCACCTAGGTTTCAACTTCACCAATGGTTGACCATTTCCTAGTGAACTTACTTATAAGTGCTCTTTCCTCCATGAGTGATATATCTTGAGCATGATCAATAGACTCCAAAATGAATGACTTATCTTTACCAATCTTCAAACCTTTCCAGGCTTGTGTTTCCAAATCAAAAAATCCTTCAAACTCCATAGCCACATTTTTTGCCTCAAGGTCTTCACCTTTGAAACTTGGGGATTTTAGGTTCACTCCATCACTTAGGTTTTCATTTTTATAAAACTCCACACTCTTTTTTGAAACATTCAAAGCCTCCCAAGTCCCTACTTACTTTTGGTTTTGAATTTTTGCCTCCTTTGATCCATTATTTTTTACAAATTTGATCCATTTTTTTATTGTGTAAAGATCTTCCTTCAAAATATGTTGACCAATATTTTGTGTCTACGGCCAAATCCTACTACAAAAGTTAAGGCTTACATCTTTTTATTTTTTCCTCGCTCATGCATCATCACTTCATTATCCAAACATTAGGAAAATGTTATGATTTAATAATATTATAGTAGATATGATTATAATAAAAAAAATTGGGTATTGACATTTTTGTAACTAGATGTCTAAACCAGTGGTTAATAGTATCACTAGCCATGAATTATGGACTTGATTCAATGCATTGAACATAGATTTTAAGCCACGTTATAACCCCCATCACCTTGAACATTAATCTGATTATCCCATTGCATGTGGATGCTTTAGACACCTAAAAGTGGCCACTAATGACCTCTGACCAAGCTTTAGACCAATTTCTACCAAAAATCATAATTTGGGATGAAAGCACTAAAACACGCTAAATGGTTCAAACTTGTCATATAGAAGTGTCAATTTAGGTAAAGTATCCCTAAACAAGGCAATGCATTTTATGTGATTGTTAGTTCTTCCCAAACAATTTTGAGCCAAAATGCCAAAAATATAATTTGATGCTCTAAACCACTAAATTCCCCTAATTTATAAGCACACAACATTTGCATGTGTTATTTTATGTCAAAAACATCCTAAATGGGATATTGGTATGTATTTAACTAACATTGTCTTCTAATTCCACTCTAGTCAAATTTCAACCTAATAATATGACATTTAGACCAATTTGATTAATTTATGCACCAATTTTTAGAGAATTACACTAAAACTGTTTAATATTACTTAGGCAAATTAAACCAAATTATGAGCTTAAGTAAGAATTCCATGGAACTTACTGAATATTTATTTATTGGAAATTGGTTTCTAATAATTGCATCATCATATGACAATTTTTTGAGGTGGCATCCATATGCCATAAATTCAACAAATATCTGATTAAACCCTCTCATATCTCATTAATGCCCCTTTTCCCAAATCATGATGAAGGTATTTATGGATTATATTTACACAAATAGATTAATTCATAGCCACACATATTCATCTTGAGATGGATGGTCATGGTTAATCCTAGAACATTTTAAAAATATATAAATAGAAGGCCTCATAATTTGATGCTCTCAAAAGCCAAAGTTATAATCTATAAATGATTTTTAAGCTATTTTGAAAGTGTTATTATGTCAAAATATTGAATCAATCTTCACAAGCCAAAACTAGAAATCCAATTATTCTAAGGAGAGAAGGCGATAGCCAAGATCCATTGCCACAAATTTTTTGAGCACAATCAGAGCAAGCCAATGAAGAGCTCTCTTGGAGCATTCAAGGAAGGTAAGAAAGTTTGTTTTCTTACATTTTAGTTATGTTTTGTCAATGATTTTTCTTCACTAACCTCCCCCTAATATCAAATATTAAGGTGTTAGTTCATTAGTGTGTTTTTGGATTTGATTTCATATACTAAAATGATACTAATCTCCCCTTATTAGATTTCTATATTTACAAATGGCATGCCTAGTAGGACCTATTGCATCCCACATACCAAAGAGATCAATATGCAAGCCTTAAATTGAGATTTGGATGCTGGAAACTCTCTAAAATTAGCTTTTTAACCTTGTTTGGCCAAATTTCATTTTCATAGGTTTATATAGAGACCATCGATGGTCAAGTGTGATCGCAGATGGTTAGTGTTGATGGTTAAAATTGTGCTTGTTTCTAACACCAATAATGGAAAGTTTCAATATGTGGGACTTGCAACTTGAAACAACCTCCAAATTTTTAAGAAGCTGGTCTCTTCTTTATATCGAGCATATACTGGGAAAAGTGATAGGAATTTTAAAAGAAACACAAATGCAAAGAAAGAAAATATAACTATGGTGATGCACCTAAATGTAATTCAACCCTTAATCTAAGCACAATGAAACCATATGTAAGATTCAATTACATTTTAGAGCAAAAAAGGCATGATCAATGTAAAAGATGGAAATAATAGAAACAGAGGCTCACAGCATAGACTACTTTTGCAGTGATACAAAAAATATCAAAAAAAGCACAGGGTTCAATCTTCTTATTTGAATTCTCCAGTCACATAAGAGGCATAGAAACATGCATAGTTACATAAACTTTCCAACTCAATAAAATAAAACAAAGGCAAATGATATTCCTAATCACAGCTCTAGAAAGTCTAAAACTCTTGACAACACAATCTAGACTACTTTTGCAATGACACAAAAAATATCAACAAAGGCACAAGATTTAGTCTTCTCATTAATTCTCCAATCACATAAGAGGCACAAAAACATGCACAGTTACATAAACTTTCCAACTTAAGAAAATGGAACAAAGGCAAATGATATTCTTAATCATAGCTCTAGAAAGTCTAAACTCTTGACAATAATTCTCTTAGAAAATTCTCTCTAAGTATCTGATCATGATCCTCTAGTGATCTCTGCACCCCTATTTATATCCTTGGATTCACTCTGGATTGTCTATGTTTTCCCAATCTAATGGCCCAACTGAAATCTAACCAAACTAGAAGTGTTTAACAAAAGATATTTATTAGATTTTAAAATGCTCCGTCTTCTGGTAGTTCATTGGCTGAAACAAATCGCATGACGCTCCCTTCTATTAAATGGAAGAGGACACTTGGAAAATTCCTTGAAAACCTTCATATTACTTAGGAGACACAAAAGAATGATACTTGGCATGTTTCACAGCAATTATCGAAGACATGCGACACTTTTCGCGTAACTTATACTCTTTTGTGTCTTTGCTCAGGAGTGTTTCACCTTTGACACCTGTCACAATCTACTTCTTAGAAACTTTAACAACTTAATAGAAAATAAGACCCATAACATTTCTCACCTAAGCAACTTTTAAAAGACATGGGGATAGGTGGTGATTTCTGCTTGCTTCAACAAAGGACACGTGGTAATCTCCATTGTACTTAACTGGGGATATGTGGTGATCTCTACTACTTTTAGCTTCCTTTTGAGAAACCTACGAAAAGTGACATGTGCTATTTTTTGCATTGCTCTATTTATATTATAGAAACAATCAGGCCTCATTTCATATTTACACAGACTGCGACACTTGGTGGCTTTTGCTTGCTTCAGAAACAAAACTTGAGACCCACTACAGTCTTTATTATATTGGTGGAACAAAATGAAGATAATTTAGATCTCGACATGTGATGGCTTCCACTCTCTTCAGCTAGGATACATGGCATCTTCTGTCACTTTTAGAAAAGTAAATTGAAACATTCCACATTTGCCACTTGGTGATTTCTTCCTGATCCTGATACTTAGCTTGTTGAAACCTTCCACTGAAAAGAGATTTGAAATGTAGATGCTAATATGAAACACAGATGCCAACAATTGTTATGTTCTACTAAGTTTTTATGAGATACGTGGCACATCCTGACTAACTTATAAAATTATGAAAGGTGCCTCAGCCGATGACACTTGGCAGCTTACGCATGATTTTGACACTTAGACAAAAATGAATCAAAAGGAAATTAGAGCTCGTGCTCTATTTCAAAACTTTGCCATCTTCAACCAAAGTATGTGGGAACAAAATTTTGTAGTGCACAACTAAAAATTAGAATGAAACATAGAGTATTTTTTACTCTATAGTTATTGGTGACCCTAAGGACTTTTGAGCCTACTCAAAAAGAACCCACAACTCCTGCTAGATCAAAAAACTTAGCTAAAAACATAGTTTAACTAAAATGTTTCAAATAGATTCCATTCATAGGAATCTCTTCATGTTCACCTTCCATTGTTTCTAGCTCAAACTAATTTTACTATTTACATGCATGAATTCTATAAGGGCTAGTCTATAATGCTTCAAACTTAGTGTGCTGACCTGGCTTAGCGGCTCTTACATCCCATTTCAAAACAATTGAGCCTGTTTCAAACTGAGGATTGGAAGTTATTTTATCAAAAGAGTCTTTAACTATTTTTTGATGTTTTACCAATGAATCATGGGCTGCATCTCTATTTTCTTGAACTTCTAAAAGTTCTACAAGTTTGACCTGCATGGGGCCATTTTCTTTGATTTCAATCTGTTTGATCAGCTGAAGGGTAGGAATCTCCAAGCTTAGGGGAATTACAATAGGTTTCCCATATATCAATTCATATGGGGACATTTTGATCACCTATTTAGGTGTGATTCTATCGGCCCATAGTGCTAAATTAAGCACTTTATGCCACTCTTTGTGATGATCAACCCCTATTCTTTTGATGAGTCTAATCAGGGTCTTGTTAGTTGATTCTGCCAAACCATTACCTCGAGGATAATATTTAGATGAAGTTTTTAGATATATTCCATGATTTAATAAAAATTGGGATACTTTAGACCCTAAAAATGCTTTAGCATTATCTAAAATTATGGTGTGAGGAGCCCCAAAATGAGTAGTGATACTACCTAGAAAATCTAGGATCACATTTTCTATTGCTTCTTTAAGTGGCACAGCCTCAGTCCATCTGGTGAAATAATCTGTGGCAATTAATATCCATTTGTGACCCATGATAGACACTAGATTTATCATTTTAATGAAGTCAAGACCCCATTGAGCAAAAGGTTCATCTATAATTATAGGACTAAGGGGCATTACTGCATTTCTTCTCATCCCTACATAATATTGACAAGATTAACATTTTTTAACCAGCTAATAACAATATGTAAATAAAGTAGGCCAGAAATAACCTATCTCACTTATCTTTATAGTTGTGGTCTTTGCAAAAAAATGTCCACTTGATACTCCATGATGCATTTCATGTAGTATTTTCTTAGCCTCAGCCTTTTCTACACATCTCAATAATTTGCCATCAGAATTTCTTCTGAAAAGAACCTGTTCAACTAAAATGAAATGAACTCCTTATATCCTATAGTATCTTCTCTTATTTTGAGGGAGTTCTCTTGGGTAAATCCCATTTTTCATAAAATTAATCCTACTTTTAACCCAAGATTCCTGATCAACTTTTTGTATCCTTAATATAACTTCCTCTTCTATTTCTGAATTTGTCTCTTCAAGTATCATCTTTTCAAGCTCTTGAGTCATATATTGGCATAAACCCCTACCTCTGACTAATTTAGTAGGTTTGACTTCTACATCATATTCAAGGATCTTGGTTATCTAATTTGCTCGTTTTTTAGTAATTTCACCCTCCATGATGTATTCTCTGACACTTGGATGAGCTACAAGTATCAAAATTTTACTTTGTGATACTATATGCCTAAACTTTATTAGGCTTTTACCATAGCATATGCTTGTTTTTTCACAAAGTTATATCTAGTTTCATATTCCCCAAGAGTCCTTGAGAAAATGATATTAGATGCTCTCCCTCCTATCTATCATCCTTCTATGTTAGGACAGTAGCAATACTGAGCTCTCCTCCATATACATACATTACAAAAGGCTTAGAAAAGTTTGGGTTTATAAGTACCAGAGCTATTGAGATTGCTTTCTTGACCTCTTCAAAGGCTTGCCTTCCTTTAGTAGTCCACTTGAAAATCAGGTCTTTTTTTAGCAAGAGTGTCACTAGTCTTACTAAGCCTGCAAAGTCAGATATGAACTGACTGACAAAATTAATCTTTCCCAAGAAAGATTGAATTGATTTCTTATTTACTAGAAGAGGTAAGTTCATTATAGTTTCCACTCTTTCTGGGTCTATGGAGACTCCTTATTTAGATACTATATGTCCCAATAATTTGCCTTGAGGGACAACAAAGATACATTTCTTAAGATTTAAAGATATTCCAAATTCTTGACATTTTTTAAACATAGCTTCTAAATGATCAAAATGATCAACAACATTCTTTGAAAAAATATTAAGATCATCAAGATAAATCAAGATGATTTTATTTATAAGTTCCCCAAATGCTACATCCATAGCTCTTTGAAAAGTGGCCCCAGCATTTGACAAGCCAAATGGCATCTTAGCATATGCAAATGTTCCCCATTTGGTATTAAAAGTAGTCTTGTATGGGTCTTCTTTAGCCAACCAAATCTGATTATATCTAGAGAAACCATCTAGCAAAGAAAATCTCTCTGATCCAGCCACAGTTTGTAGAATTTGTTCCATGGAGGGCAAGGGATAGTGATCCTTCAATGATGGTTTGTTTAGATCTCTAAAATCGACACAAAGTCTTATATCACCATTCTTTTTTCTAACTGGTAGTAGATTTGATACCCAAGTTGAGTGTTTGATTGAAAAAATTATTATAGAATCTAAAAGTTTTTGCAACTCATCCACCATTAGAGGCTCAATCCTTGGATTCACTAGCCTCTATTTTTTCCTGACGGTCTTAGATCCTTCAGTCGGTTTTATTGTGTGCTAAATAATGTCTCTATTATAGCCATGAAGGTCTTCATAGCTCCAGGCTATGACTCTATCATATTTTTTGCATAATTCAATGAGCCTTTCTTTTTCTTTTTGAGTTACATAATTTCCAACTTTTAATTTTTTCTCTTCACTCACCTCTATTTTAGAATAATCTACTTTATTTTCTTGGAACCTTTTCTTCTCTAGGCTTACATCTTCTGGATCAAAAAGGTTCTCTAAGGTGATTAAACCTTTGGGAAGCTTATTATTCTTTAATTGTATAGTTTGATCCCCATATGCTTCTTCAATCTTTGGTTGCAATTGATTGGAAAATTCCCCTAATTATTGCAAGAATGAGATTACTTGAAAATCATTCTCAAATACTTGCCAATTCTCATCATTATCTAGGATAGCTGGCCTTACTATAACCTTTATTAACTCATTGTTAACTAATAGGCCAGTTGCTGGATCAAACTGTGAGCCAATCTGTGCCATCCTATTAGCTTCAAAATTTTGAATCTTGATAACTACTTCAATATTGAAAGCTTCAAAATCTTCTATTAAGTCCCAAATTTTGTGCTTAGAGGATTTCATCCTTACATTCTTTGTTATTGCCTTTTCTCTAATTTGCTTTACTACTAGTTCTGAATCTCCTTTTACTATTAGATTCTTTATTCTTTTTTCCTTGGCTAACAGGAATCCATGTACTAAAGATTCATACTCAGCATCATTATTAGTACAAGCAAATTGAAAATGGATAGCCCTTAAATTTTTTTCACCATTTGGAGCATCAAGACAAATTCCTATTCCAGCACCATTTTTACTTCTAGCCCCATTAAAATTTAAGGTCCAGAGTTCTGAATCTTTTTCAAATTCTTGATTAGTTGGCATTTCTTCCCTTAAAACATTTGGGATTTCATGGTCCTCATCAAAAATAACATAAGTGCCCAGAATAGTAGAGTCATAATTCCCATATGGGTCACTATGCATCATAGTTAACAACTGGTTATTTTCTTTTTCTTGATCATGCTTAGTCCAGTTGCCTAACTCTTCAACAAAAACCCTTTCTTCCTTATTTATCATAACATGAACTACCTCTAATTTTGATGTTGGTTCATGGGTGATGGGATCCTTTGATAGTGGTTCAGATAGAATTTTCATCTTTGAACCATATTTAGTTCTTAGAATTAAGTTAGAACAGTCAAGAGACATATCTCCTCCTATCTTGGCTATAAAATCTCTTGATAAACATAAGCCAAATACAGAAGGTATATCTATAACTACTACATCTTGATTTATAATTATGTTTAGACAACTATATAATTGCAATGGAAGTTGTTTAATTCTCCCTATTTTTTGCATTGATTTGCCATCTAGCTGCATAACTCCTTTAGTGAGTGGCTCATATTTTATCTTTAAAGCATCTGCTATTTACTTTGTCATTACTGTAGTACTAGCCTCTAAATCTATCATTGCATTATGTAGTAGTTTCTTGCCAACTATCAAAGTTAAATAGAAGGGATCTGATTTGGATTTGTTTACCTCTAGTGCATTGTTCACTAAGGTTGTTTTTTGTAGATGCACTATGTCTTTGAGCTTTATTTTATTAGCATGTCCTTCTTTGATACCAGTACATTTGCGCATTGATTGGCTTTGAAGAGCTTCTTGTAACAATGTCCTTTGTTTAGGAATAGCTAATATGTCCCAAATCAATACTTGTGTTGGAGTCATCTTCAGTTGATCCACCACATTCATTGATCCCAAAGTTTGATTTCTTAGAAAATTAAGATACCTTGCCTTTTCTTGAACTTGTCCAGGAACTTCTTGATTCTGCACTAGCTGAAGCACTTCTTGTCTAACTACTATGTTTTGATGACCTTGAAATAGAGTATTCTCCATAACTTCATTGTTTATAACTTTGGGCTATTCCAGCATTCTTCTCTTTGATCTAGTATAGTAGTCTGATTGCACCACTAGTTTCTTGGAAGTAAAAACTTCATTCAAGAATATTGATTCTTCATCTTCAACCCATGAGAACAAACCATATTCTGGGACCATTTCTTCTTATTTTTGTAAAGGCATCCCTTGCATTTGAGCCATTAAGACTAAATTTTGCATACTAGAAGACTGGTAGGCTTGATTGTCACTGGAACTTGCAAACTGTCCATCCATTCTTCTTTGCTCTGCCACCTTTTGTTGTAGATTACCCATTGGAAAATCTCTCGGTGTAGGAGCATTATTTCAAGGGAAACACCAGGCATTGGTACCATCTACATAATTATTTTTCCCTAGAACAATCTCTCTATTTGAATTAGGAGGAATAGTCTGTGAGGGTGTAGGAACTACAACTAATTGGTTTGCTGGCTGAGGGTTATTTTACCTTAGAGGACCCTGATATTGGTTTGGCTGTGATGGAAATCTATTTCCTTGATATCCCTAGTATTGGGGTTTAGTATAAGTATTCTATTGTCTGTTTATATTAATCAACTCACTAGAAAATGTCCTCAAGATGTTCTTGATATCATTTAGCTCAGATGACTGAGTAGGGACAATTTCTTTAGCAGGTGGTTGAGGATATGTGTACATAGACATAGGTGGGGCTATGGATTTAGGGGCTTCTTGAGGTAATGTCAAGGAAATATCTAGAAACATGGGCATAGGAGGCCTTGGAGACAACTTTCCAGCATCTATCAAATTATTTTTAGCTCTGACTACATAGTCATAAGCCTCCAACAAAGTCTAACCTTCAAGTGCCTAAATCATAATAGATATGTCTGAATTTAAAGCCTTAAGATAAAACACTATAGCCATACCTGGTAATGGTCTAGTTGTAGTAGGGATTCTTTCCCAAGTCTTTTGAAATTTGGAATTGAAGTCAGTCATCGCTTCTTGTGGTGCCCTTTGGATGGTAATCAGTCACTGTAATAAATAAGACTTATCACCCTTTTCTTTGAATCTTTCAAAGAAAAGATATCTGAGTTGATCCCATGTAGATATGGTATTTGGTGTCAAGGACTGGTACCATTCTAGAGCTTTCCCTTTAAAAGAAGCTTTTAATAATCTTATGGCCACATTTTTTTGTGTGACATGTATAGCACAGACATCTGATACATCTTGTAGATGTTCTTTAGGTTTTTTGAAGTCTTACCCACTGAATTTGGGCAAAGATTTTAGGGCATTCACTGGGATAGGGTCCCAAGTGGTTGGTAGTATTGGGAGAATCAAAGGACTACCAGTGTTCCAACTTGCATAATTTCTTGGGGTTATAGGGGCTCCCATATTTTCTCTTGGTATTGGTATAAACAGGTTGACTCTTCTTCTTGGACTAGTTACCAAAGGTGGCAAAAGAATACTTGGATTTATAGTAGACTGAGATCTAGTTACTGGTCCACATCTTTGACTCCTTATAGCTCTCTGGTTCATACGGTCTTGAAAGAAACTTCAACAAATTGTCCCACTAGGCATGCCAAAAATTGTTGATGGTTAAAATTGTGCTTGTTTCTAACACCAATAATGGGAAGTTTCAAGATGTGGGACTTGTGACTTGAAACAACCTCCAAATTTTTAAGAAGTTGGTATCTTCTTTATATCAAGCATATACTGGGAAAAGGAATATGAATTTTAATAGAAACACAAATGCAAAGAAAGAAAATCTAACTATGGTGATGTGCTTGAATGTAATTCAACCCTTAATTTGAGCACAGTAAAACTATATGTAAGATTCAATTACATTTAAGAGCAAACAAGGCATGATCAATGTAAAAGATGGAAATAATAGAAACAGAGGCTCACAACAAAGACTACTTTTGTAGTGATATAGTAAATATCAACAAAGGCACATGGTTCAATCTTCTTATTTGAATTCTCTAGTCACATAAGAGGCACATAAACATGCACAGTTACATAAAATTTCCAACTTAAGAAAATAGAACAAAGGCAAATGATATTCCTAATCATAGCTCTAGAAAGTCTAAAACTCTTGACAACACGTCTAGACTACTTTCTCAATGACACATAAAATATCAACAAAGATAAAGGATTCAATCTTCTCATTAATTCTCCAGTCACATAAAAGGCATAGAAACATGCACAGTTACATAAACTTTCCAACTTAAAAAAATGGAACAAAGACAAATGATATTCCTAATCATAGCTCTTGAAAGTCTAAACTCTTGACAATAATTCTCTCAAAAAATTCTCTCTAAGTATCTGATCATGATCCTCTGGTGATCTCTACACCCTTATTTATAGCCTTGGATTGACTCTGAATTGTCTGTGTATTCCTAATCTAATGGCCCAACTAAAATCTAACCAAACTAGAAGTGTCTAATAGAAGATATTTATTAGATTCTAAAACACTCTATCTTCTGGCAGTTCATTGGCTGAAACATATCACATGACGCTCCCTTCTATTAAATAGAAGAGGACACTTGGCCAATTCCTTGAAAACCTTATTACTTAGGAGACACTAGAGAATGACACTTGGCATGTTCCACAACAATTACTGAAGACACGTGTAACTTATACTCTTTTTTGTCTTTGCTCAGGAGTGTTCTACCTTTGACACCTGTCACAATTTGCTTCTTAGAAACTTTAACAACTTAACAAAAAATAAGACTCACGATGTTTCTCACCTAAGCAACTTTTAAAAGACATGGGGACAGGTGGTGATTTCCACTTGCCTCAGCAAAGGACACATGGTAATCTCCACTTTACTTAACTAGGGATATGTGGTGATCTCTACTACTTTTAGCTTCCTTTTGAGAAACTTGTGGAAGGTGACACATGCTGGTTTCCACATCACTCTATTTATATTATAGAAACAATCGGGCCTCATTTCATATTTACATGGACTGTGACACTTGGTGGCTTCCACTTGCTCTAGAATAAAACCTGAGATCCACTATAGTCTTTCTTATATTGGTGAAACAAAATGAAGATAATTTAGATCTCGACATGTGGTAGCTTTCACTCTCTTCAACTGGGATATGTGGCATCTTCTGCCACTTTTAGAAAAGCAAATTGAAACCTTCTGCGATTGCCACTTGGCACTTTTCACTTGATCCTGATACTTAGCTTGTTAAAACCTTTCACTAAAAAGAGATTTGAAATGTGGATTTCAATATGAAACATGGATGCCGACACTTGTCGTGTTCCACTGAGTTGCTATGAGATACGTGGCACGTCCTGACCAACCTATAAAATTATGAAAGGCGCCTCGGCTAATGACACTTGGTAGCTTCCATATGATTTTTACACTTAGACAAAAATGAATCAAAAGGAAATTAGAGCCCATGCTCTATTTCAAAACTTTACCGTCTCGAACCAAAGTATGTGGGAATAAAATTTTGTAGTGCGCAACTAAAAATCAGAATGAAACATAGAGTATTTTTTACTCTACAGTTAGTTCTAACTGCTAACAATTATTTTGGAGGGTAGAAATAAACCAAAAAATTGCATTTTTATTCTTTTTATCATACTTATTCTTGATTTATAGGTTTTAAAGCCACTTAAATCCATCAATCATACTTTGACTTGAAGTTTTTTATTATATTTCATATAACCAAGCCTAACTTGATGTGTTTACCTTTTGTGGTTTTGTCTTCAAGCTCACAAGTTATTGTTGATGATATTTTATCGATCGATGGTGATTCTAATCAGCCATCAATGGTTATCTATTAACCAATTGATGATGGTTTCCTTAAAACCATCAATTATTATCTATGATTGTTGATGGTCATTGTGTGAAATTAAATCAAAAGCCAAGAGCTAAAATTCAAACCCCATTTACTTAATCAAGAAAGTGGTTCAAATCAAGAGGTTATAATCTAACATTTGTATGATAAAATATTGAGTTAAAGACCAATTTTCTTGCTTTAACTAATCAAACACTTTGTTTTAGGATTTAAAAGGAGCTTTGTCAAATCAAACATTTCAATTTGGGTCCTAAAATGAACGTGTCAAATATTGCACATTTGGATATTGGTGCTTAAAAATAAATAGGAACTTTCCTTTGGTGATTTAAAATAAAAAATTGCATGTTCATGTTGAATTTTCTATGATTATTTTTCAAATATGTTTGAAACTTAAGGCCAAGGGGCCAAAGAAAATCACCAAATAATTTAATTTGGTACTTCAAAATCAAACTCATTTAAACATTTTATTTTGTAAAATTATTTGAGTAAAAAGAAATTTGTACATGTATGCTCTCCCCCCATCCCTTATAGGGAACTTCTAGGATCAAAAGCACCATTTTCATTGTAATTGTACATTAGTTCAAAGGCATAAAAAGGAAGTTGTTTAGGCTCTCCCCAAAACCTGTATTGTTTGGATGACCTAAAAATAACCTATAAATCCTTTTACTTAAATTTTATTTCATGCATTTTGGCTTGTGAGGGGGAATTAATTACCTCCTATGGTTTCTATAAGGAATATTTGACCCAAGGCTTCATCTCTCAACATCATCTCCAACCCCTCTTGATGGGGGGTATACAAATTAGGATCACCCCAATGGCATGGTGGTTTGAGTGGTTAAACCATCTTCGTTAATGGTAGGTTAAGCCTAAGATGTATGATTGATATGGACATCACACTACATTGACTAAGTGATAGATATGATTGTGAAAAGGATAATACACTTCCACAAAAATCCAATTGATGTGTTGTTTCTCTTATGTGCATACATGAAAGTTCGTATGCATGGGATCAATCTAGATGATTGGAAACAAATTAGTTTTAGTCAACCCCACTTTACCACACCTTGATAGGATTTAAGATGATACACTTACTATAGTTTTTTAATTTGTTCTTGTATTATTTGGTGTGTTATAACTAAAACTTTTTATTTAAACCATGTCTCGATTGACTTTGTTTGTCTACATTATTCCATTGTTTGAGGAATTATGCCATTCATTTTAACACCTTGATTTAACTTATAATTTTTTTTATCAAAACATTAAGTGTGGCACTTGATTAAAATGGGTAACATTATTTTTTTGAAATTATTTCAAGTATTGTGCCTTAGAAGTCTTTGAAACATAAACCCTTGTCACATCTTTTGAAAGTGATAATGCCATTATGTTACCCAAATTGTTTCAAAACTTATCTTGTCTCAACTATCATTATTAAAAACTAATCATTTGAGCCTTGTTATATCTTTGTTTAGTATGGTCATGTTGTTCAAATTTGTCTAGCTTGTTTGGTCAAATATAGCGTAGCTTTTAACAATTGAGATTTCAATTAAATTTAACAAATTCAAATTCAAACATTGATTGATTTCTATTTAGGCCTCATTCACAAGGGATGATACACAGATCTCTCTCTTTTGGGTTTTATAACTTAGGTTAATTGATTACCCAAATTTGAAAAGTATTATTTATCTATTTAGAGCCTATCCTCATCATTGTTTGTGTCTTTATCTGGGTAAACATAGCCTTTCTCTAGGTGCCTTTTGCCTTGTGCCATATACCAACTGATCATGTTTTTATTTTATTCCATATGTTAGGTTTATGTAAAAGTGTTTCAAGTTTATTACATTAAAACCCCATCATCATATTTTTTTAAATACTATCTTTTGATGTCATTTGGAAAAAAAGTTCTAGCATAGCCTATTTGAGCCTAGCTTTTGACTTTGTGTTTAGATTTAAAAAGCCTAGCAACATTTACCTTTCCTAGTTTAGACCTATTTAAAACACTTTGGACATAAATTTTGACATTCTAGTTTATATTTAGATGCTTGACCTTTTGTGTGTATGATATTTGATGTTTGACTATTTTAAGCCAACTTTTAGCACAGACCATTTTAGAGATACAACTCCATTTTTAGACCATTATTTGGAGATACAACTCTACCCTTTTTTTTTTACCACATTATACCAAGTTTGAACCTTTTATCCTTTGGACATTATTTTTTAGAGTTTGTATAACCCTAAGACCTATTTGTTTTAGATATTTATTCATTGATGCATATATGTATATCTACACTTATGGTGAAGTCATGTACAATCCAAGTTATGATAGAATGGCTACACAGATTGACTACAATATGACCTATTTGATAAAAAAGTCAAAATCCTATTTACAATAAAAATCAAGTTACCAACTGGGAATATATGGTTTTTGAGTAGGACTTGGATGCTTTGGCTTATGTGAGTAATCATGCTCCATAATGCCCTAGACTTATCATTCTATGACCTCATCCTTTGGCTTATGTGAGAAATCAAGCTCCATGACACCATATATGTATAATTTTAGGACCTCATCCTTTAGCTTATGTGATGAATCAAGCTCCATGATGCCCTAGACTTAACATTCTAGGACCTCATCCTTTAGATAATGTGATCAATCAAGATCCACAACACCATACCCTTTCTATACCAAGACCTTGTCATTTGGATTATGTGAGTAATCAAGCTCTAAAATGCCCCACCCTTATCCAATCAAAACTTCATCCTTCATATTATCTAAGTAATCAAGCTCCATAATGCCCCAAGCTTATCATTCTAGAACTTAGTCTTTTGTCTTGTGAAAGAAATTAAGCTTCATAATGCCTAACATTATCCAACTACTGGTAATTTTTGAACTATTTCCATCCATTCCCCACTTTAAAAAATCCCAACCAATCTAATTACAACCTCAACCAATCCAATCACAACCTTAGCCAATCTAATCATAACCTCAACCAATCTATTCAAAAACCCAACCAATTTGATCACAACCTTATTCAATTCGATCATAACCTCATCCAATCCAATCAATACCTCAACTGAGCAAATTAGTACCTATCCAACCAAACTAATCATTCAAAGACCAAGCTATGTTCAAAACTATTACTTTACAACCAATCATAAATCAAGACCAAGATAATTAGCTAATCCAAGTTATTTTTGTTGAACCAACCATTTGTGATAAGATAACATATGATCAATCACCTTCTAATCATATGCCTATTTTTCTAGAGCCTTATATTGATAGCGAGTCTTTAAGGAGTTGTATCTTAACATTTATCCCACCATTACATAATCTCACTTTGATAAGCCAATCTTTATGGAGCCAGTTATGCCATCATAGGTTTTTACATGTCCAATACCAAGAATTCAATAAGACATCATTATAGTAGCATCCATATCAGATGAAGAATCATAATTAGATTCAGGTTTTATTCTTAAACTAACATTAGATTTAGTAATATATGTAGAATCAACATCAGTCTCAACATTGGATTCAGAGTCTATTAAGTAAAAATCAGCTTTAAAACCAGAATACATTTGTGGCTATTACAATATTGGTTACACAAGCCTTGCAGACCAATTTGAATACATTGTTTATCCTTCTATGGTTTTTGAGGATGATTAATTCAACATCGACACAAGTTATCCTAGTATATTTTATGAGGATTGTGCAACCTCTCCCCATCCCTTACCATTCCACATGCCATTACCACCAACCAATATAGGCATTTTATTGGCATTCCACCTCCTACAAGTGTCGAATATGATCAAAAGAATCATACCTTGTTGAATTGCATCCATGACAACATATTAATTAAAGAAAAAAAGTAAGGAAGCCAATACCACATTCATGTAAAACAAGAGCAATCTCCTAGTGAAACCTTTTCAAAGGTGCTAGGGGACAATCAAAGTTAAAAATCATCTTTTCCTAATGAAACCTTTTTAGAAATGCTAGAAGATAATAAAATTCAAAAGTCAACATTCCTTAATGAAATCTTTTTGGAAGTACTATGGACAATCAAGATAACTTGATTGGTAGAAACCTCTTAGAGGTGCCAATAGTTGAACACAAAATTCCTTCATTTCTTGATGAAGACAAAATCAAAGATCAAATCAATATAGCTTCCTATCTATGGCCTAATCAGATGGTAGCTATTTTTAGGCCTAAATAAAAGAAACATCTAGTGGTCTTATCAAGAGAATATTTAGAAGTCTTTAGCCCCGCCACATCCAAAGTTATGTCAAATCTAGAATCAACAACATTATGTGTGCCTGAAAATCTTGATCTTCATTTATTTCTCCACCATATTTTATTCCATTATCATCCACCATCACATTTCCCAATCAAACCTATTATCCAAAACTTATCCATCCTTGGCCTCACTTTCCTTTGTAGAGGAAACAAAGCTCCTTATCTTGACATTTGAAGGAATCAAAATCAATGACCAAATGGGATCACAACAACATCATTTGCATCCAAATCTCAACTAGGTCTTGATAGAGAAGATATTTAGATGAGGTGTGGGTTATCAATTAACATGATTGACTATTTTGGTTATATAATTTGTTGATCAATGCATCTCCAAATTAGTAGGTACACCAAAAACATTCACCCAATATAAATACATCCCAACCCACCCAACCATACCTAGGCCAAATACATCCAAATCCAACCACCACCATCATCCAAACACATATACCATATCATTTCAATTTACCATTCCTTTTGTCATTGTTACATACCTAACTAGTTACCTTACTGCTTGGGTGAAACCCTCTCAACATTATTCTTTATCATTCTACTAGCCTATCATTATCATATCACTTAGTCATTCTACTATCCCATTATATCAACCTAAAAATGTTTTGATCCAACTTATCCTAGCCTGTTTGATCTTGGTTCATCCATTTGTTTCACATTTTCAACATGAAGAATCATATCAGTTTCAACAATTGTTTCAATCATTCCAGATAGAGGTAGTGTTTTGGAGTAGTAAGATAGAAGTTTTGGTAGTTTCATCCTTCATTTATTTTTTCATTCTAATCATGTTTTTTTATGTTAGCATGATTATATCCACCTACAGGGGCACATTATTGTTTCACCAGTCTTGCTACTGATTATAACCATCTATGTGAAAACAAGGGGAAACAATTGTTTATTATGCCTTGATGTACCAACTAGCCATTCCTATGTCATACTGTGCCATCATACCAATTGTGCATATTTTATTTGAATTAGCTACTACACTAGTCAGATTCCTCCACTGTAAGGTGGAACTACTATGACTTATGGCCATTTCAAGACTATGTGGGTCCTATTTGATTCATCATATTTTCCACTATTAGGGTACAATGCTTATAATTGCCTTTGATAAAACCATTGTACACAATCCCACTTTCATCCTTAATGATTATAACTACCTTTGGAAAAATAATTATTTTATCATATCATATTTACCACTATAAGGGTATAAATATTATAACTACATTTAGGCTAACCATTATACACCGTCCCACCTACATTCTCAATGATTTTGACCACCTTTGGACAAATCATTATGTTGTTACCCCATCACTTTTCATTTGTTTGGTCCACTTGTTTCCTTCTTTCAAGGGACCATTTTCTGAACCCTTAACCAACCATTCCCTCAAGGGGGTACATACAATTCATCCATTACCATTAATGGCATAAGCATGTAAGACATTTTTATTATTTGAGAAGATGTTATTGTTCTTATAGCTTGAAAATACATTCCAAAATAGGGGAAAACTATAGACACCTAAAAGTGGCCACCAATGACCTCCAACCAAGATTCAAACCAATTTCTACCAAACATCATAATTTGGGCTGAAAATAGTAAAATGTACTAAAATATTCAAACTTATCATATACAAGTGACAATTTAGGATAAAGTATACCTAAATAGTGCAATGCATTTTATGTGATTATTAGTTTTTCATGAATCATTTCGAGCCAAAATATAAAAAATGCAATTTGACATTCTAAACCACTAAATTACCCTGATTCAAAAGCACATGACATGTGCATGTGTTATTTTGTGTTGAAAACATCCTAAATGGGATATTGGTCTGTATGCAACTAACATCATCTTCTAATTCCACTCCAATCGAATTTCAACCCAATAATATGACATTTAGACCAATTTGATAAATTTGTGCACCAATTTCCTAAGAATCACACTAAAATTATTTAATCTTACTTAGGAAAATTAAACCAAATTATGAGCTTAAGTAAGAATTCCATGGAACTTATTGAATAATTCTTTATTGGAAAATGGTTTCTAATATTTTCATCATCATGTGACATCATTTTTTAAGGTGGCATCCATAGGCCATAAATGCAACAAATTTTTGATTAATCCTTCCCATGCCTCATTAATGATCCTTAGTCCCAAATCATGATGAGGGTATTTATGGATTTTATTTACATAATTTAATTAATTCATGGCCACACATATTCATCTTGATATGGATGGTCATGGTTGATACTATCCCATTTAAAAACTCTATAAATAGAAGGCCTCACACTCATAATTTGATGCTCTCATAAGCCAAATTTGTAATACATAAATGCTTTCAAAGCTATTTTGATATAGTGTTATTATGCCAAAATGTTGAGTCAAGCTTCATAATCCAAAACCATAAAGCCCATGATGCCAAGGAGAGAAGGAGATAACCAAACTCCATTGCCACAAACTTATTGAGTAAAATTCAAGTAAGACAATGAAGAGATATCTTAGAGCATTTAAGGGAGGTAAGAAAGTTTGTTTTCTTGCATTTTAGTTGTGATTTGTCAATGGTTTTTCTTCACTAATCTCCTCCTAAGATATAGGCTTAAGGTGTTAGTTCATTAGTGTGTTTTGGGATTTGATTTCAAATACTAAGATGATACTAATCACTCCTTACTAGATTCCTATGTTCATAGATATTTTTCATGAAGGTGTGCATACCTTAACCCTTATAATATTAGAAACTATGACCTCATTTTTGTGAACACATGTTCTTAACCATTATAACCATGGCTACCATATGGTCAATGCTACATATGACATGATGATTTGGGCAATATTTCTTTGTTGGGACAAGATCAAGCTTTAGAAATTTGGTGTTTTTGCATGGCTTGTGGTTCAAAATCAAATTCTAACTCAGGGTAGGCTAAATAAAACTAGTTTATTAGCCCTTCATGGTGATGCCTTTGTAAAAATAATGAGGAAATTGATAACATATTTTATATTAATTTACCTTTTCAACATGGTGTTGGGCTTGGTTATGTTATAAACTAGAATGGTCTTGGGCCTGTTTGCCTTCTCTACTTACTATATTTTCATCTTGGCTAATCAATGAATGTAAAAACTCTATATTTGGCCTTTATCAAGTCAAACCTACCATCCTTGTCTGGACAATTTGGAATTTAAGAAACCAAAAAATATTTTAAGGCAAATTAAAATCCCTTACTATGATTCTAAAAGACCTAGAGGTGTCAATTTCATAAGTAATTTCATCTCAGGTCAAAAGGAGGAATGGTTTTATTTCAATATAGCATATAAAGATGAGTGAAAAATGGAGACTAATTTCCTTTACACTAATTAATGGGTCAATATTAGTTTTTGGTAAAAATTTAAGAAAGGATAAGAGTTTTTGGATTCCTCCACCATCATGGTGGTTCAAGTTGAATTGTGATGGCACTTCCAGAGGAAACCTAGGTGTTTTAGGGGATGGCTACATCATTCAAGATTATAGTATATCCTTAACCAAGGAAATGTATATAAAACTTACATATGGAACTAATAATGAAGTAGAAGCATAGGCATTGGCTATTGAGATTGAGCTTACCATCTAGTGTAATATTGACAAGCTTCTCATTGAAGGAGATTCTCATCTTATAATATATGTGATTTAAAAACAACCTGCCAAATGTTTGAAACTTAAAAATATTTTTTTTATTTTTTGGGGAAAGATGAATAATTTTGACTCTCTATAATCTAAACACTGCTACTAATAAGCTAACATTGTTGTCAACTTCCTAGCCAATTTTGGAATTGACCAACTTGAAACAAGCAGAATGGATAATCTGCATAACACTTGGGAAGATTTTTTGTATTTATATTTCATTGATATGGGGTTTTGATCTATATTTCCTTTTTAATTTTTTTTCTAAAACTGAAAAAAATAAAAAAAGGATTTTTTTGCTAAATAGAAAAATCTAATTTCTAATATTTTGTTTATTATAAACTACCTACGAGGTTTTTTTTATTCGGCTAAATATTTTGCTAAATTATCTTCATAATCATTTTAAATTATTATCCTCTTCACACAACCCCTATCATTATTACTAATATTTCCAACTCATTGGAGTTTTTGATGGTGCCCTTGTAGCATGTGTGTCTTGCATCTAATCAAAGTTGGCACCTATGTGCATTAAATTACAAATATTTATCTTGATCTCCTTGTGCCAGATGGTTGAGTTAAATATTTTATGTTTTCCCTTAGGCTATGAGTTGTTCTTCACCATGGATTTCATTCTCAACATGGATCATGTGATATAACTAGCTTTGGATACACTAGCATTCTATGGTGGCAACATTGTATGGTAAGTGGTTTTTGATAGAGGAATCTCTTGGTCAAGGCTCAAAAATATATTTTGGGTTCTAACTAAGGAATTATTCTAGCAATATCATCAATTTCGGGTAAGGACTACCTAGATCAAGGTCTACAACATATAGTCAATTTAGAAGTGGTAGTAATGTTCACCATAAATCTTATGGCTCTTCTATCAAACATTGAAGTGGTTTCAAACTTGGTTTCATTCTTTGTCAAACTAAACCATCGATGTGACCTTTTGGAGGAAATTATAAAATGTGAGTTGTGTCCCCTACCCAAGCTTCCTTTCACTGGCATATATGGGATTGGTTTGGTTTTTATTTTGGTTTTTCGAGTGTTGAAAATACATTTTATGATTTTGGTGAGTTTTGTTGAGTAAATCCATCAGATAGTTTGTGTTTTTGACTCATTAAAGGGGCATTTTTTATCTTTACCACCCATGTCTCACATAAAAAACCCAATCATGGAAATTTCAAAATGAAAGGAGATTATACATAATAAATAAAGGGTGGATGTAGTCAAAATGTTGGAAAAATTAATGGATCAGGGGGATTACATCTCCATACTGGCTTCTAAAAACACCATGATGGGTCATAAAAAATGCAATGTGAGGCCAATTGGACAATAAAAAAGTAGAAGTATCTATGGGTGGTTGAAAAGTAAAAATTAAGGAATCCAAGTGGACCATGAAAGGTCAGGTATCTTCTATGGATTCTAAAGACAAGTAAGTTATCATCGTTGATGATCTGGATGATATGATTTCACTAGATTAAGTAGATTGTGGTTTCAGTTGTTTAGTTTTGTTTTTTATGTCTTGATGTTTTGTTGGGTGGCCTCTAGGCCTTTCTGGGGTTTCCCCCATTTTTTTGGGTTGTAATTTTCTTTTGTGTATCTCTTGCTTCTTTTTGGCTTATCATTTCATTTGGCCTTACCTATCTTGTATCTTCAATCAATCTCTTTCATGCTAGCTAGTTTTTGGTATAAACTTTTTATGGTTGGGGACTAGTTTAGACCCTGTATTATTCCAAAAATAAAAGTGACATAATCAAGCATTGTTGATGCACTTGTAGTCTAGGTCTACACCTATAGACAATTGATTTTAATGTATTTCAAGGTTGGGACAAACATAAAACTAAATGAGAACTAGTATAAGATATAAATTATCAGATTCAACATGTGAATCCACCATTCTTATTCACCTTGAAGAAGATTTAAAAAAAGGCAATTTTTTAGTAACAAATTTGGTATCATCACACTTCACTGAATGAAAAATGGAGAGAAGAAACATGAAATTATAATGCTAAATGTCTATAGTTTTTATCTCCATAATTATCCCCTTGAAACAAGAGCCATTTTACTATATATGGTAGGAATGGTCTGAATCCTCAATTTTTCCTTGTGTCTTTCCATCTCCCATGGCATTACAAAATGACAA
This sequence comes from Torreya grandis, assembly GCA_037957365.1. Lineage (NCBI taxonomy): Eukaryota > Viridiplantae > Streptophyta > Pinopsida > Cupressales > Taxaceae > Torreya > Torreya grandis. Next base: position 2,837,907 of record JARHVA010001523.1, read on the forward strand.
AGCTTCAAGAAGAGTCTAAAATATCATTTTTTCATACACACCAGAGAAATTCTAGATTTGACAAGGTAAAATAATTTTAATGAGTATTTTTGGGCCTATATGGACCTTGTTTGGCATTAAGAAACTCAAAACAAGCTTTAGAATAAAATATGGCCCACTTGGGCTCTTCCGATGGCTCCAACACGAGTTTGAAATTTCCCTATTGAATGTTCTTTAAGTGTAATGACCTATTTGGGACTATTTTATCAATTACCAATGCATGAATACTTGTCTCATTCAAAGGCCAAACTATGAATTAATTTATAAACATCATGATGGTGTCAAATTAAATGAGAATAGTCTCAATCAATATTTGTTAGATTGAAATGCATTAAAGGGAATATTTATTAAACAATATTAATTTATGGGTATATGTAGAATAATGGGAGATGAAATGGGGGTATAAAGTGACACTTTTTTTCTTAAAATAACAATATTTGAACTTGGAGAGAATGTTAGAGACACTTCAAAAAATAATTTGACAGTGACACAAGAACTTGGATTGTGGCATTTTGAATGTAGTTTTTAATTTTTTTTTGATATCTAGATGATAAAAGTGTGTGAAATAGATGTATTTATGATAATAGGTTGGTCATTTTTCTGTGAAAAGATAATAATATTTCATGTGTACGAATACATTTTTTTTAGTAAACAAATAAATTTTTGTATGAAACTTAATATATGGATAGGTGAAATTTTGAATATTTTTGAGAATATTTTTTATTATAAATATAATATTTAAATAATTTTACAAGTCAATAAAGATGGAAAAGTGAAAATAAAAGTGTACGAACATAAATTTTTGACCTTAACTTCATGAAAATCATTTTTTAAAGCATAGTTGACAATGTGTAGATTGTTGAGATATAAGATTTATGAACATTTGATTAATTTTCAAAAAGTTATAAGGAAATTTGGTATGATATGTATATAGTATATAATGAGGTATGTTATGTATAAATTAAGTAATAATTATAAATAATATTCTAACATTAAAAAAAAGTATATATTCTAAAACTACACTTTCTCCTCTATAAATCCATGTAATATTTTTTTAAATAATAAAATCTACCTGATCAGAAGTGTCAACAAAGATTAAAAAAAGACTCCTAAATTTCTTAGAAACCAAATGTACTACTCCATGGTTAGTTTCAAGTTAGATTCAGACCTCCCCAAGCTTATACCCAAGGTGAATTTGGAGGAAAAACACAAAACTAAAATATTGAAATGTTGAAATGGCATACTCCCTTTGGAAGACATGTATTTTTTTTGTCTTGTGCAGTTTTTGTTGGTTGTTTTTATGTTTAAAGAACAAGTTAGACCACTTTGCATCTTAAAAAATGTAAGTATAAGTTTACATTTAATTTATATTACATTTTATATTATTTTACTTTAAATTTATTTTACTAAATATAACAAATTAGGACCACTCTGCATCTTATGAAATCAACTCTAGATCTATAGGAGTTACCATTTAGAAGTTATTTTTTCAAAATCCAATCTATTTAATACTTAGTTTTTAGAATTTCAATATTGGAAGATAAAATGAGAAATGAGGTTTTAAATCATGTTATGTATCTAATAGATCTAAACCATTGATTATGCCCCTATTTTACCTAATTGATTATACCCTACCTACTTTACCTATTGAGTATGCCCTACCCAATTGAATACCCAAGATTGAAGGTGGATTCTTATATAATTTTTGGGATTTTCAATAAATTGGTCTATCAATATTCATAAATTAATGCCCTATAATGTTTAACTTTTAACATACCTATAATCATGATGTCACTCATACATGACATCTACCCATAGTAATGATATGATAACTTATACCAAACACGAATGTATCTAATCATGTTAATAGACTCCATTTAGAATAAAATTATTCTAAACACCATTCAAAAGTCATTCTAAAAATATACCATTTACTCTAAAACAAATTTTAGACATATGGTCAATCTATGCATTCTTAAATTCCAATATCATGCATTATTCCAAAGTCACATAGAATAAATTCATATTATATCACTCCAAATTCACATAGGACACTCCCTCATTGACCCTCATCATCCTTAATCACTCCCTCATAGAACATCATATTCACTTATCATCCCTAATCACTCCCTCATCAATTCTTATTGTCCCTCATTATCCCTAATCACTCCATCATTAGCTATTATCATCTCTCATTGTCACTAATCACTCTCTCATCAACCCTCATCATATTACCTAATCATACTTAATCACTCTCTCATTATCCATGGTCACACTCATCATCCCTCATCATACCTAATAAATCCTTCATAAAACATCATCATTTCTTATCATCCCTAGTCAACCCTTCATTATCTTTTATTATCCTTCATCATCCCTAATCACTCCCTCATCAACCTTCATCATCCCTAATCACTCCTTCCTCATGTTTCCTCATCTTTCATTGTTCCTAACCATTTCCTCATAATCCCTCATCATACCTAATCACTCCCTCATCATCCCTATCCACTCCCTCATCTAATAGTGTGTTTCAATCTAGTAGTTAGTAGAAATTTGTTTCAAACTTAGTAATATTTTTTTATATGAATTTGAATGTTGTTTTGATTCATTTTATTCTAACTAGAGTGTACTAGGGTCATTATTCTCATTCATATTTGGTATATTATTCTAATTAATGATGGAGAGGATGTTAAATCTTTCTTCTAGACACAATTCTTTATTTTCTATTTAGGTTACAAAAATTGAGCAAAAGGGCTGGAGAATTTTGGATCTTTTCATGTTTACTAGTTATTCTCAAATAATGATGTGGTTCATGAGTATAAATTAATAGAATTTTTTCCACTGACTTTGATATGGCATGTTTTCTCCTTGTATTGAAATCTTTGCACTTGTTTTTAAATTATGATAGGAAAATAGAGAGGGAGTTGATCAGAACTACCAATGCTTACATCATTCCTCTATGGTGTGGTCTCCATAATGTATGTTTAGTGTTGGTAATTTAGGTTTCATTTTTAGGGTTTTAGGTCAAGGTTTAGGATTAAAAGTTTATAGTTTAGTGTTTGGGGTTGATTTTTTGGGTTCTAAAATTTAGGTTTTAAGGTTTAGTGCTTATCCAGTTTTAGGATTTAGGGTCTATGGTTTTGGGTTTGAGGTTTTATGGTTCTAGGTTTGTGGTTTAGGGTTAAAATTTTAAGGTTTATGGTTTATTACTTAGGGTTTTAGGATTAGGGTTAATTTTTAAGAGTTTATGGGTGAAGGTTTTGGGTTTTGGGTTTAGGGTTCAATGTTTAGGGTTTATGGTTTATGATTTTGAATATTGTGTTTAGGGTTTAGTGCTTAATATTGAGGGTATAAGGTTAAGGTTTTATATTTTAGTGTTTAGGATTTATGATTTTAGGCTTATGGTTTGAGCTTTAGGTTTAAGGCCTTAAATTTTATATTTTAGGGCTTAGGGTCTATGGTATAATGTCTAGGGTTTAAGGTTTTAGTGTTCTATGTTGAGGATCTAGGTTTTGGGGTTTACGTATTATTTTTTTAGGTTTAGGGATAATGTATCAAGGTTAAGCATTCAAGGTTTATGGTGTTTAAGGTTTAGTTATATGATTTATTGTTCATGGTTTAGGGTTTAGGGTTTAGGCTTCAATGATTAGGGTTAAGGTTTAGTGTTTAAGGTTTGGGGTTTGGGTTTTAGGGTTAGTGTTTTAGGTGTGAATGGAGTGTACTAGGTTGATTAACTACATTTGTGTTTGGTATGAGTGACTATATGATTACTATAGGAATATGTCATGTATGAGTGACAACATACCTAAATATAGTAGTAAGTATGTGGTAGATGTAATGTATGAATGATGGTATCATTACTATTTGCATGTTATAGGTTGCATTCTACATGCTAGTCATTTATGCATATTGATAGACCCATTGATTAGAAAACCCAAAAAAAATTTAGGAATTCATCATGAATTCACCTTTAAGCCTTTTACATGAATGTCCCTAGTCACTCCTTTCTCTCTATAGGTGAGAATTCCCCCAATCCTTTCAAGATATGGATTAGCCAATGCCCCCTTTTCTTTATCTCTATAGGTGATAACTCAATATTATGTTTTATGGTTAAAGGTTTAGGATTTATGAATTTAGGATTTAAGGATTATGGTTGATGGTTCAAGATTCACAATTTAGGGTTTAGGGTTCAAGTTTTAGTGTTATGGCTTATGGATTAAGATTTAGGGCTTATAATTTATATTTTATGCTTAAATGTTTAGGATTTATGGTTTATGGCACAAGTTATAAAGGGTTTATTATTTAGGGTTTAGGATTTGGTGTTTGGGATTAGGGTTTTGGGTTTATGGTTTCACACTTAAGGTTTAAGGTTTAGGGTGTAAGGCTTAGGCTTTTGGTCTTAGGCATTTAGTTGAGGGTTTGGGGTTTGTAAATTATCATTTAGTATTTAGGTTTTAGGATTTAGTGTTTGGGTATTAGTTCTTAGGTTTAGGATTGGGGTTTATGGATTATATTTTATTATTTAGGGTTTGTTGTTTTAGGTTTAGGGTTTTGGGTTAAGGGTTTAGGGTCTAAGGATTTAGGTTTAGAGTTTAATGTTTTGGTTTTTGGGTTTTAGGTTTGGGTTTATAATTTTTGGTTTATGAGTTAATTTTTAAGGTTTATGACTTATGTTGTATAATTTTAGGATTGGGGCCAAGAGTTTAGGGATTAAGTGTAAGGGTTTAGTGTTTAGGTTTGAAGTTTAGGATTTAGTACTTAGAGTTTAGGGCTTGTGTTTTGACATTTAGGTTTAGGGGATAAAGGTTAGGGATTAGTTTTTGAGGTTTAGTTTTGAGGTTAGGGGTTTAAGTTTTAGGGTCTAGAGATTAGGGTTTGGGGTGTAGGGCCTAGGTTTTTAATTTAGGGTTTACTATTCATGGTTTGGTGTTTACATATTGTGTTTTAGGGTTTAGGGTTTTATTTCAAGTTTTAGTGTCTAGGGTTTAGGATTTAATGGATTAGGGATTAGAGTTTAGGATTTAGAATTTAGGTTTTAAGGTTTAAGATTTAGGGTTTAGTGTTTAGGTTTAGTGATCATAGTTAAAGGTTCATTTTTTATGGTTTGGGATGAAGGATTTAGGGTTAAAGGTGTATATTTTAGTGTTTGGGGTTACTTGTTTAGGTTATGGCATTTAGATTTTAAGTTTTAGGGTTTATGGTTATAGGATTTAGGCTTATGGTTTTGAGTTGGAAGTTTTATGGTTATGGGTTTGTGATTTAGGGTTGAACTTTCAAGTTTTATGGTTTAGTGTTTAGGGTTTTAGGATTAAAATTTAGAGTTAAAGGTTTAGGGTTTAGGTTTTGGGGTTTAGTTTTAACAGTTTAACATTCTTGATTTTAGATTTTTTATGGTTTAGTGTTTAAAATTAATTGTTTAAGGTTAAGGTTTTATGGTTTAAAGTTTAAGATTTAGGATTTTAGATTTATGGTTTAGGTTTTTAGGGATTACATTAGGGATTTAGGGTCTAGGGTATAAATTCTATGGTTTAATGTTTTATGGTTCTATTTTTAGGGTCTAAAGTTTAAGGTTTATGGATGATTTTTTTGGATTTAGCGATAATGTATTAGGGTTAAGGGTTCAAGATTTAGGGTTTAGCTATATTATTTAGTATTCATGGTTTAGAGTTTATGGCTTAGGGTTTAGGATTTAGGTTTCAATTTTTAGGGTTTAAGGTTTAGTTTTGGGGGTTTAGGGTTAATGTTTTAGGTGGTAATAGAGGGTACTAAGTGATTAACTACATTCATGTCCAATATGAGGGACTATATGAAGACCATAGGAAGATGTCATGTATGAGTGACTACAGACCTACATGTAGTAATATATATGTGGTAGATTTAATGTATGAATGCATATATCATTAATTTATATATGTTATAGGTTTCATGCTATAATCTATTCATTTATCCATATTTATAGGCCCAAGGATATACCCATTAATTAAAGTTCATTTTTAAAGTTGAAAACAAGGTTGTTAAGAAGATTCCAAGGCAAAGATAACAAACTCCAAGTATGGTACATAAATAAAAACTTGATAAACTTAAAAAAATTTAAAAATAATCAATTGAAGGTTATAAAAATCTTAATAATTGAAGAACTTCATAAATACAACTAGAGTTGATAATCTACCAAGATAGAACAGGAGAATATGTAATCAAAAGAATCATTTTGTTTTGAATAAAAGATGTTTGACTACTTAATTTTTTGTATTAACAAATTTATTTCATGTGTTAACTAAATATAACTTCATTTTAATATAATTTATACTTGATCCAAACTTCATGTCATTAAAACCTTATAAAGCCTATTTTTTGTGTATCTACAGTTACTTGTAGTCACTTGTATCATGTAAAAAACATTACATGAGTTTGTTTTGAATATTGGAGAAGTTGAGGGAGGTATTCAAGACTGTATTACAAGTGTTAGTTATTTAAAATAGTCTTTAAGTTTTATGAACAATTAATTTGAAGGTATCAAGCTCTATGTGCATAGTCAAACCTTAGAATAGGGTTTTTGGTACAAAAAGAACCATATCTTGCATATGAACTAGTGGAATATCCTATAACTCATATGGAAGTTGTTAGAGAAGGTTGATAAGGTATTAAAATTGGTATCATGATCAAAATAACATTGTTCTTACAAATAAAGAGGACTACTTTTTTGATTTGCCTATAGATAGTCACAAGAAAGCCTAGTCAAGAGAAACTTCTAGTGTTTTACTTTGTTTATTGAGTCTAAACCTCTTATGAAGGTACAATGTTATTATGTAAACACTATATAATACTTAATTACAGTGATTAAAATAATTTTTCAGTTAATCCAAGTTAATATCCTTCCAAGTAGGCATATTAAGCCATCTGGACCTAAAGAGTAGAGTTGCCATTGAAGTCCAATTCTTAAGAAACCAATAAAAGGAAATTGGTTTAACATCATTAGAGATAGTATCCAAACACCTTAAGAAATATTTATAATAATAATTTTATTATATTAGATTAATAACACCTTTTCAAGACCAAACATGCGAATACAGAGTATTGTAATAGTTCTTAGGACTTAATCAACTTTTTGGGAACTTTGGTGATCTAATTGGTATTTGAGCTTGTGTAAAGACACCTATTATTCTTGTATAATTGTATTTATATTTTATTTGATATTTTTAAGTGAATGCATCCATAAAATAAGGTAGGTTTATATCTCTTTGTATCAAATCCTTAAGAGATATAATTCTACCTAATAGGCCTATAAAGGGTACAGTTGTCATCTAAGTTTTGAGTTTAATTTCTTCATGTACTAAGAAGATTGAGTCCTTAAATAATTGGTGAAACCCTCATAGTCTTGTTTAAATAAGTGAGGATGTATAATTGAGTACTTTATTATTCAAATAAGGGTTTTTCTTGAAGGTAGATTATTGTCTTGGGACTAAGTACCGTATTTTAAGTCATTTAAAGTGTCTTTTGATCTGAATATAGAGACTAAAAAGTGAAGAGATAATAACAAATAATATGTTCATTATTATTTAAATACAAATACTCAAAAAACCTTTTGTGATATACCAAGAGATAGTTTATGTTAGGAAGAGACCTAATTACAAGTAAGTTTCTAGAAGACCTTAAAGTTGACTAGGTTGAATAAGTCAAGCACTTAGTTTGACACTAGTAGGGATTAGTAAAGATCAAGTTAGGGATTATGTATTTAGGTATGGAATACTCATTGAGATAAAGATATGGATCAATTATTCAATTAGGTAGGGCATACTCAAGTAGATAAAGTAGGTAGGAAATACTCAAGTATGTAAATTAGGCATGTAATCCTTAATGGTATAGATCTATTACATATGTAACATGATTTTAAACCTTGGTTCTCATTATATCACCCTTTAGGGTTGGGACCAACCCTTATGATATCTGTATTGGTTTTTTTTTAAATGGTATATGCCCTTTACAAAAGAAGTTTTTTATTTTTCATTATGTCACCTTTTTTGTCCACCAAATTTGTGCATCCACCCTTATAATACATCATTTTTTATCAAAACTATTGGATGAAATGTTCATAGATTAGTAATTTTTCACTGTATGACATAGGATGGATACTTACCTAAGTACAGTCTACTATGAATCCACATGCTGAACAACACTAGAGTACCCATAGAGCATAACAAGGACCCACACGGGCTTTGAGTCTCACAAACCAGCAAAACACCAAGAAGTCTTTGATATACATTTCATTAACATAAGATACATGAGTTGAGAGACCCAATATAAATTGATGAAGGACATTTACCACATACCAGACTAAGTCAATAGATAGAGACGAATGGTAAAGTATGCATAAAGGTAAACTCTTCATTAAAAAAAAGACATATTTTTAATTCTAAATGTCTGTTTACAATTGTAAAAGCACAAAAAATGTTTCAATTTCAAATTTTCAATTATAAACTTGATTTTCAATACATGATCCTTTAAGTTGTTGATAGACCAATTTTGCCAATAACTACTTCAAAACACAACTATAAAAAGATAATTTTCAACCCAATTTAGGACTAAAATACTATCAAAATAGAAATAAGAAGATTACCAAAACTTAGTCATCTATAAAGAGTTTGATAACCACTGAGAGAATAAATAATACAATCTAAGACCAATTCAGTGATGAGATAGTCATTTAGCAAAGGGCAAAGCTCTACATTTATTAGAAGATCAAATCAAACAACTGAGATAGACCAATTCAACTATGGAGGAAGAATTTTACAACCCAAGATAAACAACACAAATAAGCCACAAGAAAGAGTATCTCAACATATAAATGAGAACAACCCAAAACACAAAACCAAAACAAAAATAAACTAAAATAACAAATAAGCAAAAACATTCCATTTTTGTGTGATATAGGATAACATTTCAACATGGATGCTCATATATAAGATACCCATGGTAGATGAAAAGTACCAGGAGATCCCACTCATGAAACCACAAGAACTAATGTATTAATTTTCCATGTTTTGGTAACCTCAAATGAATTCATGTAAGTTGTGTCTTTAGGTGCTCTACCATTCCACTTTACCAAGTACTCATAGTACTTACGATCTCACCTTTTTTTTGCAAAATTGATTGTCCAAAATAGCTTCCATTTATTCCTTAGCTACATGTGACATTTGTTCTTTATAATATTTAGGTGAAAAATCCATGTTATCACTTGGTTCCCCTTCAACATAAGGGTATAAATTAGCCATGTTGAAGATATGGGAGATGCCTACTCCATCTAGTATCTCTAACTCATATACATTAACTGAGAACATCCTAAAAATTCCAAAATTTCTAATTTTTTTCCATTTTATTTTGTGATATTCACCTTTTATAAATTACTCCTTACATAAATGAACCAACACCAATTCCTGAACTCTAAAATTTACTTCTTATGCAAATCAACATGTTGATTATATTTTCCATTATTCTCTCCAAGTTATTTATTGACTTATTCATTCACCTCATGCATATCTTAAGAATAATATTTAGCCTCTACACTTATCCTACTCATATTAGTTTTACTCATCAACTCACATACCCCTCTAGGACCACTCCTATACACAATATGAAAAGGGATCATACTTATACTCCAATTGAGTGAATCATTATATACAAATTCAGCTTGTTCCAACATTAGGTCCCATTATTTGCATTTATCACCAACTGTACATCTTAATAAATTACCTAAAATCTTATTTACTACCTCCATTTGTCCATATATTTAGGGGTGAGAGGTTGAACTAAAATCTAATCTAGTTCCCAACTTCTTCCAAAGTGTCCTCTAAAAGTGTCCAACAAACTTCATGTCTCTATCCAAGAAAATATTTTGAGGTATACATTTAACCTCATAATCTCTTGAAATAAAAATATATATATATGTGTGTGGCATCAATAGTCTTCCTATAAACCAAAAAGTGAGCCATCTTTGAAAATATGTCCACTAAAATGAAGATATAATTGTTACCTTGCTTCATTTTGGTAAACCAAGAACAAATTCCATGCAGTGTGTTATTAATTTCATTGGCATGATAAACACTTTTAAAACACCCAATAGGGGTATAAACTCCTAAAATCATCTTAGATGAAGGTTAAAAAGTAGAAGGTTATAAAACCTAGCATTCTTGAGTAGAGGTTTCAAGTGTTGAAGAAGAAAACTTAGGATTGTGACTAATGGTCAAGTTTCTTATGCATTCTTGAAGGTTTAAATGGAGAAAATACCTCAATTAAACTCCCAACTCACTCCTCTATCTTGAAATATCATGTAATATGGGCAATTTTATGTGAGGACCCAAAGACATCAATAATCATCTATAATGCTCTATACAAACTTGACTAGTATGATGGTGAAGATCATTATGGAGACCATCTAATGCTAGTGTAGCTAAATATCCTTTTCAAAAATTGAGGAAGACATTAGACCATGTTGAGGTATACGTTATTATTGTATAGAGTGACCAATGGCTCTAAATGAACCAAAACATAGTCAAGAAGACCAAACAGGACTATACAAGCCAATAGGTCTGAATGAAGGATGATATAGTTATAAGGTTTATAAGATTTAGAAACATTCCATAAATGATCTAAATGAAGGTAAATTTAGACCTACGTGTTTACAAACTTGTAGTTTCACATTTTTTACCAAAAATATCAAAATTTGGCAAAGAAGGAAGTGTCTAGAGATTCCTAAAGGTAATCCTTGCCTCATTTAGTATGAATTGGGTAATAGATCACTTTATACACTCATATACAATATCATAGAGTTAAAAATGATCTTATCCATGTTGACATAAAGTGGAAAGAGTTTTAGGCCTAAAAGAAGACCTATAGGCCTACCTATACTAAATGAAGAAAATATGATTCCTTGAGCTAATATTGATATTTAAAGGCTTATTTCAGAGGTGGATGATCATTGATGAATTTACTGAATTTATTAGTAACCTTGTCATGAGGAAGGAGACACCAAAATAGAGGCCTTTAGGGTCAAAATGGCAAATCTACCTATAAACCCTCATTATGGGTCAAAATAGGTTCTAGGCCATTTAAAGGGTCTAATTACTTGGAAAGGAGTTAGAAGACATTATGGAAGATGCTTAAAACTTATTATAGTAATTTATCATTAAAACAAATCATTTATATGACTAGTTTGGCTCAAAATTCTTTCTTGACCTCATCAAATAGTTTGAACAACCTCAAGAAGGTATAGTTTCTATATGTGATTTAAGATCAAGTGCATGGGAACCAATGGTATTATGGGGTTTTGGTATACCATATTCCCTCCCAATTTTTTTCATTATACATAATGAATATGATATGTTCTTTATGAATAATCTTTAACAAGTAGAGACCCTAAAAACTTACTAAAACCTCTCAAAGAGACTAGATGGAGTGTTTTGATATTTTAGGTACATCAAATGGTTTGGTATGTCCTAAAAACTATTTGGATAGTCTCTAAACAACTCTAAGCATATAATAAAGCCACTAGGTGGCATGTGTGGGAGGAAATGTATGAAAGAATGGCCTAAAAGACTATGTTCTTGAGCCTAATTATAGGATTTTCAATAAGTCAATTTTATTAATCTATTTGGAGAGACTCTCCAAGCTAGGATCAAAATATTCTAATCCTATAGAGGTCATTTAATAATCCTTCACATTGATAATATAGGCTGAAAAACATTATTAAGCCTCAATAAGGAGAGTGTGATAACTCCTGCATAAAGAAGGTGTAGTTGCAGACCTATTTCAAGGATAAATTAACCTTAATATCTTAGTGAGCACTTAGTGTCATGATGGAGGATTCATATGTATGATTAAATGTCTAATAAATAAGATAGGTAGTTATAAATAGGTTTTTGTCAACTTCAAGGTGAAAGGTGTCATATTAGTCTTAAAAGTTTACTTGGAGTGAGTATGGAGTAATTCAAGACGCTCATTTGATCATCAAACCCCTCATGATGATTTTTCATCTTACATTTTTATGTTGGGAGAAATAAAGAAGCCACAAGGTTTCAATACAAGGAGAAACTTTCCACAAACAATTCATAACTCCTCATACAAGAAGATGAATCAATTCAAGATACATAATGAGTGTCTCTTCCTAATTTCTTTACCAAATTTTGAAGATATCTACCTTTTGAGTTGATATATGGACAATAGGATCATAAAAGCCTTGTCTTCTCTCTTTTACATCTTGTATGAAATTAATCTTATTATAGATTCATAGTCATGATGGACTTTTGATACCTCTCTTATCTTTCTCTTCCTTATCTTCTTATATAAATGAAATATTGAAAGGCATTGGATGTAACCTATAAATTTGCATGATGAAGCCCTACCAAATTTGATACTTGTTATTGCCTTTGAAATAAAACTCAAGTTGAGTTACACTTTCTTATTCTTGTATTTAATGAAATTAAAAGGTTTTTTGATGAATGTTAGTGACAGTTGTATTAATTCCTTTCATTTATCCTTTCCATTCATCCCTCTATATGAGTTAGTTATATTTCCATAGGTCATATGAAGTGTATCAAATGGTTTGATAAGTTTAAGTGTTGAAAGATAATTAGTGTTTTTTGGACTCTTGATTAATAACCTTGGATGTTCTACTACCCATATCCATCAATGTAAACACTTGTATGGGAGGAGTTATCCTAAATTTGTGTAAATAAAATTGAAATATTTTTATTTCATAGTGTGAACATTGGTAAGTAGATGGAACTACCTTTGGAGCATCACCTCCATGTTTATTTTCTAATTTTAGTCTTATTCTATCCCTTTTTGTTTCAATTTTAGTAGGTTAGTTATAGTTTTGGGTGAAACATCAATGGATATAGTGCAATCTAGAGATTAACTTCACCAATTATGCAACCCACATCCTATAATTGATTCCATTCTATAATATAGTTAGGAAGGCTTGAAAAACCTTCCTATTGGTGTTAATTAGATAGATAATAGGTTGAAAGAGAATCACTTCATTTAATATTATTGGTATGATTTCATGGATGGTCCTACTAAATTCATAATTATCATATATATCATTTTTATTAACATGATTATTCCTAGGTATCATAAGCATTCGATTTCCTTATCTAGGTTGGGAAGGATTGAATTGTCTTAAGTGATGGTCCTAGCATTTAGCTTTGTCTAATGCTTCATTTAATTATTCATATGTGAAGGATCTAATAATGTATTACAATATAATATTCAATGTAGTAAGGTGGAAGAGGTTGTCTTTATTCATATTATGCTTGCCTTTGTTAGATAAAACTTCCCCACATTTAATTAAATCTTGGACATTCTCATATTTCACTTGTCTATAATTGATAGAGTTTTCTATAATATTTTTAGGTGAGTCATTGGAATGGAACTAGTGCATTAATTAATTCTTATAATCTAGTAATAGAGCTAGACTTAAGATGATTTTACCATTTTAATGAATCACAAGTTAAGGTTTTGAATAATAGCTTGGTAGTGTAAAAGGTGTTCAGTTTAATCCAATCGTTATAAAGGTTTCTAAAGGTTTATAGATGAAAATAAAAATCAATATATTGATTATAAAAGATAAAAAGATTAATTATACTAATTTTAATGCCAACAATATGGACCAAGTTTTCATTTTGAATATGTTTAATGACTCTATTATAAAGACAAGGTTAAAAAATGAGGTTAAAAAAAATCTAAGTGGTGTGGGATAAATTTTGATTTTATATTCCACACTAAACCTATTAAGGTTTAGATTGCATTTTCATAAGTTAATCATGAAACTATAACGTTTGGGTATTATTGGAATTTTTCATGGTATCCATTTGGTTTATGGCTTGAAATGTTACTTTATTAAGATCAAATGTATTTTGGTTTGAATTAGAGACTTTAAAAACACTAGATGCATCATTAATATTAGCATTGATATGATCACTTTGTGTAGGCTCACTAAAACTATTAACAATCATGTCAGTTATTAAACTAGGCATGGTGGATGTATAAGGGAAATATGAAGTCAATAATTTGTTTGTCCCAAGTCTGATGGAAAAATTGTGCATGCAGGAAGGAGAAAATTATATGAAAGTTTGCATCATGACATATGATTCATGCCCATATGCTCAAGATGCTATTGGATAAAGATCTCCATTTCAACTATGTATTCTAGCTAACATTTCTTTTCAACCTTAGAATTGTGGGTTTCAATCATTTATGATTTCATAGGGTTATTAGGATTGTTATATGGCTGGTATCATTTGATCTAGTAGAAGACATTAAAATAATTATTATGGTGGTCTTGAGAAAGAGGAAATTTGAATCCTTATGGGAATTCTTTTAATCCATAATAATATGATTACTGGTCTATAATACTTGAAAATCATGGTTGGTTTTATTGATATCTTTATCAAAAAGGACCTACATATTGGAAACCACCAAAGGTCTCTAGAAATATTTGGAAAATTGAAAATATAATTGAAAAGAGATAGTAGTCAAACAAAAAGGTCTAATAATCAAGATAAGGAAATGTGAATACAATCCAACCAGTCATGCGATATGATTCACAATGGGTTAAATAGAATGTATGTATGGGCTAGGATGACCAACATATCAATCATATTTCTCTTTATGGATTATGATATAAACAAGAGATCATAACATAAATCTTCTATATACTTTAAATTATAGCAAAATTACTCAGGATGTTCTAAGATCTAGTAAAGGGTAATCCACATTCAATATCAAGGGTTTAGGGTTCCAAAACCTATGCCTAAGATATAGTATATGATTCTAACTAAGTCTCAAAATATATAATTGATATATCAATGATAATAAATGGGGTATCAAGTATATTATAAGGAAACCACACATAAGTAACTGATGAAAAAAGGTAACCTAAATCGAAGATATATAATACTAAACTAAACAAGAGATAAATTCCATAATGGGGTTGATTATAAAGGTAATCCCAGGGTCCATATAACTCCTCCTTTTATTACTTATGCAAATAAATGTAAGTGAAATCATAGAAAATGAGTGTTATTTATGTTTGGAATGTTAATTATGACCCATATATAATGGATCCTAACCTATGAATCCATTTTTATTACAAGATGGTGATATCAACAAAGTATATATAGTTGAATGGGCGTCAATTAAATTATAATTATATTATCTATGTCGAGGCTAGGCCAATTGAGTAACAAATATAAAGATAGACTCAAAACCATATCAACCTAGTTAATATAGTATAAGGATAAATAAGAAATAATTTGATTATATCGACCAAGATGATACAATACGAATACAAGATGGCTATAAAAAATATACATAAGGATATGGATAATGAATACAAAAAAAAAAAAAGGTTAGACTGATAATAGTGTAGGTGTCACCAAATAGAATGTAAAATATATATCACAACATGCCATGATTCTAGCCCACCCATTTCCTGGTATAATTCTTAGGATGTCATATAGGTCAATTGATGCACCAACATGTTTTTCAAGAGAAATCATTAATAAATTATTAAGATGAAAAATACCTAGTGTATACATAATGTGTTATTTGTAAATCTTGGATACATCAATGAGCCAAATTGCCTCTATTATATGTTAATTCATAAAATTCAGAGATAAGGACCAAGTTATTGTTATTAAAAGAGATAATATTTCAAAATAAAATGATTAAAAAGAGGTCTTGCATAGATATTTGTCAAGTGAGAAACCAAGATTTATACCCAAATCAAGACAACATAAAGTGAGAGTGCATTATTATATTCCAATAATAGTTCACAAAGAAAAGTGTATAGCTACAAGGAAATCAAAGGAACATGGGAATGATAAACCTATGTTTTTGAGAATTAATGAGAAAGGTCATAGAATTTTTAAATAAGACATAATTATATCACATCAACCACATATAATGCACATTAAACACAATGGAGACACACATGTCAAATTAATGACAAACTAAATAGTAGTCATTCTAAGAAGAAGCATCAAATTCACTATGAAGGCACATGTGGCATATAACAAGCATAGAGCCACATATAATGTATATTAGGGAAATAGATAAGAAAAATAAATATAATGTCAAGATAATGTAGGATATAAGAGGAATCAGATGGGAGATAACCTAAATGAGAATAAAGATGTATTATATTTAAATTTGAAATCTATATGAGATAATAGGAAAATAATCAAGAGAGAGATAATAAAATTAGATCATAAAGTTTTGTTGATTTATTCATTATATACATGGCATACTATTGAGATATATATATATATATATATATATATATATATATATATATATATATGGTTTTTATCTTATACGCTAATTTCTAACTAAATATTCAAATGTGTATACATATATTACAAATTCGTGAAGGTATAAAGAAAAATTATATAAATCAAAACAATTTTGAGCTTCAATATGTGAATCTTCACCTTTTAACAATTGTATTAATTAGTGTCAAAATTATAACATTCATATTGGTGTGTGTAATTTCTCTATAAAATGGAGCATTTCCCTTTAACCATGCATGAGATACATCTTTGAAAAACATTTTTTTACACCTAAATAATTGTAATTATAAAGTATTCAAAACCTAATGGTACCAAATCATGTGAGGTGGCATTATAAATATGGAATAGAGGGGTGTAAGATCATATCAAATCCTCTATTGGATACCACATAAGATTTCATGCACACATGGGCAACCCTACATATGATTTTCACATATTACATTGCACCACTATAAAAGTGTGTAGAGCATATGTTGCAAATGGATTGATAATATTATAAGTAATATGAACATATCGATGTTGTTTTAGGGTATTATAGATCATTGAATAGGAACTAAAATAAGTAAAATATTTAAGAATGAGATTAGTGGTATTATTGTAACCACTTTTGGGAGATCCTCATAGATCATTTACCCATATTATAAATCAATAGTATCAAATACATTAAATCCAAAAATAATTTTGGAATCTTGGATTATAGTTGATATCTTATAGATATTTTTTATTTCTACTATAACTAACTTGATCTAATAACTTTATACACTAGCATAGAATAATTAAGTGTATACATGGTTTCTAGAATTTTCCTTTTCTAGCTAAGGTTTTTCTTCAGTATAAGGTGAAGATGTTAATTTTTGATATTCATAGTTGTATGGCATAATATCTTATGAGTTGGTACATCATAATTATAATATTGTATCACTTCAATAGTATGATATCTATTACTACACACTTATATAACTACATTCTGAAGATTGTCAGTGTACACATACTGGTGACTATGCATGTATATATTCCTAATAAGTACATCAAAAATATAATTTGGAACCACATAAAAAATTAAATTACATTTCAAATGATAAATAGCATATGAGAATCAACATTTTAAATGGATGCATATATATTTGGTGTTCCAAGAGCTAGACCACCCAAACTTGTAAGGCTACGGTTAAGGTATGATTTGAAAATTTAGTCATTTGATGATTACTTTAAACATGATTTTGTTCATGATACAACCATTGATAAGAAAATATAGTGGTTTCCCTTACACCCAAATCTAGGAATGGAATAGAAATTATGCTTCAATAGATTACATTATGGGTATAACTTATGTATTGTCTATTACAACATTTATATCAAAGTAAATTATATCATTAGAGATCTTGAATCCATCACTATTTTTTAATTCCATTAGAAACATATTGAGCATGGAACTCAGTTTTGGAGTGGTTTTTATTATATTGTTTTTACACCATTTACTTATCTTTTGTGTAAATAATGTGTCATGCTTTCCATTCATCTTATATTCTTCTTCTATGATTTTTAAATAGAGATGGGATTCTAATATTAGATTAACATTGGATAGATTAATTTTATACTACATGAATGGTCTTAGGTTATTTTAGTACATGAGAACTTTATGTTTCTTTAACTAAAGTGAGCCAAGTTTCACATATAGGTCATGGAAAGCATTGATGTAGGCTTGGAATGAATATTCATGTCCATTCCATATTTGTTTCTAATGAATGTAGTGGTCAGAATTAAAATTTTAAAGATAACATTCATATTTAAATTATTCTAAGAATCTATCCTAAGTTGGTTTATATTCTTCTTCTATTTGATCTCTCTCCTAAAGAGAATGGGCTTCCCACCACTTCTTTAAGGATGAATAAAATTTCAAAAGTGAAATATTAACTTTACCTTCATAAAATTAATTCATAGTGAAATATGACTCTAAATAATCTAATAATTTATCTGTTGCATCTACTTATATTTTTCCCTCAAACACATGAACGTCTACATTTACTTGAAAACTAGGGGGAACTCCACCACCAAAATATTTGCCTAATTTTTGAATTAGTGGAACCACCTACTTGAGAAATTAAATGAAATGGTTTAATGTAATATATTTTTTCTTCAAATTTATTTTTTGATTTATTCATTGATCATCTCATGGATTGCATATTTTGGATTTTTGTCTCTTTCCATTTAAATTTTTTTGAAATGACACATAAAGTAGTTTAATGGATCTCTTGTTTTGATTTTGAGCTTTAGATAATCTAACCTCATTTGATAATACATGCATGAAAAATATGAAATGATCTGATACCATTGATCCTGAGGCCAAGAAGAACCTGTCAAACAATGCACTATATGATAATCTTTGTGTTATATGTGTGTGTAAAAGCTATATGAGATAATATGCCTATAACCAAGGGATATATATAATAAAAATAGAATAAGAATTTTGATTAATATTTGAATTTTTTATATGGAATAATCTTGAGGTAGATGTATGGTTATATAAATTCTAATGTGATTTCTAACTAAATCTATAAATGTATATACATAAATCATAAATCTATGAAACTAGAAACAATTGTTATAAAAGTATAAATAATTAATATTTTTGATGTGACTCTTCACCTTCCAAAGATTTCATTGACTAATGTCATAATTTTAACAATCATTTTGGCTAAAGTGTTTCCCCATTAAATATGGCACTCCCTCTCAACCCCGAACCATAAAAACCTTTGAAAAACACATGATTCATGCCTATCAAGATGATGGCATCACATTCTTGGAACTTATAGGTATTAAATGGTGTGAGTTGGTATTTTATTTTTGGCATGGAAGTGTGTAGGACCATACCAAATCCTTTGGTGGATGTCAGATAAGGTTTTACACACACATGGGTAGTGCCACATCCAATTTTCATAAATTGCATTATTCACTATGGAAATTTTTGTAGAATTTTTGAGATAAATTGACAAGCTTGGAGATACTATGAAACTTTATATGTTTTTTATAAGGTAATATATACCATTGTAAAAGAATAAAAATAATGGTAATATATGATAATATGTTTGACATTATTATTAGAACTAATATTAGGATATTATCCTCGATCACAAAGACATTAAGCACATTAGGTATATGAAGACACACAATACACATGAAATCATGCTAGGAACATAGGAACACAATAAAAACATGAAAATATATCAAATAGATATAAAACCATATCAAGTAAATGCATCATAAGATAAAAATTATCAATGAAATAATAAACTAAATTGAAATAGAGAAATGCCTCAAAATTTCTATAAATTTTCCCCCAAGAAAACATGGGATATACCACCATCCTAATTTGAATCAAAAATCATGATACTATAACTTATTTAGAAATAAAACCTGCATCTACCTTAAACTTATCATCAAAACCATATATTAGAAAGAAGTGAATTATTTCCTTCATATATGCATGTATGTATGACATGAACATAAAATGACCATCAAGTATAACATATTTTAACCAAATTAGAAGATATTAAAGATACATAAAATCATTCATAGCACAACATTAAATAAATAGGTAACAAACATGAACAAGGCTAATAAATAATAGTTATAAAATATAAAATTGTTATAGAAAGAATTAAGAGAATCGAGTATACATATGGGGTGTTGAGGCATACAAGAATCAATCTATAGTAAGTTATTTTTGATATTATTATTAATAAGTTATTATTCACATTCAATCATACTATAGAGATCTAAATCATGTCGTAACATCAACAATGATGAAAAATAGATAAAAATGGTTATTACACCTCTAGCATGTGTGGCATCATTCAGTGTTTTGCATAATATTGTATACAATTAAATGAAGACAATGCATGTATTAAATACATTTCATTTTACTATTTAAGTGTATTAAGTCAGTATCTATATTGCACATTCATAATATGTAGATAGTGATTATATAAGAGAGTAGATTATATAAGAATAGAGAATAAAGAGTGAGATATAAAAAGTGTAGATTAAATAACATACTATAGTCAAGAAGGAGGTTTAAAGATAAATAGTACTTCATCATTGTAATAAATATTTATTTATGAATAAAGAGAGATAAGTAAGGAAATCATATGTTGTGTGTTATATGTATGTAATCAGGAACTATTTTTTTTTAATTCCTAAGTTTTTAGCCAAAATCCTCTTAAAGTGTGTGTTTGTATTTTATTTTCTGAAACATCATCTCTATTCAAGGTCATATTCTATAATTGTATACATATTACTTGATTTATGTCAACATACATCTATTGAAGTGTCATTTTAAGAACTAGTAGTTTTTATATTTGTGTTATTTACATATTTCTTTGGTTGTCTAGTGGCTATGGTTGCATCTTATGCCTTATTTATAATTTATTTAGAATGGACTTATGGACTTGTACCTTAAACTCTCTCTTTATTTAGGTATCAAGTTTTACACCTCACATGTTAGGATGCCATTTGTTTCTTACTTTAGTATAAAATATTGTTTTTCTATGAATTTTAGTAACTTGATCCTCATATCCAAATTTTATAGATTTGTCCATAGTAAATAGGAGTTTTTTCATTTTATTTATCTGACATATACCATGTACAAAATATTAATATATATTATTGGGTACCACATCAAATAAGAAATAAATTTTATTTGGAACCACTCTAATAGTCAAGATAGTATAGCCAAAATTCTATCTACTAATACCACCATATCCTTCAGTAATTATTAGAGTGTATGTTAAATCATCATCACTAAGTCCAATACTATAGATAAATTCCGTAATTCATATAAATAATCTTCAGTTGTTAATGACCAATATTCCATAGTTTTTCTTACCATTTATGAATGATGTTGAAAATAGAGGGTCATTATATGAGCTATCTTTTAGAATCTCATTCTTATCAAACACAATTTTGGGATAGGATTTATTTCTCTTAATTTAAAAAAATTCACCAATAACTCCATCAAATGGGTGTGTTCCATAGTTTGTTAACACACCAAATTGTGAGCTATACTTTGGTGTCCCTACTATATGTTATTTTTTTGTTCATTTGATTGATTATTATGGTTTTTTAAGCTATTATGCATTCATATTATTACTTGTTCTACCCATTTGAATTTTAATGGTTTTAATGAGATATTTTATTTGATGATTTAAAGCTATGCATGCATTTTTTAACTGTACTTGGATTCTATGATAGTTAAAAAAATATACTAGGGCCATAAAACCTAGGAAAGGGTCTTGAAGGATCCAACTCCTTTATTGGATGTGAGGTAATCATAATACATTCAATTAATTTTATCCAAGATTTGTTTTGGTGTTCATTAAGCTTATTAAATTAAATATGCCCATTTTTAAAGTGATGATTAGACTTTGATATGGTTTATCTATAACATTGACTTAATTTATATAGTCATTCTTGGTGTGAACTCTATCATTATTAATTTTAATCTTACATCTTCAATTTGTTTTGAGATTTAGAATTGTTGGGAGAATATGAAAGATTATTTGTATCTAAGATAATGATTTAACATTCTATAATGGAAAGGAAAAGCTCATTAAAATAATCATAAGAATTTAACATAGATTTTTATTTAATAATAGGAAGAAAACTATCAATACTCTCATTTTTCAGGTGGCTAACTCATATTTATAGCCATAGTATTAAAAATAAGCACATAATATTTGATTTGATCATTATATTATTTTTTAAGTTGAGCTATTTCCAAAAGTTTAACCTTCAAAAAAATATTGATTTGCAAATTATATGGAAATAATTAAAGGGTCATGACCCAATTTTATCCATAGAGTTAGTGAAGGCCTAGGGAGCTAAGAAATTTATTATTAGAGGTTTGAATTTATATTTGATAGAGGAAAGTATTACCAACGAAACTTGTATTTCCATGAAAGGGTTGAAGATTTATAAGGCCAAAAGATGCATGGATGAAGCTCTTAATCTATTTCTCAAATGAAAATAAAAAATAATTCAATTCCTACATGGTTATTTAAAAGAGTCCCTATTAGACCCAACGAGTGAAGTCAATCTTTAAATAATCATATACATTACCCTAGAGGGTAGGTAAAAAAAATTATTCTCCTATCACTTTAATTTTATTAACAATTTGAAACAAAATATGCTAGTAATTTTCTCATTATTTTTGTTGATGTCATTAGAAAATTCCATTACTAATGTTAAATTAGTTAAGTCTTAGATCCCAATTCACCTAGCACTTATTTTAATGCTAGTCTAAAAATCTTAGTATTAGTTGGTTAAGATGATTCTTTGGCCTAGTATATCTCTAATCGATTTGAATTCATCGAAAGGAGTATTGGAGGGGTTGAATAGGGATGAAGGGGGAAATGTATATCCTACCCATTCTAATGCATATAGCAAGACTAAAAGAGGAAAATAATCTCAAGAACCTAGGTTTATTACAATTAAAATACCATATGTAAATATTCATAATTATAGTAAGGCTGTAGAGGGAGAGATAAATAAAAAAAGAAGTGAGATGAGATTTTTAAGGAAATAAATAAGGAACATGCTGAAAAATAATAAATAGTTTTTAGTAATAAGGTTAAGGTTGAGCTAGAAAAATAGTTGATTGAGGAAGGAGTAGGTTAGTAGACCCTTGGTAATAACTTATAAATGGACATAGAAGAAGAGAGCACTCTACCTAGAGGATATTACCATATTAGGATGAATAAGGTATGATAAGGAGATGGGCATAGGCTATTAAATGTTAAAGAGAATAAAATATGTGAAGATAAGTAGATATAAACCCCCATTGGGGACTTGTTGAGTAGGATCAATACCTTATAAATAGAGTCCAACATTTATCTCATCATTCTCAAATGATTCTTTGATGAAAATACTAGACTAAATGCAAATATTGACCTTATCCATAAATATATTAGTGGGAATTTACCTAATCTTAGGGTTAAGAATTTTTTTAATAAAGATCATTAGAATATGTTGAGAGAAGTTTGTGAATTAAGGAAGGAAATATTGCTCAGTCCAAGATTTCATTCTCCTAGGTACATTTATTAAATTATATATATAGAGTGAGCTCATGTAAAAATAAGGGACATTTGTCCTCTCATTTTAGGATTGTTATTAAGACAACCCAGGGCATGAGTTAAAGGTATTGGGATCTATTAAATATTCTTCTTGGAATAGATCACCAAGAGATGTAGTGTTACCACTAAATCT
Source organism: Torreya grandis (assembly GCA_037957365.1). NCBI lineage: Eukaryota > Viridiplantae > Streptophyta > Pinopsida > Cupressales > Taxaceae > Torreya > Torreya grandis. The sequence continues at coordinate 2,861,555 of JARHVA010001523.1, forward strand.
CTAATTCATATTTTATCACTAGTTTAGAGCTTATTTACTAATAACTAGATAAATTACAATAAATTTTACTAGATGATCACTACTTTACTTCACTTCATAGTTTCTAAATATAAGGGAAGGGTCACTTGATAATAAAAAACATAAAAAAAGAGGGATAGAGTAAGTAAGAAAGGATTATGTATAAATAAAGGGAAACACAAATGCTTTAAGTAACTAAAAACACGCCCAACTACAATTATACCACTATATGTTAAGTTTCACAAAGGCTCAAGCTCCAATCACACAAGGAAAGTTTCTAAGAAAAAGTGTAAATGATTGGTTCATGGATCCATTTTTTATGAAAAAATGAATACATAAATGTATTTAATTACTCATAGGTCTCCAAAAATTCCAAATAAAGTGAAAATAATCAAAGAACTTAACTATAATAGTAGAAATTATATGTAATCAAAAATATATCATGTCCATAAATCAATCCTAGATCAAATGGGATAGAGCACACCTACACTTTTGATTGGGGGCATACAATTATTAAGCAAGATCATGACCAATGTGAGGATCCACTAAACCTGATTAGGGGATCACTTGTCACAACACAACATGTGAGGCAGGGTTCCAAATCCTATGTTCTAACATAATCACATAACCCTAAAAGAGTCCTATGATTTAATATTTCACTAACCTAATAAAAATAAAAATAAATCTAATCTAGTGAGAACCAAAGCTTGTGACACAAAATGAGGGGTTATAGACAAAAAAATAAATAACTAAACTAAACATGTATAAGAGACAAATGCTCATGTCAATGTATATAGAATCTTAATACATGGAATAAAATGATATAAATGTACTATTTATCTACTCTTACAACGGAGGAATAAAGTTAGGAATACTTACCTTTGAAGATGAACTTATTGAACCTCAATCTCCCCCTTTGCCAAGTTTCTTTGTAAAATATTATTGTGGTATGTAAGGATAATTAAGATAAATCAACTCTAGGCTACATAACCTATCCAAGCATCCACAAGATGAGATTAGAGCTCCAAAGAAAGTATTTAACCCTAAAGCTTTATTCCCCAAGTTGAATGGTCAGTAGGCAAATGTTCATTTTCACTTCTTCACTTAATTCTTATCTATTTTAAATGGTAGTAAATGACCTTGTATATATAGTAGTATCTTACCTAAAATCATTTAGATGTGTCAGTTATGATAGGTCAACCCGATCTACCTAGAACATTTTCTAGCTAACTCACTAGGTCTATGCTAGGTTGACTAAAAGGCTAACAAACCAAAATAGAGAAACGGGTCCCTAAACTATACTAGGTTAACCAAATTGACTTAGTATGTTAAATAGGTCAAAAGAGTGCCAAATAAGGAAATGAAGGTTGGAAAGAGGAAAATAAGTAGAAGATTATGAAAGGGAGGAAAAATAGCTTAGGGAAAAGTTTTAGGAAATATTTGGATTGGTAATAATATGGAAAAAAGGGACAAAAAACTTGTGAATCACCAAATGTCTATCCACCCCTTTCCTAGTGCACCCCTTAAGGCATGCATTCAAAGAGATTGAGACTCGACAGGTTCCCACAAGATATGAAGTGCTAATAATCAATAATTTTTTTAAAATATTATGTGTATACATATTCTCCAACTGACGCTCATCATATGTCATGTAAGTGCAACATGGGATGGTGCTTCAGAGATAAAACATGATAATCACACACAATGTTGATGCTAAGTATGATGTAGTAAGCATCAAATAAGATAAATGAAAGGACAAAATTTAAAAACACATTCCTTTAACTTACTTTAGTGTCATAGATAAATAAGTAGACTACAAGAGAAAATGAATATGTCTAATGTAAAGTACACTAGGCGAACCTATAGAAGTTAGTGCAAAAAGATAGCCAAAATCAAAAGTTTTGGAAGATAGGCATATAATGGTGGTTAGTAGAGACAAAGATTTTAGGAAAATTGGCCATTTAGGATTGGTAAATCAATGTTTATAATATTTAAGGAAAATTAATGACAAATGATTGGCAAATAAATGATAAATAATTGGCAAATGAATGACAAAAAGAATGACAAATGATAAGAAATAAATGACAAACGATTGGAAATAGATTAAAAATAATATTAAATAAATGAAAAATGATATTGGAAAGAAAATGACAAATGATAAGTAAAATATGAATGGCAAAAAGGAGTGTATAACATACCAAATCACATTGGGAAGCAGATAAATGACAAAAATGAATGTCAATTCAAGAAAACTTGAACAAAGATATGTAAGAAAGTAAAAAGTAAGCTCATGTAAGATAGGCATGAAAGAATCAAACATAAATAAAAATATTAAAGAATGTAAAATGAAATGTAGATCAAGATGTACCAAAAGAGAAATGTCAAAACCCACAAGGGACCCTTTTAATAAAGATACCCTTAGATAAAGATAAAGACATACATAAACATAAACATGAAATAATGGTAAAAGGGTGCAGAATCAGCTCTTCATAATAGAAGAGTAGTACAATAATGATAATAGAAATAAAAAATAATGATCCATAGTTACTCAAATATGTTTTTTTTCTCTAAGGGTAAATAAAATTAAAACAAAGTAATGTTAGCATGTTTTTAAGAGATGGAGAAGAAGGAATAATAGAAGAGGGAAAACAAATTTAGAATCACAATTTTCATGTCAAAGGGGGAAATAAAATGGGTGGAGGGGAAAATGATGGAAAATACAAGGTAGAGTATCTCTTTATCGAAGATAAGACACTCAAATTTCATTTGTAAAAACAAGAGGACTTTCAACCTTAAGGACTATGAAGAACTTCTCTTAGCCACACAAGTCTTAAGTCAACACATGGAGTATATAGATCATCCAATTAAGGATATATGCATGAAAATTAAAATGGACCTACTTCCCCATGATGTGTTCCCCATTCTTTATGACCCCTTAAATAGTCATCAGTCTATTATGAATATTGGGTACTTACACGTTAAAGTATGTAACATCCTAGAGTTTTTTGAAATTCCCTATTCCAATCTACTAGCCTAACACACCCTAAAGGACTTTGGCTCTATGTGAAGCTGACTGTGGAGTTTGACATTTGATTGGAGATAGGATATGTGCTTTTAATCATGTCTTTTAGTGTGAATTTCACTTTTGATACTTGTATGTTGCCTTTTAGATATTATTGCCTTTTATTTTCAAATGATTTGGATTTTAACTTTCTTGATCACTTTTTCTATTCCTCCTCCATACATATTTGGAAAACAAAACATGGGTGCTAAATATGACTTTCATTTGAATACTTAGGACAATATTTCTAATAGAGAGAACATCAAAGAACATGGGGTCTAAGAGTTTCATAAATCTATGTGAAATAAAAGTGATATCTTTACTTTGACCATGTTTTATCCAATATAGAGATGAAAGAAAGGGGAAATCAAGAGGAATGATACATGGAACAATTTGGATTCCTTTAAATTACAAAAAATGTGACAAAAATGAAAAATAGGGATAAAATGGCATTAAAGTGTGATTCCCTATCATAAGAATGAGGGAAATGGATGAAAACATGATAACATAGATTGTTTACAAATTCCATCTAGAAAAATAAGAAAAAGCTAAAGTTGGGAACAAGGATCAAGAATGAAAAGATGGTAAATTTATGAGCAGGTCCTATCCATGATATTACAAAGAAACTCACAAAAAAAACCCCCACAAGGGTGACAAAAGAGAAATGTCAAAAGAGAGAGAATACTATGGTACATCAAGAGGTAAATGCTAAATAAAGTGTAAAAAATGATCATAAAGCTAATAAGGCAAAGAATGACATAAAAAGACAAAAAATAAAATAGATATATAAGGAGCCAAAATGAAATAACTACCAAATGTGATGTGCAATAAAAACCAACTAATTTAAAGGAAAGTAATGATGATAGTAAAGTGAAATTTAAAAGAACAAAAATGCCTAAAAATAAAGAAACATGAGAAAAAAGAACAAGTTAAATATATGTTAACGTCTGTATCAAAGATGAGCATGTGAAATACAATTCTATAAGTCTCGAGATGTTTCTTGAAGTTGGATGTGTTTGTTATTATGCATTTTAGAATAAGAGTGGGCATCATAATATGCCCCAAAGTGTAAGTGGATGCAAGGATGGGCATCACAAGATGTCCCAAAGTCTAAATGGATATATGGTTGGGCATCGAAGGATGTCCTAACATGTGAGTTAGAGTGAGGTAACATTAAACCGATAAAATGATTTATATTGGGTTAGTGGGTGAATTTGGAATTAGGTAAATGTGTTAGTTTGTTAGATTTTAATTAGTTTGAATGTGACATATGATGTTTAGGAGAGGTATGAAGAGATAAAGAAGGTAAAGGAGGACCATGTATGATATGCTTTGGAGTAAGCATTTGAATTAGGTACTCTTTTGGTTCATGTGGCTTTAGAGGTTGAGATTAAATGGATGCCACAATGTGTTTAAATTTATTCATGTTAGTTATCCTCTCCTAAATAGTGTAGGAAGAAGGATCAATTGTGGTTTGAACAAAACTAGAAGATGAGGTGTAGGTATGATATAATTATTGTTGATCATTATGTTGTTGTTGTTGATTTGATTCTGGTTCTTGAGATTAATTTTGACAAGCTTGAAGATATTATTGATAATGTTGTTTTTTGAGAGTATGAAGATTGAAATGTGGACCAAGCAATGAAGAAATAATAAAATGGTGAATATCATGACAAGACTCATGATAATGACCTATAGTAGCATGCCACCAACGAAACTTATCAGGACTGTACCATTTTAGAGGAGGTTTGGAAGGATCAAAGCTCATGGGTTTAGAGGGTGGGAATTTATCCTTAAGTTGTAATAAACTCAAGGGAGGGTGGGTTGGGAAAATATTGGTTGAATTACATGATCCATTTTGAGGTTGGGGAGGCTTGGATGACTCATTGTTATGAGAACAAGATTAGAAAGATGCTTTAGTTTGAGGTGATTCAAATTGAGTCATAAGAAAGTCTTATCTTTTTGCTTGATATAAGGCTTATTCTAAGGTTTTAGGTGAAAATATTCAAACTTTTTATTGAAGGGGAGGTTTAAGAGAAGTGACAAATAGTTTTAAAAGAGTATCATCATTCATGTTATGATCCTCTTTATTAGTAAGAGACTTCCATCATTGGATGAAAGTATGAGCAGATTCATTAAGAAGTTGTTTAGCATTGATGAAATAACTAAGGTAGTTTTTAATAAGATCATCATGTTGGAATTCCTTCACTAGAGTATTGATTAAATACTCTAGTTGTGAGATGGAATGTCTAGGAAGTTAGTTGTACCATTCAAGTACATCACCAACAAAGGTTTTGGCTATGAGCTTGGTGGTAGAAAAGGTATTAGTTTGGACCCATTATTTATAGATATTACCAAAATACTTAATAAAGATATTAGGGTCCTTAGTCCCATTATATGTGATAGTTGGAGAAAATTTTCCAATGTTTATTGATGCAATGAATGGGGATAAAGGTTCCTTTTTAAGATGTTGAAGTATTTTTTTATTCATTAGAGGTTGAGAGATGATATTCCAATTGGCATCTCTAAGATGAGGAGGGATAAAATTTTAATTTGGTTGAGACATGATGACTTGTGTTTGTTGAATAATAATGTTGCATATAATAATGTTGCATAAGTGTTTTTTCATGTTCACCATTTGAGATTACTTATAAGTTTGCATGATGTCCATTTGTTATATGACTTGGGCAACAAGTTAAGTTGTGTTAATAGGTGGGTTGGTGTTTGTAGGTGCATTATTAGTGTGGGTAGGAAGAATATTTTTGTGTTGGTGTGAGGAGGTCGATTTATTGGTGGAGAATTCCCAATATTAGTGTTAATTATCTTAATCATGGTAGAAGAAGGAAACTTAGTAAGGCCACCATTCTTGTGAGGAGTGTAAATAATATTACCATCAAGATTCTTGAATGTTTGGGAACCATATAGATAATGAATTTGATTTATATTATTTAGTGAAGGACTCCCAACATTAGTATTGGGAAGAGGATTATGATGAAGAATTTAAAATACATTATATTATGTAGGGAGTGGTTTTGGTTTAGGAGAAGGGGAAGGAAGAAATTAGATAGTATCATTAAATGTAATGAAATAAGTGAGGTTTTATCAAAATAATTGATTATGCAATGTTATATACTAAGATAAATCTAAAAAAAAATCATCAAGATGAAACAAGACTAGATAACCAGATAAAAAATATAAAAAGTGACAAAAAGTAGTATAGGGTCAACTAGGTCGACCTAACATAGAAACAGGGATTGTAAAACTATACAAGTCTGACTAGGTTGATCTGGTATAGTGAAATAAGACTATAAAAAATGGAATAAAAGTTTGTAAATAGTGATAGGTTGATTGGGTTGACCTGGTGCAGTGCACAGGGGCTAAAAATGATACTAGGTTGACATGGTTGACCTAATACAGTGAACAGGTTCTTTGTTTTGCCTATATCTTTGGTTCTACTCATCCATTTTATAAACTATAAAATGTGTTGGATTTTTGATTATTTAGGGAAGAATAAAAATTTGATATAAATTTGTGAATTATAACAAGATAATTGAATTTAAAATAAACAAATAGTTAATTGAATTGATGCTAGCCAATCTAATTAATGCACACAAAGTAAAATATTGGACTAACACTAGCTAATACAATATTATATATAAAAAATTAATCAAAGAGAGAAAATAAATTGAAATTAAATATATTTAATTGGTCAACCTATAATTTTGATTAGATTATTAATAATTATTTTAAATTTGAAAGGGAGATTTGTTATAACCAAGGTAGTAGATAACAATCTATGGATAGTTTTAGGTAATTTTAGGACGAAAAGGACTATAGTGGAAATGATAAAAGCTTGGTATTGGGGCCTGCTCCCTCACTTAACACATATAAACAATAAGGGTAATAGGTGCTTAGCCAAAATATACCATTAAACACAATTTATACTTGACCAGAGCATCAAGTCAACTTCCCCTTTGGTGATGAAATCCAAGTAGGTAGACCTGGGTAGTCAAATGTTTAAATTATTGTTGATGTTTATGTGGTTTGGTTATGTTTCAAAAATATTATAAATATTTAAACTAATTTATTGACTAAAAATCCCCTTAATTAGACTATGTGAACTATTCTAAGCATGCAAGCAACTTAAAATAAAGATGTGATTAACATATATGGTTTATGCTAAATTTGAAACTAGGTATAGTTGAGAAACTATATGGATAATCATATATAATAGGATCAATATGTTTGAACTTGTACTAAAAAATTAAATTTTGAAAGTGAACTAGGTCAGTCAGATCAACCTAGTTATTTCAAAAAAAATAGAACTAGGTCCATAGATTGACCTGGTTGACTGTGTAGAGGCAGTTTTCAAGACTACAAACTTGAAAATAAAGTACAAAAAAAGAAATATATAGAGGAAATAGAAACTAACCTAAATGTATTAAAGATGAAATAAGATAATATTATTGATCTGATACCTTGGATCAAATTGGTAGTAACCTAAAAACTGGGTCAAGCTGGTTGAACAAGTTGTATAGGAACTTGTTAAAAAAGTGTTAAAAATGCACTAGGTCATTGACCTAGTAGGAAAGAATAGAAGTATGGAAACTTGAAAAAAATGTATTGGGTTGAGTTGGTCAATCTATTTATTTGAACAAAAATCTATAGGTTTGGAAACCTATACTGGGTCAAGTTGGTCGATCTAGTTTCTTGTTCGTGCAAACCTATGCATAGAGATAAATAACTAGGTCGATAGGGTCAATCTAGCATAGTAAAGATATGATAAAAATGATGATGGATAAAAATGAAATAAGTGAAATAAATCTTACAAGGGTTTGATTCACATCAGGTTCACCAAAATGTATGCAATTAGAGATACATCATGTCCATAAATCAATCCTAGATCAAATGGGATATAACACAGCTACACTTTTGATTAGGGGCATATTTTTTTAAGTGGGAGAATGACCAATGTGAGTATCTGCTAGACCTAATTAAGGGATCAATCATCACAACACATTATGTGAGGGAGGGTTCCAAAGCCTATAGTCTAACAAAATCACTAGCAACCCTAAAAGAGTCATATGATTTAATATTTCACTAATCTAATAACAAAAAATTAAATCTAACCTAGTGTGCACCAAATCTTGTAGCACAAAATGGGGGGCTTAGAAATAAAAAAATAAACAACTAAACTAAACATATATAGGAGACATATAATCACCTCAATATATACAAAATCTTAATGCATGGAAGAGAAGAATACAAATGCACTATCTATCTACTCTTACAAAGGAGGGATAAAGTTAAGAATACTTGCATTTACAGATGAACCCACCAAGACTCAATCTCCCCCTTGGCCAAGGTGTTTCACAAGAGATTGTCATGGTATGTAAGAATAATTATGATAACTTATCTTTTGGCTAGAAAACCTATCCAAGCATCTAAATACTTATCCACAAGATGAGGTCAGAGCTCCAAAGAAAGTATTAAACCCTAAATCTTTATTCCCCAAGTAGAATGGTCAATAGGTAGATATTCATTCACACTTCTTTACTTAATTATTATCTATATCAAATGGTGGTAAATGACCTTGTATATATTAGTATCTTACCCTAGAATCATTTGGATATGTTAGTTATTCTAGGTCGACTCAGTTGACCTAGCACATTTTTAGGCTAACTCGTTAGGTCTGTGCTAGGTCAGCTAGAAGGCTAACAAACCAAAAGAGAAAAAAGGGTCCCTAAACTATACTAGGTCAACTAGGTTGACCTAGTATGTTAAATAGGTTAAAAGGGTGCCAACCAAGGAAATGAAGGATGAAAAGAGGAAAAAGACTAGAAGATTGTGTAAGGGAGGAGAAACAAATTAGGGAAAGATTTTAGGAACTAACTAGATTGGTAATAATGTGATAAAAAGGGACAATAATCCTACAAATCACCAAAGGTCTACCTTTCCTAGTTTTCCCCTTAAGGTATGCACTTAGAGAGATTAAGACTCGATGGGTTCCTATATGATACGAAGTGTCAGTAATCAATAAAAGTTTAAAAATATTGTGTATATAGAAATCTCATCCTAATTAATGTAAAAACTTTATAGAAATGCATAGATTACAATTTCCTATAATAAGCATTTATTCATTAAAGGAGTGTGAAAGACATCCATGGAAACTAGACACATTTGAATAAAAACCAAATTAGCATTAATATGAAATTATTAATTTATAATAGAGACATAATAGTATATAGGAAAGGGATGGGGTCTACCTCATATTATCATGAGGTCTCATCCTTGGTCATCATATCTAGAAATGGTTATAATAGAATTATATCAAAATATTCCCCATTCAAAAATAAATAGAATAGAATTTTCAAAACACATTAGGATAGAATCAAGAAGAGGTTGGAGGTAGGCCACTTCCCAACTACTTTGGCATACACTATATAGCTTCCAATTATAGATAAATGAGGCTAGGTTCCTTATATAGCTTCTATAAGTTTAAAGGTGGCTCTTATAAGAGTACTAATACTTAAGTCAATAGTCTCTTATGAACCTCGAATGGGGCCTCTAACGACACTTTCACCTCTTGTACTTAACTAATGCTCATTGTAGACTACATGGCTAACTCTAAAATAGAATATATCAAGCTTTGGTGGCTTAAGCTACCTTACTCTTCATGATTTCTTTGAAGTGTGCTAGGTGGACCCCAAACTCATCCCTTTCTATCAAAGTGCTAGCAGGGTGAAACAAAACTAAGATGATGACCTCATTGAAGTAAGGGTCTAACCTTTAATTTTATATAGTGTATAAATGGTTGCTTGGCCACTGTCAAAATAATATTCATTAGATGTCCTCATGAGTCCCATGAAGGTTTGATATATATTTAAATCTATGAGGGGCATCATTTTTAACTATAGAAACATCCCTTTATTTATAAAAACTAATAAATTCTTATACTTATTATCCATTTGGATAATCCTCTTCTAGTATGCTTGAGTCTATTTAAGGAGTCCCTTGCTATTGGAAAGGGATCATGTCACTTCTCTAAGGATGGTGAAAAAATAGGTGAGGGTGGTCTCTACCTTGATAATTAAACCTACAAGGATAGTGCATTTCACCTGAGACTCTAACATTATCACTTACTCATTCATGTCCTCTATTAACTTCTCTATGAGGTCATTAGTAGCTTAGATCACTATGATTATATCTTATATTAATATCTCTTCCTCACTTATATTTATTAATTTAGTGAGAGATAACACATCCTGCTTGGTCATCCAAATGATTGGGTTACCTTCCTGAGTAAAGGTCTAAGTAAATAATCTCTTCATACTCATGTACTCCCTATTGAATTACCATTGGACCTTTGGGTCCCTATGATAAACCATCTTTGGTCTAGGTTCAATATAATATTTAATGGGTATGGTCCATCCTTTCCTAGTTCTAGTTCCCAAGGTGGTGGAAGGTTGAATACAAGGGGTGGATATAGCTGAAGTGGAAGGTGGAAGGAAAGATGGAGGCAAAAGTGGATGAGGAAAAAGAAATGACATGGAATATGGAGAAGTAAGTGTAAATAAGGATTGATTTGATGACATGGTGGTAAAGGGGGGAACCAAAAATAAGGAGGCCTAAGGAAACATCTAAGACTACCATTATTTTGGGGTCATATAAATATGAGGACCAATGGCACCTAGGACCTAGATATTCATGATAAATGAGGAAATTGGTTGGTTAAAGAAATTTCCTTGGGTACCTAGGGTGATGGCTAGAGGAGTAAAAGAGGTGTTTGTAGATGTTTTAAGAGGAGACATGGTTTATCTAGGGAAAATCATATATTGATTCTTCTTTAGCCTCTTTCCTAGGTTTATTAGTGGTGTGGGTATGAAGGTATAAGTTTTAGAATCAATCCCAATTGGAGCTCATTGAGGTTGGATGGATACTATCAATTTGAATGATGGAATAAGAGCAATGAAAGTGACAAGAGACACTAGGACTAATAGTATATTTAGAGATATCACTGACATAGTGGTAATTAAATTTGTTAGGGTTACTAATAATGTTAGAGCATTTGGATTTTAATCTTTATCAAGGTTTGATCTAACCTATGGGGTTAGGTGGAGAGTTATAGAGGGTGAAAACCATGTGAATGGGGTTAATGATGGCCATAATTGGGGTGTAGGTTAGATCAGGTGAATTTTGCAACTCAATACACCAAGCAAGGTCACATACAAAGGATCATTAGGGAAATAAGCACTTAGGATCATCTAAAAAGGAATATGTATATGAGGGGTATGTCATGCTAGGATAGATAACCTCAGAAGAGATGTTAAAGATTGGGATTGGGTGTAATAAATTGGGGTGGAATCTTTCAGGGTAGCCACATACTAGTCTCTCATTAGACTTGACATAGGGTTGTTATCAAAATGTAAGGAATGAGATACATAAGGTTGGATTACCTAGGGAGGTAGAAAGGTATATAAGGTACTGATGTTAGGGTAATGTTATATTTTTATACTCCTTACATAATTCATATGGAAATCCCCCTCATAGTCATTGTGACCTCAATGGTTGATTATGTGGGATCTTGTTGGTAAAGGGTTGGTCTCTCCTCAAGAATTTGTTGGGTGGGATCTTGAGACTTCAGGTAGTGAGAAGACTCAATATTTGTGACCACCTATGTGTCATGAATAGGATTGAGGTGGAGCTCATCATTAGGGTGGCCCTCATAGTGGTAAGTAATGTTGACATTTGATTGATTCTTCACCACATGAGTTCACATGGCATCATTGTGATCCCATTACATGTTATCTTACCTACATAGCTTATATGATTTTTTATGTTGAGACATATATTATAGCAGGGAGATTTTCTTGTACTCATGGCATCCTATGATCATGGGGAATGGTAGATAGGGATTTTGTTTCTAGCCAAAGTAGTGCCTAGCCACACCATGAATGAGATAGTATGTGATCTCCTGCTCTATGAGGAAGTTCAAAACTGTATGTGGAAATAATAGAGGGGGGGATTAATTATTTTTCCTTAGATTATGGTTCTATATTGATAGTAATATTAGGAACCATTGGATTATAATGAAGCTTGGATCACATCTAAAAGCTTTGATATGTTATTTTCATTGATTATTTGATACATGATTGGGTATAAATACTTACATATGTCATGAATATTATTTCAAAAATGGTGTATATAGAGCTTGTATAATACCACATGCATTAGAGATCCCATTGGTACCCATTGAGGGAATGTTGAGCACTAGAAATCCAAAGTAGTGTAGTTGACGTTGATTATATATGACATCATGTATAAATTACTACCTGTGTGATCCCCATTCACCTATTTGGTGAGTTTAAATGTGATGAGACTACCCAAGTCTAGGACATCATCCCCATTCAATATGAAACTGACAATCGGAACCTATTAGGTTTTGAAATGTATAATATTACTTTCCCCATACAAGTGGTTAAGTAAGATAATTCCCATAAGCACACCTTTTCAAAAGGTCCTGATTGTATAGGAATCAATATCTTCTTTGTTGACCCAATGATTTAGATCCCTTACCCATCACCTAAGGATGTCATAAATATTTCATATCTATACCTAAGCATCCATGAACTCATTTTCATAGGTCATGGTGTAGTTCAAGAGCTTATAATACTACTTAAATGCAAGCCTAGATATGTCTATAATTTTGAATCTGATGTTGAGTGACCTTAAAATATCCTAATTACAATTAGAAGAGAGAAAAAAGTTATTTAATAGATTAGTAAAAGGGAAGACCTTAGGTTTGGTGCAATTTCATGGATTCTTAATGCTCTTATGGTGATGAAATCATCCATATATTCAATCTTATCATCATTGCCTTTATTTTCTAAGATCAGCTTCTAAATATTTTTAGTTACCTTGAATACCTCATTATAGTGCTTGAATTGAGTTATGCCTTATATAAATGTGGTGTCTCTATACTCCAACTCTAGGCTAGGGTTCAATGATGAGGTTACCATTATCTAACTATGTGATCTTTATGCATAGAACTCTTTTAGCAAAGGTTAACCTTCTAGGTTCTAGGTGAATTTGATGTAAGGGACTCAGAATGATTTAAATGCATAAACAATAGATAATGATAAGGTCAATCCATTAACACCTTATATAGATTAGAACTAAATTTTATAGTAATAGATTTGGTGAGATCGTATCATGTGAATTAAGCTCTAATTTTATGGTGTGAGTCTAGGTTAGCCATTTCCAAATTTGGAATTAATTTGAGATTTTTAAAATGATCCCCATTTAGATTTAGTTGATGGTGATGAGACTCCTTAAGCCATTGGATAATTATCTTCCTTTGGTCAAATTTAATACATGTGTGGAGTTTTGAGAGCACACACCCATATATCCCTCCTCAGATTGTGAATGGCTTTAGGACTATCCATGTGTCAATCTATAGTCGGTGGGCTTGATGAGTGTTATGTCACATATACATAAAAATTATCTCGAGGTCTTAACAACTTTATGTACTTGATTATCCATTTAAAATTTCCATTTGTATATGTTATCTCTTTATTGTATTATGAGCCCTGATCCATACTCTAATATAACCTTCTCAGATCCTTTTAGACCTTATACCACTTGAGTGTATGAAGGGACACATGGTACTTCCTCATTGGTTATAGGATTTGAAATCTCTAATTCCTATAACACATGGGACCTCTTGGGGTTTTGAAAATTTTTACATCATGGGAGTGTTAGGACACACATGTCACCTCCTAATTAGTTATGAGATTTGATATGTCTAACACCTCTAAAACATGGAACCTCTCAAGGATCTAACAAGTCTGGCACTACAAGAGTGTTAGGATACATGTGGTGCATCCTTAATGGTTTGAAGATCAAAGAGATATAAAACTTATGATGTCTGGGACCTTCTAGGGTTCTTACAAGTTTAACATCATGGGAGTGTTAGGAGATACATGATATCTCCTCATTAGTTTTAAGATCCAACAACTATAATGTCTATGATGAATGGGACCTCTCAGCTCTTTGGAAAGTCTAGTACTATAGGAGTGTCATGAGACACATGGTGCCTCCTAATCTATTTAGTGATCTAATAGATCTGAAACCTCTAATGCATAGGACCTCATAGGGATCTAACAAGTCTAGCACTGTGAGAGTGTCAAGAGACACATGGCACCTCCTCATTAGTTTTAAGATCTGATAGCTTTGATTCCTATGATATGTAAGACCTCTCAGGGATTTAAAAAATATAGAAAAACACTAATTTAATAAAAGTTCCCAATAATCAAAGATACACTTAACTACCAACCCAAAAAGCTTTTAATAAAGTGCCATCTCAAATTCTAAAACTATTGATATGAGAAAAGCCTACACATAAACTTCTACATAAAAACATAATCAACTCAAAAAATGACTAAGTGTGGAAATATTTTGTGATTACAATGTGCTAATATGCTATTTAAATATGCATAGATATTAAGAGTTATTAGTTGTGATAAGTGAAAATGGAAAAACTATGGGAGACCCTTCTAATTAAGATTGAGTAAATATTGGATTTTTATGCAAATAATGATCAATCAAGACTCGATTGAGGCTCTGAAATTTTATTATTTTCTCAATACAAAGGTCCCCTTTTCTTAGATGAGAAAGGATGTGTTGAATATAACAAATGGTGACTATTCATGGAAAACACTATTAGTGATTAGCACTTAGACCATGGATCTCCATTATTGAACCATTAGACAATTGGTTAGAAATTATTTTAATAGAAAAAGAAGGGGATAAAGTAATTAAGTCTTCTTTAGCATATGACATATTGGGACTGATTTGCTTCAAGAGATCACCTGTGTTAAGCATGATTTATTTGAGGCCATGATTAAGTTTAGATATGCCTCAAATCTGTAGAACTTATGAAAATGTTTTTATTTATTTTCATAGGTTGGATAAGGAAAGGAAGGCTCAAAAATTTCTCTAGTGCTAGTCAAGCATATATAACCTTGATGGAGATACATTTCGTACCACTCCAGACCTAACTAAATATCCATCCAAGCTAGAAACCCTTTGACAGATATTTCCCAAATCACCCTTTATTAGAAAGATATTATGATATTTCCTTGAATTTTATACTTCATTTAATTTTGATGACCTCTTTATTTTTTATCCTTGAGGGTTGGGGACCAATACATCCAAGGCGTTTGGTTGATTTAGCAATTTATTCATAACTAAAGGTACCTTCTTCTTATTAAACAAATTCATAATGACTTATTGATGTTCTCTTAAGTGTCATTATGATCTCTTTGTTAGAAGTGGAACTTTTAATAATTCACTTGCCTAGTTTTGAATCAATTAATTTTTCCCAATTGGTTGCTATGAGAGGAATCACCTCCATCCATAAAAATATTAAATAATGGAGACCCTATTTCTATTTTCCATTTTATAAATCATGTATTCGAGGCATGACTCAACTTCAAATGGACCAAACCTAAGAATACAAGGACTAATGTTTGGACTTAAAATTTTACCATTTTATAATATAAGTGTACTTAATCTCACTATTAGATTTCTCCAAGATCCCTGGTCATCCAAGATTGCATGAAAAATCATAGGAGTAGATAAGATCAATATTTCCACAACACAAGTTGCATCAAAATCTTGATTCATTAATTTATTATCCAAAAATTATAAAGGAGGTATATTATATTATGATTCATTAGGTCACCAAAAAGGTAACACCTCAACTCACTATTAGAAAATAGATTAAATGTATTTCCCCTAATGATCTTAATAATCCTAAGAAATTTTAGTAACAACTATGTAAGTAAAACCACAATTGGGAAAAATACTACACCAACACCCATGAGGGGAATGGGGTTTCAATTTTAGGATCAAAAGGTTACTACATGGTTGAAAACAAAAATCAAACACAAGGGGGTAAAATAAGAAAAATTGAAGCAAAGCCAAGAACAAGCACATCGTAAAATCAAATGAAACAAAACTAATCTAATATTTACACTACTACCTTTTACCTAGATATTTATGAGATTGCATTGGATAAGGAAATTGAGAAGTAATGATTCAAGAATTATCCATTTATAGGTAGTGGTAAATCATTTCCTTAGAGGTCCTTTAGTCTATAAGCATTCTATCCAAGTAACTCAGAAGTCTTGTAAGGACTGACCCATAACAAGTCAATTTTGGAATGTTTCCCTTTCTTATCATGAGTTTTATCCCATTATAGGACTAGGTCTAAGATCTATAAGGACTTCAACTTTGTTTTATTTTCACACAATATCTTAATCATATCCTAATGTCTACTAAATTTTTTTATAGATTATTGTCATGCATTTTACATATGAATAATATCCAATAATATTGAGTTCACCTTCACTATATCCTCCATGTACTCTTGCATTAAATTGTATATAGGTAGTATGAGATGCATCAAGATTATGGGCTCAAAAATATATATCAATAGGAAATACAAAATATTGAGATCTTGCTTATACCTGATGCAGTCAACCTAAAGATCATACTTAATAGTAAATGCTAATATTTTGGTCTCTTTTTTATAGACTTCTTTATTGCATCAATCAAGTTATTAATAGTTAATTTATCCAAACCATTACCTTTCAAGTAGTATTTAGATGATAAATTTAAGGTAATTTTGTTCTCATAATTCCATTAAATGAGCTCATTTGATTAAAATGTAGGACCATAGTCACAAACTAATGAAGTTGGGGTGTTAAATGACATAGTTATGTTCCCCTCAAGGAATTTGATGATCTCCTTTGTTATGTTAATCTTGGTTGCCACTATCTTTATCTATAGTGTGTAATAACTAGTGGCCATGAGTATGAACCTATGGCCCACTAAATAATTTGGTTTGATGACTCCCACAAAGTTGAGTCCCCATTGATAAAATGAGTGTTCTTCTACCATAGGCTAGAGGGTCATCACTGCATGAACTTCCCTCTTGGCAAAGGTCTAAAAGTTTTGGTAGGTGAAAAGATGAGTATGGGCATACTTGAAGATGGTGGGATAATAATATTTTTAACATAATATCTCATGGGTTTTTTTAATTCCTCTAGGAAGTTGGTCATGACCTCTTTTTCTTCTTCATGTAATAGGCATCTAAGATATATTCCTTAATAGTTATTTCTATAAATCAATCCCTTTTTCAACATATATTGGGATGCCTTAAGCCTAAGATCCATTTTGTGAATGTGGTTCAATCTTAGAGTAGGATTCATATAATAGATAGTGTACATTTGGGTCATACTAGCCCTAATAAACCACCTCTAATTCATCCAATTCCATTACAGTGATCCTTGGGTCAATCTCAATAACTAGTTGAGTGAGATATTGGCCCTTGACCAGATTGACATGATTAATATCAAGGATGTATTATTGTAGTTATTATCACCCAAATTTTCATGCTTTGAAGGTTGTTCAAGCCTTTTAAATTTGGGGTAACATAGAGACAATCCTAGGTTATGGGTTGCCTAATAGATGGATTGAATATATATATTATAGGGCTAGTTCCCTTTGATGTACCACTTAATCTCACAAATATACACTACTAACTTGAAATGGAAAAGGAATAAGGATAACATTAAAGAAACCTAACTAAAGAGGTGATACACCAAAATAATTGACTACTACCAACTAGATACATGTGCACATCAACCATGTGACTAAACTACACTAGTCTTAATTTTCATCTCCTACATCACCACTTTATTTTGGAGGTTATGATAGATGTTTGGGTTAGGAGGAATAAAACAAGGTCTCATAGAATGACACTAATGAGTAAAAAACTCACTAAACCTTAGGACTTCACTTGAACATTTAACATGACCTACAAATAATCTTTGAAACTTCATACGAGTGTTATAAAATTACAACATGCCAAGGAAGACTAAAAAAACACTTGACAAGATTGACTAGTCATGCACACACACTTAAATATAGTAAAAGGAAGAGGTAAAACTAGTAGTATTTCATTAATCAAAGCCATAAAATTGGGTAGGGCTTCATCATACCTAAGTGGAGGTTCTATATAAATCCAAAGCTATAGTTATAGATAATGAGAATGAGAGAGAGAGAGAGAGAGAGAGAGAGAGAGAGAGAGAGAGAGAGAGAGAGAGAGAGAGAGAGAGAGAGAGAGAGAGAGAGAGAGAGAGGGGGGGGGGAATAGAAGAGAATAATGACAAGTTTAAGAAGGGGTTACAATAAAGAAAGAGGTTGAAAAATAGTTCCAAAAACCTTAAAGGAAAATTTTTGCTTCCTTGATGATTCCTAATCTCCCAAATAGCATAGGAGTTTGTCCACTTGCTTGACACCTCTTGCTTCTTCTTCAAACTATCCTCTTCTTAGCTTTGAAAGTGAAAAGTGGTATTCCTTGGTCATCAAATCATCTTGAGTTACCTTCTTCCCTTATTCTTGACACTTTTCATCTTCTTATGAATATTATATACTGATGTTATAATCATGATCACACCTTATTAGGTTTCTTCAAATCCATTTAGTCTCACTATGCCTCTCTTTGTTTACAAGCATAAAATCTTGATCCCACCTTTATGAGTGCAACATATATTCAATAAAGGCATATTTATATATTAATAGACCTGAAACAACTCCTTAGTAAACCTCAATCACTCTCCAATACTTCATATTACATGTAAAGCTTACATTTGTCTTTAATTCCTTATAGCCCTAAAATACACAAATTTCCTTATGTAGAAGAATCTATAGATGGTCTTAGGAACTAGGCATAGTTTTGAATACCCAGTATACCCTTACATCTCTATGAAAAAATTCATGAATTGATATATGTTCAATATAGATAACTCCTTCACAAACTTGGACAAGTGTGATTGTATAGATATTTCATCTTGTGGAATTTGTCATATGTTGAACTTGACTAAAAGCACCTTTCTCTTGCATAACACTTACCTTAAACTTTGGAAATCAACCTTAACTTGTCAAAATATATATTAAATGTTTATGCAAGTTAATGAAGGGGTAGAATGACTTGAGGGGTAACCCATAAACCTTTGACATTATTTGACCAACCTTCTTCACATCATGATATGCATAGAATAGCACAAGACTAATTCAAACCATTAACTAATTTTATCAAAACAACCTTACATTTTTAAAAAATAACTCATAAGGAATGAAATGGTTAGGAATAAGGTTATCAAGACATGACAAGTCAAGTTTTAAATTTTAGGGTTTGACCTTTTGACCTGGGAGAAAAAATGTTCAACGATTTGGTGATTCATAGGGGTAGCATGCTTGCAATGCTTATTAGACTAGTACCCTTATCCTTGCATTGATAAATGGAGTCACTTGTACTCAAAATTGTACCTAATTGACCTTTACCAAGAACATATAGCTTACTTGACCTCCAAACACACATAAAACAAGAATATCATGTAAATCAAAGGGAACAAGATAACACACATGTTAGCCAAGAACTTAGAGAAAAATAAGACACAACATAAGAAACTAGTATATGTTAATAAAGGTATAATAATTAATAAGGGGGGTGAATCAGTGGGCCCAAATATTTTAACTTCAATTCCAATCCTTTAAAACTCTTAATCATTCAATATACATATTCATGATGCACACACATAATTAATAACAATGAACAAGAAATACAATGCAAGATCAAGCACATAACATGACATACATGAGAAACCCTATTGGGGAATAAAACCCACTAGAACATACAATTGGACTACTATCCTATAATATCAAGAACCAATTTACACTAATTGTAACTGATCAAGGAACTATAATCCCTATTTAGTGAGACTACAATCCCACAAGGTGCTATAACACCTATCTAATTGAGCTATAAAAATAACTAGACTTTTAGAAATTTTTACCTTGTAAGGAGGCTACAACCACCTTAGATGTTGACCTTCCACAAAAACACATATGAACACATCCATTATGAACTGATGTGTTTAACACCTGATGATGGACCTCTACTTATCACTCTTCACCTTTGCTCATACTCAATCTTTAAGAGTACTATTTTGCCAACAAAATTATGAGATACAAGTCATATAAATAGTCCTCAATCTATTTTTCTCTTCAACTCATCCATAGGGCACTTTACCCCTCCTTAAATATATAAATCACACACACAATCCTCTCTCAAATCTCACCTAAGTCTCTCACTCAAGATCTATAAATCACCAACTTTGATTTCACTATTTATAGAGAATTTATGATCAATGCCATCTTGGTCAGCCATTAGGCATGAATTAATCCTTAAATCAGCTCTCACATCAAGACACAACTCAAAAACAATCTTCATAGGTCAGCCATAACATCAATGGGTTACCCTTAAGTAACTACACCTTTTAATAAGGCCCTTGTAGCTCTTATAGGTCTCATAGAGACCTATTCACCCATTTAGCACACCATCTAGCAAAAGCAGAACATAGGACAAATTTTAAATACATGGGTCCACTCCTTATGTCCCCTTTGACATTCTCAAATAATCATAGTCATCTTAGCTCGCTTTTGTGTATGCTTAAACAACTCAAACACTGACTTGGTGCATGGGAACATCATGAATGATTACATAATCAACTTCTAGAGCATTATTCATACTCAAAATAGATTTATCACACCTTCAAAATCCACATAGAGCATCCTCATGGAGTCTACAAAACTCCTCAATAAACAACTCATCAAGAAACATCTAAATAGTGTCTATATAATCTCAATTACTCTTCTTGGGTCACTTGTAGAATAATCACAAACACATAGTCAACTTTGAACATTAATATCTTTGATTATACATAATTTTCATTCTTTAAATTAGATTCATTATATGTCCCATGGATTCTTCTTCATCTTTATTTTTTACAGCATGAGCAAATTCATCTTGGATCAAAAGTTATGGCCCAAAAACCATAGACTAGTTTTTCCTTTGTTAAATTCAAATATTTAAATGTAAATGGTCACAGTTAAACATGAAAACTTTGCTTGCATCTCATTTTCTTGCTGTTTAGATCAATTACACATCATTGATTGTATCTAAACTTTAAAGTTTAGGCACCAATGTTTAAATGTTAAACATCTAATAGTTGACCTCATCTCATGTAATCTAGAAAATTTGACTCAATGTACTTCATCAATCTCCTATATTTAGCTTGGTCTTTAACAATCCTAAACATCTATCACTTTAACCTCTTGACATTAATATGCACTATTGATCTCTATCTGTATGATTTCTTGCTCACTATTGATCCTTCAAATAAGTTTGATATTTATCTCTACTTAGCATTAGACATCATGTACCTATCCTCATCTCATTACTTCCTGACATCTTGGAGAAAACATGATCCATCAATCTTTCTCAAACTTTAACATATACAAATTGACAATGGAACACTTGCAAGCTATCTAAGAAGACAACTTTGAGCCTTACTAATTTTTTCTATGCTTAAATGCATGATATCAAATTTGGGCCATATGATATCCCCACATAGAATAATCCATCCATTTAATAATATACTCCAAAAACCCACACATGTATGATACATCCAATCATCAACATGCTCACTCAAAATTTTCTTTCACAGAGCCAACTATGCCTGAAACTGCTTGGAAGGAAAACTTTACTCATGCATATCTTTTGATGCACTTCATTACATGATATAAAATTTAGGAAAAATAAACTAGGCTCAAAATTGAATAAACTTATATGATCACCTTCTCCTGAAATATCCACATGTGTGATATATTCCACCATAAATAATATTACTCGACTCTTTCTTACCTCATGCAAATTTGGCTAAGTATGGGAGAACACTATCAATATGCCCAAGACCCAACTTTGTAGTTGCATATATTTTGATGCACTTAGATGAATGACCTAAGATTTAGTACATAATAACTAGTAACAATACTAAGCAAACCCATGTTACAATTTCCTTTTGAATCATCCACATGTGGTAATGGTGACATCATCAAACTCCCTACTTAGATTTTCCACCACTAGACCCAAAGTGTCTAGATGAAAACTGTGGACAACTAGATGAATTACAGTTATGTATAAAAACACTCAAATCATATAAAACATCTTAGGGACCTCTTTCACATCCTTAAATCATCATACTCATCCCTGAACATATCTATCCATGCCAAAACAAAAGATCAACCAAGAATAATAGGACAAGCATGTTGCACACTTTGTCATCATCACATAGATTATCAATAAACTTCATCTACTCACTAGGGCACCTCCATGAAATATTCATGACATACTTGAAAAATCTCCAACAATATATGTATACATATAATATTTTCAAACTTTTATAAATTATTGATGCTCTATGTCTTTCAAGAACCCATTGAGTCTCAATCTCTCTAAGTGCACGCCCTAAAGGGTGCACTAAGAAAGGGCTGGGAAGACCATTGGTGATTTTTAGGATTGTTGTCCCTTTTTCCACTTGTTATATACATACTTATCTCTAAAAAATAATTCCCCTAAACATGTTATTCTCTCTTGTACACTCCTCCAATCATTTACCACATTCATTGCCCCTTTTCCCAACCTAAAACCCCTTTTGAAAATTTCCATGACTAGGTCAACTAGGTCAACCTTTTAATCTTATTAGTGAAACTCATTTATGGTTTATGTCATCTCTTATCCAACCTAGATCATGACCTAGTGAGTTTTTATCAATAACAATACCAGGTCAATTAGGTCGACCCTATAAGCTAATACTTTTAGAAGGTCTTAGGGTTAAATATGCCTATATAGACAAGATCATTTCACCATTCTTTAGAAAATAGAAGAAGTAATATATATTATGCATCTGCTTATCCACCATTCTACTTGAAGAGCAAGCTTAGCGTTTCATGTTTTCTTTATAAATATGTATCTTCTCCTGTGGAGAAATCTTTTGGATAAATTAATAGGTTGTGTAACCTAGAGTTGATTTATCCTTGTCATCCTTACATACCACAACAACCTCTTGCAAAGCACCTTGGCCAAGGGAGAGATTGAGGTTCAGTGGGTTTCTCCTTAATAAGAGTAGATAGATATGCATTTGTACTTATCTTTCATGCATTAAGATTCCATATACAATGACATAAGTATATATCTCTTATGCATGTTTACTTTTGTTGTTTATTACTCGCACTTTGTGTCACAAGCTTTGGTGAGAACTAGATTAGGTTTATTTGCTTTACTTGTTATTAGTATAGTGATATGAAAACATAGGACTTATTTAGGGTTATTAAATAGTTTTTCATGATTGGAGGCTTTAGAACCCTCCCTAGTGATATTATTTTTGATAAGAGATTCCCTAATCAGGTTTAATGGATCCACATATTGGTCATGTTCTCAATTATATAATGTATCCCCAATTGAAAGTGTAAGTAGGATCTATATTCTCTGTGCTATTATTGATTTATAGATCTGATGTATTTTTTATTGCATACATTTTGGTGAACCTAACGTGAATCTAATCCTTGTAGGTTTTCTTTCACACTTTTCATTTCTATCATTTTATTTATTATTTTTATATAATTATGATACTAGGTCAATAGGGCTGATATAGTTTCTAAATTTTGTGTATAGGTTTTAACACAGTCATATAAAAAATGAATCTATTCTTTTTATTCAAATCTTCATCAGATATAGGTTACTAGATCGAACAGGTCAACATAGTACTCTTATTCACTTATAGACATCAAACTAGGTTGAACAGGTCAACATAGTATCACAATCAGCTTCCAAATAACAAACTAGGTTAACCAAGCTAGTATAGTCATATTAATAGGTTTTAACAAATAGGGAATTACATAACTAGGTGAACCCATTCGACACAGTTGGTAAAATTGTAAACAACATTCAAGTTACTTCAACATAAATTTCATAGTCCTCAACATCTTCCAACTCACCAAGGTTCCTTTCTTTCTTTCTCTTTCAATTTATTTCTTCCTTATAGTTCTATTTTTCAAAGTTTGTAGTCTTCAAAATTGTAATCATATAATAAACTAGGTTGACCTTGTCGACATACTTCTATATTTTGTCTTCTATCTGAAAGACTAGGTTGACCTGGTCGACTTAGTTCTTAAAGAGTCTAGCTTTTATAATATAGTAGCGACCCTGTTGACTATGCTATGTAATGTTTACATACATTATCATCTAAACCAACTCTATAATTTGTTTCAAATTAGGAATTGATAGCTATTTTCTAGTAATTAATTAATACTTTCACTTTTAGTTCTTTTAATGTTTAGAGTATCTCACATAGTCTAATTAGGTCATTTTTCAATATACCATTTAATTGCACTATTTTTATCTTTCTTGCACACACTACCAAATCACATAATTTCAAAATACATTTAAACATTTATCTACCCAAGGCTTACCTACTTGGATTTCATCACCAAGAGGAAAATCGACTTGGTTTTCTTGCCAAGTATAAACACGTGGTTAATATTATATATTGTAAAATCACCTAACACCCTTATCATTGTGAGAATATGAAATAAGGGATAGGCCCCAATACCAAGCCAAAATCATTACCTACATAGATCCCTTTTTGATTAAATGTCCTAAAACCATCCATAGATTTCTTTCTAGTTCCCTACTTTCAGCCAACTTCCTTATCACATTTTATAATAATCTAACAATAATTAGGATAACCACTTAGCATTTTATTTTTAGTTGATTGCTTGCTCTTTGCTCATTGTATGTTGTATTGTAAAAACTTTCATTGGACAACATTGGTGCAAGGTTTTATGTTGTGGGCCTCAATTTCATCATTCTCATAAACCCAATTTATTATGTGTTTACTTTCATTTCTTGTTTCAAATTACATTTTAAATTTTTTCCCTATTTTTAATACACTATCATTTTGTTTGACACAATCTCTTATAGACTATTTGTTCCCCTTCCTATAGTACTAAGTCAACTTGGTCAACGTAGTATTATTTTCTACCTATCAGGTTATAGTATTAATTCAAATGGTCAATTCTATATCTTTATCATTTTTTTTCTTAGGTTATAATCTAGGTCGACCCTATCAGCTCTGTATCCTTATTAACTTAGTTTTAAGATCCTATTTATAGTACTAGGTTGACCTAGTTGACTCTATACTATTATTTATCCCTTCTTATCTCCTTTATTTTCATCAAATTTTCCTTACCTAATCTCTCTCCTTCATCATGAACTTCTTGTTTGAAGACAACACTAAGTTGAATTCAATAGATATGATGAGTTTTACCAACCCTAATAGGTTCTCCCATAAGTAACTTATGGTTCTTATCTTGGATGAAAGTAATGTTCATATAGCCACTTGTAATAAAAACTATGGGACCCATCCTCATTCCTCTTTGCTCCATAATCCTCTATTTTCACTTGAATATCAACTTGAATCAGAGTAAACACCATAAATGCTCTTCTTCATTAATGAGTTTCTTCAACATTGAGGAAAGGATCCTTGTACTATTTAACATCTCATGATAAGTGGTCAAGTTGAGAAGATTATTTCACCTTCTCCCACATTCTCAAATGGATTTGGGGATACTATCTTCTTTATTTATCAACCTCTTCTCTATTTTGACCCCTTATCATACCATGACTTCTTCTTTTACTTCCTCTACCTCAATGCCTAGTATCTCTACTAACATGGTAGGTTTTACATATAGTAAGCCTCTTTTTAGACCCACTCTTCTTAATTCTTCCATTAGTTCATCATTTTCTACCCAAGGTAATCATGTTTCTAATGCTACTTCTCATACCTCTACTAGTCCATCTTTTTCCACACAAGCAAATTACGCCACTAGTGCCTCACTTACTAACAGTTCTTATCAATCTCCTACCAACACCCATAGTGCTACCCAAGCCACTACTACCAATTATAACACTTAAAACAATGATAATAATTTGACTCAAACCCATCAACTCTTCTTACAAACTCTTAATATAATAAATTCTTTCCAAGATAATGATGCAAATCAAATGATTCAAATGTAAAATCATCTTATCCATCTTCATTCCACCCTTAATAGATGTCATATGGCATGTATAACCAAAATATTCCCCCACCTCCTCTTCAAGATTCGCATGGTAATGTTATACCTCAACCTACTCTTGTTAATAAAATAATCAAGCATCTTAAAAATGAGCCTCTTGCATCTCAAATTACAACTACTGACGTAGGAGGTATCACCCCTACCATTCCTTACAATGGGCTAACTGATCTTACTCTTCATTTAAAAACCTTTGTAAATCTATATAAAGATTGGGTAAAATTAAATACCTTCACCACTATGAAGATATTAGAAAAAACTCTCACGGGTGATTATTTATATTGGTACAACCAACTCCAATCTCATTCTATTACTAGTTTGGAAGATTTTTTAAATGTTCTAGTCTAAGAGTTCCAAACTAGTGATCTCCCTGAGAATAGCTTAGCCCATGTTATCTATTAAAAGAAAATTAAGATTGAAACTTCTCAAGCTTTTATAAAATGATGGAAGACCTTGTCTAACAAATGTGAATATAACATGGAAAATGATAACCTTTTACATCTATTTATCAATGCTCTTTTTCCCAAGTTACAATATTAAGTCTAAATTCTCTCTCCACATACTTTGGAAGAGGCTACTGACCAAGCCAAGCATCAACATTTCCTTATACATCAATTTGAGCCATCCCAACCTTCTATGGGTACTTCCATGTTAATCAGGAATAAGAATCATCATACTAATAATGATGGTGTTACTAACTCTTATGATACCATTAACACTATTCAAGTTGTTGTTCCTAACAAAACTTTAGAACAAGCTTCTCATCGTAACCACATCACCAATCCTCATTTATCTTTAGCCAACAACATAAATGTTAATAAACCTTTATCTCTAGTAGAATTACAAAAATGTCTACCAAGGTTTCTACCATGAGATCTTGATCCCACTCATCCCCTGTAATCTTGGTACAATCACAATAAAGTTTTTTGGTTTCATGCTAGTTCGGGTCATTCTCATGAGACCTATACGTAGCTTCATAATTTGTCTATGGATTTCCTTCTTGGTCCCAATTTTGAACATAATTATATCATTCATCAATGCCAACAAGCATATTCCATTGCCTTCAAATCCCATGAAACACAAACTAATTATCAATCTTTGAATCAATCCAACGCTCATTTGGCCATCTTTAAATATCTTCTTTCAAATCACCAAGATACCCAAGAAAATCCTACCCCTTTTACCAATAATGTTAATAGTATTCTTAAACCAACTCCTAAAGAGAATGTGGTAAATATGACTAAAATGTAAAGGTTGGTTATTTTCATTGATCCTCAACCCATGTACACACCTCCATTGTCTCGTACCTTTCATTAAATGAGTTGGGTCAAGGTTACCTTATATATTTTGATGAACTAATTCCAACACCTCCTTTGGATAATACTTCTTATACTATCTCTACCATCCCTCTAGATGTTTTACCTATCACTAACGATACTAAAACTTCTACCAAAGTTTCTTGTACTAATTCTCAAGCCACACCTTCATCAACTACTCCATCTTATGAACATAATAGACAAACTTGACCACTAATTAATCCTTCTACCTCTTGTCAACATAAATTCACATGAACTTTAGCTCCTCCTTTTGAGGACCTCCTTCAACATTATGCACCTCTTTCCAATAATCTCCTTATGGGTTATGATGAGTTGGATCCTATCATGGAACTCACTAATCTCCCATCCCAAATCCCATTTTTTGAACTTATGTAGATCTCTCCAGATCATCATCACCATTTTATGTAGTTTTTATTCAAAATGAATATCCCTTTTCCTCCTCTAATAAGATGTGATCCACCTTATCTAGATTAGAAGATAGCATATTTAAATAATGAGAAGAGATGTCCATACATGTTGATGAAATAATGGACACTTCTCTTTCCCTCAAATTCCCCATTGATTCTATGATCCTCCATGAGATTCTATTTCATGCTAATGATTCTCCTCTATTTATCAGTGTCTAGATTAGTGATATCCAAGTCAAGCATGCCTTGATTGATGAAGGTTTTGGAACTTGTGTTTCCTCTCTTTATTTTATCAAAACCCTCAGATATTTGAATAAAATATTAATTCTACATGTATCACATGTCAAGGCTATGATGAAAGGTAAATGCCTCCTTTGGTTTGTGTGTGGTTCCCCATTACTATAGCAATTGCCTCTTACACTTACTAATGCATTAAATCTCCTTACAATAGAGCCATCTATGGGATTCAGGGTGATACTAACCCTTAGAATTTTGAATAATTCAAAGACCATGGTATATTCAAGATATCTACCCTTGAACCCTTGACAAGCATTCCATTTCATGAATCTCAATGATTTAACTTTCCCATCAATTCCACCCAAGGTTACAATGGTCATCCTATACTCTTTCAAAATATACCCCCTAACCTCCTTGATTCCAATGATGATGAACCTGAAGAGATCAATCTTAAGATAAAAATTCCAATCTCGCACCTCATCTCATCTATCAACGTCCCACTTCTTTACAACCTCATTTTTTTCAATGACCTTATGATGGAATCCATGTTGTCTTAACTAAAATTCAAAATTTCATTCATCACACCACATCGAATGAAAAGGTAATCCTTACCTATGCCATTAATCTTCATAAACCTAATTATGATGATGTTTATACCTTAGATGATCCATTCTTATGAGGTCTAGTTCATGCCTGAGATGCTAAGATTATTCGTTCTCATTCCTCTTTACTTTAGTCTTTTAGTATATATTCATGTATTCCATCCTATATCATTCTTAGTTTTAGAATTTTTAATATTAATTGTAGTGTAGATATGGTGTGTACACCTCAAGATTTTGAATAAACTCATAAGAGTATGCTCATGGATTGTGTTATGACTGGTCCCTATCACTTTTCTAGATATCATGACCCCTCTAGCTTACTTATCCTTGAAATGCATGCAACTATCTTTTAGACTTCTATAGACCCTACCCCTCCTTCATTAGAGCCTAGTTTAGATCCCATATCCACTCCCTCTATAGCTGAGTCTCCTCTTATTTTTGATCCTATTTATCCTTTAGTCGATCCTTGTCCAAACTCTCCACTAACCCCATCTTATCTTGGTGATGGTTTTCTCCCCTTACCACAACTAGCTCCTTCTCCCACCAAATGAGTTGATTAGCCTTATTATGACATTTATAAAGTTTTTGATCATTAGAATAGAGATTATTCCCTATACCAATCTCCCTAATATTTTGTTTCACCTCTTCATGTGAGTACACCTATCAAGACTACTCACAGGCATATCTATTGCTTTCATGGCACAAATAACCATTCATCCACACATTATCAAAAGTTATGACAATATATCAACACCTTGTGGCCCACCACTCCTTAGCCCTCAGAAAAGGCTATACCTCCCCCAAAATTATTACCTAGATATATTCCTATGTACAAAAGGTATATTGTCTCTAACACCAATGTGTCATACTTAATATTGATCATTTCCACATCCTTCAACAACTTAAGGATCACCTCCTAACCATTCCTTCCCCTTATACCCTTCATCCCATAGGTCATTATTCAAATAAGGATCCCCTTTTTCCCCCATGGTAACACCTCCTATCCTTCCATTTCCACCTTTGGTCCCTTCTCTACCAATTATTCCTTCACTTATGAATCCCTCACCCATGGACCTTCCCTCATCCATGGCTCCTTCTCCACCTATGAGTCCCTCACTTGTGGCACCTTCCCCATCAGTGACCCCTTCATCTCCCATAGAAACCACTCCCATGCATTCTCTTGAGCATCCCCTACATGATATCCCTCATCAACATGACCCTTCAAGCATTCCTACATTTTCCATTGAGGAGATTTGATGTGAAGTATTTTCTAAACTTTCACTTAATATCGATGAGACATTAGCTAAATTTTGCATTTAAATTCATAGAGACTTATCAGATGTTATAGATAATGTGTGAAAAAATATATCATTACTTATGAACATGTGCATGGTGTTCTTCCATTTTCATTTGGATTGGACATGTGCTCCAACTTTACATTTATCTATTTTATATCATTTGACATTGTGTCAAACTCTTATCTATCTAACATGGTGACTTTGGTTTTGTACTTTATATTGCTTATGATGTTATTTTGTTATCTTATGGATTTTTTTTCATAATTTAATTCTTTTTATTCTCGATTTAATTTTCTTATGACTCCTTTATTCTTTTTCATGATTTTTTGCTATCTTATCTCTATAAACATGGATAATTATTATTGTGACTTGGTTATACAAACCTTACTCCCTTTAGTCATTACTTATTTACTATGTAATATATTAACAAATAATTCATCTCATTATAATATCATTTTACCAGTCCACTTTGGGTCTCCTTTTATTCCCATTTATTCTCTCTTGTAAACTTAGCATACAAATGGTTAAGACTTGAGATAAATTATTGGTTCATAGTTTATCCTAAGTGTTTTAGTCAATCTTGTCTTTAGATACTTATCTTATTTTAACCAAAGCCTAAATCCCATTCATGTGTATCACTCTATCTATCATGATTGGTCATTCCAGTTCCATATGGAGGAGGAATCTTAAAAGCCATAAAAATATACAAAATCCAAATCATTTAACAAAAGGCAATGATCCAAAATGAAACATTCAAAATTTTCACAAATCAAATCATGCTAAAATATGTGATTCTAAGTACATCTCATTATTCTAATCAAATCTCAAACTCCAAATTTATCCTCACAATAGAGCCGAGGTTCACTGGGGTGAGGTAGGCTAGTAGATTACAAAAGGAAAACAAAAAATTCTTTTAGTGTTACCTACTTTTTCACGTAAGTACCCAATATTTGTAGTAGAATGATAACTCTATAAGGGGTTATAAAGAATGGGAAACACATCATGGGAAGGTTGGTCCATTTTACTTTTATTATTTAAAACTAACCACATGATCTGATCTTAGTATCACACTTATTTTCCTACACAACATTGTGTCTATTGCAAACAAGTATCCTGTATATATTGATGGTCACTAGTCACTTAGTGTCTTCTCATGTCCTTAACATGCCTCCTATATCCTAATGCCTTCTCATATGATGTATAGATTATGATTCTTACATTCCATTTTTCACTCCTTATAATCCTAATATTTCCCCTTGAGAAATATTATTTTGTTCACTGATCACTCCCCTAGAGATTCCATTTGTGAGTTTCATTGTAAGACCATGGATAGTTACTGGCCTTGCTCACAAATTACCAACTTTTCATATTACCATTATAAACATCAATTTTTACCATATTTTCACATTAATTCCACCTCATTGGTTTTCTGTTTATGATTTGTAGTTTAAGATCATGGATAAGTCCCGACCTTCCTCACAAAATTTTCCAATATCCAAGTCACACCAAAATTTACATGTGTCAAATATGAAATAAGATGTGATTAATTATGAGTTACACATCATTGACATGGTTCCCATATTAATTTATTATGTTTTATGCTTACTTAATTATATTTCACCTTTATCTTCTTATTTTCCATTGCATGTAAGAATCCAACCATTTTTCTTAATGTTTTCATATTTCCCAGCATGAATTAGTGTGATTAAATTAAGACCACTTTTGGAAAAATTGTTTCTATCAACATGATTTAGTATGATTGATTGACTTAATTGATTTTTTTTTATCCCATTTCTCTTTCATGTGCTTTCTATTTTATTACATTATTTTCATACTTTGCAATGTGATTTAGTGTGATTTTACTTATTTTAATTTGGTGTCAACTCTCTTTCATGGTTTAAAAAAACTTTTTTCCCTCTTGTTTACCACTCTTTGGTTTCTTATACTTAGTAATTTTTTGTTATTAAACATTTCCCAGTGTGAAATCATGTGTAGTACATTTATTTTTGATTAATTATACTTTACCAATTCCTTTTTGCTTGTTTATTTTTAACCATGCATATTTCCTACATAATTCTTGAAAATAAAACACCACACATATATTTACTATAGCATAGACAACCAAATAAAAATACACATGCTACATACAAATATATCCATGCATCCATAGCCACAACCATAATATAAACACATAGGATCAGCATCCATCTATAAAGATAAGATCTCTCTATATATATACATATTGTGTGTTTTTATAAAGTAAAAAAATACATCACTCCATCTCTAAGGCTAGGCTCTATCATGTCTTTCTCATGTCCTAGCCATGCTTCCCATAGATTAATTGGATAATCCCCTCTAAATAGTATGTTATAAAGAGGATGCCCAAGATCTCAAGCTTGCTACTTGTCCCTGTAAGTTGGCCACCTAAGCTTATACCTATCATACCTAAATAGTGGTAGCTAAATGTGCATCTCTCTCCTAAGCCAAGGCCTACCATTCTTATGCCTCTCCTAATCACACTCCTATTAGTGGATATATCCCATCTCTACATGTTTGTAATCACCTTATGGCCCCCTTACTAGTCTAAATCAGCTCACTTGAGCTAGGGTAAATGGTACCATGGGATCATCCAATATGGTAGGGTCGTATGGCATTAACACCTCATCTAGAATATCATGGAGTGTTATCCTCACCAAGGATCCCCATCTAGTCTCCCACTCATTCATAGGATATAAAAAATTAAAATTAGATAGATTTTAGATCATAGATATATCCCAAAATCTATCTATCTATAATGTATCAAATAAATCTTATACAACTAGTATTTTATTTTCAAATCTTAAATAAATTTCAAACCATTTATTACCTATCTAGGTGTCACCAATCACCATCTCCCTATCTGATTGACCATTGATCATGGTCTCTCCATTAGCTTGTCTTGTGAGTACCTCATCTATAGGATGCCTCCCAATCAATGAAAACCCTAGGGTCAC
The DNA here is from genome assembly GCA_037957365.1 of Torreya grandis. Taxonomy (NCBI): domain Eukaryota; kingdom Viridiplantae; phylum Streptophyta; class Pinopsida; order Cupressales; family Taxaceae; genus Torreya; species Torreya grandis. The sequence continues at coordinate 2,894,614 of JARHVA010001523.1, forward strand.
CACCCATGCTCATCTCAAGCCTTACCTTAGTGGTGCCTCTATAGACTAGATCTACCCTAGGCTAACTAATGAGTCATCTTGGATGACCACCCTCTACTCTCTCTCTCACCATTGGCATCTATATTAGTGGTTCAAAAGAGGTGGTCAATGTTCCTCCTATTATGGTACCAACTGTGTTACCTCTAACACTCTTACATCTACATCCATGCCCTCTCTAGCTCCTAGCTATCATTCTTGACCTATCCATAGTCTCTCACATCATAGTCTGATCTCTAGTCTCATGACTGGTGGTCCTCTTCCTCCTCTCCCACTTATCTATTTTTCATGCTAAGCCCAAAATATAGGAACTATTATATAATCCATAAAGTGATGAAGTCTAAACTATTCTAATAATCATGCCACTAGATGCAGCTCTACCCACCAAGTGTATTGGTAAGTGATCTACACTCATGTTAACTCTAGTGTCACCATCTTCTAACTCAAAAAAACTATCATAATGTGTGCATAAGGATTCCACACAATATCTCCTCATGTGATCATATGTAGTGTTAGCACATGGGGCATGGATGATTTCACCTGATCTTATCTCCATTTTAGTACCCAAGACAACTAATCATCAACCCCATGGGGCAACCCAATTAGTCAATACATCAAGAACCTCTCATATATCTAGGCACTCAATAATACCACTAGACCCATGGTCTTCTACCCTAATGATAGCATCCTATATGTATCATGCATAAGCTAAACCTAGATGATAAAACACAAGGCATAGAGTGTCCTTTAATCCAATATTGACTAATATAGGGTTATTGTATATAGTGGTACCTTGCCATCTAAATTATGTCACAACATTTGTGTTATCACAAGCCCTATCATAAACCTTCATATATCCATAATCTAGGAAATATAGATATAAAAAAGACTCACCCTCAATCTAAGGAAAATCCTATCCAAGCATTTCACCTATTAAGTTAATGCTCATCTCTCCTACTGATCATCTAGTATTCCCATGATCACCAACATACCCTTATAATAATTTTAAGCAATCCATGGACATCATCTAATATGATACCAACTTCTATGGTATCCCCATCCACCACCCATATAAAAGTATTGGTTAAGCATTCCCAGTCTCCTAAGAATATGACCACTATATCAACACTCAGTAGAACTCATCAAATCTCCATGATGCCTCCACTACTAATACAACCAATATAGCTCAGTCTACCTTTGTTACAAATTCTAATAGATCTAGTAGCCATGACGCATCCACCAATTGCCAAAATATCTAGTGCCCCTAAAACTATGAAATAATAAAATATGTATTAGACCTATATGTCACTTATAATCAATATACATTATTTTAAATTTTAACCAAAAATAACCCTAATTATCCCTAATATATTCATTTCTTATTAATTTGACCTATTTTTAGCATAATTCACCATTTTAATACTTAGGTGGGCACCCTAGGCCTTAAAATTACTATATTAGTCAATTTCTTGCATTCCAGTACTATACCAACCACTTAGTAACATACTAACTTGACCCAATAGTACTAGGTCAGCCATTTGGACTTAACAAACCAAGTCAACCCTTTCATTTTACCCCCCTTAGTACTAATCAACAATTTGACTTAACCAACTAAGCTGGCCAAAGATTACTAAGTCATCTTATACCTACTAGATTGAACCTATCAAGACTTGATTTTTAACCTCCTAGGTCGATTCTATTAACCTAGATCTTTCAAAGTACCAACTCTTTGACCTACTTGTAATAAATGCCATCAACATTTGTTACTCTAATTCCTTTCAACCTAATTTACTATTTGACCTCTAGTTTCCTTAATAACTTCCTAGGGTTCATTATAGTATCTATAATTGATCTAATTTACAAATTTTTATAAAATATTTAATTTCAAATAAAATACTCAAAACAAATTTGAAATTATTAGTTGCCTACCTATTTTGCACATGTTATGACTACTAGGCATCCTCTTCATCTCAGCTATCATCTCCTCACAATCTTGGCTCTTTCACCTTTCATTGGGTCTCTTATAGCTCTATTTTTTTCTCAGATAGCAAATTAATTCCTTTTCACCCTATTTAAAGTTACTATTCATAATTATTTACCCTTCAAATATTTACTGTCAGATTCCTTATTTTGATCATATCTTTGTTTTTACTATCTCATTTTTCAAACCATAAAAACTTATATAATATTAACATCATAGAGAACATTTTCCACTATTATATGCCTATATTTCAAAAAAATTGATTTTTTCTCTTTTTTTCACTAATCTCTATAGTTCACCTAATTTTCCTCACATTGGACACCTTCACATCTCTTGCATTTCCTTCTTTATCTACATAACTAAGGTAAGTAAAAGTAGGTGTTTTTCAATTATGTCCTTTTATATATCATAATTTTTCCTTATTTCATTTTACCTAGCATCAACATTATGTTTCATCATGTTTTATTCCTGAAGCCCCATCCCATGTTACAATTACATGACACGTGATGAGCTTCAAGTGGGGAATATATATACACATAATATTTTAATTATTTTTATAAATTATCGATGTTCTCTATCTTCCAAGAACTCATTGAGTCTTAATATATTTTAGTGCATACCTTAAGGGGTGCACTAGGAAAGGGGTGGGTAGACCATTAGTGTTTTTTAGGATTATTATCCCTTTTTCCACTTATTATCTACACACTTATCTCCTAAAAACCATTCCCATAAGCTTGTTATTCTCTCTTGTACACTCCTCCAGTAATTTTCCACTTTTAGTACCCCTTTTCCCAACCTAAAAACCATTTTGATAGTTTACATGACTACGTCAATTAGGTTAACCTTGTACTCTTATTGGTGAAATACATTTAGGCTCTAGGTTGGGTCTTAGCCAACCTAGCCCATGACCTAGTGAGTTTTTGTCAATAATGATACTAGGTTGACTGGTTTAACCCTATCGACTAAAACTTTTGATAGGGCTTAGGGTTAAATATTCCTATATATAAAAGATCATTTCACCATTATTTATAAAATATAAGAAGAAGTAAGATATATTACGCATATGATTATCCACCATTCTACTTGAGGAGAAAGCTTAGGGTTTCATACTTTCTTTGGAGATATAGATCTTGTCTTATGGAGAACTCTTTTGGATGCATATATAGGTTGTGTAACCTAGAGACGATTTTTATTTTTCATCCTTACATACCACAATAACCTATTATGAATCTCCTTGGCTAAGGGAGAGATTAAGGCTTGGCAAGTTCATCTTCAAAGGTAATTATTCCTAAAATTTTTTCTCCTTTTGAAGAGTAGATAGATATGCATTTATACTTATGTTCCATGCACTAGCATTCAATATACACTGACATGAGTATATGTATCTTATACATGTTTAATTTTATTATTTACTACCCCAACTTTATGCCACAAGCTTTGATGAGAACCATATTAGATTTTTTTGCTTTACTTATTATTAGTATAGTGAATATGAAAACATATGACTTAGTTAGGGCTATTCCATAGTTTTGCTTGACTGGAGACTTTGGAACCCTCCATAGTGATATCGGGTCTAAAAGATCTACATATTGGTCATGTTACCAATTATCTAATGTATCCCCAATCAAAAGTATAAGTAAGATCTATCTACTCTGAGTTAGGATTGATTTATAAATCTAATGTATTTCTAATTACATATAATGTATACCACTAACCTAAACATATATTCATCCTCCTAGATTAAAGGGAAAGTTTCTGAGATATTTTACTTCATGAGGTAGAAAATGGCATAAATCAATTTGCCTCGTAGACCTTGACCTTGTTAGATTCACCATCCTCTTTATTCCTAATCTTTTTGGTATATTGTCAAGTGAATCCTCAATAGTAAACAAGTCATCTATGATGATAAACTCACCTTATGATTCAATATTTACCTTATGTTGTTACTGGATCTTGAATAAATCCTTACCATTGATCAAATTCTAAATTATAAGGGTATTTACAACCTCATTTAATCATGATCCATCTAGGCATTGTTCTTATGCCTTTATGACATCTTGAGTGATATCATGTTGCTTATCATCTACTAAAAGTTCATCAAGCTCTTCAAGGAGTTTCTCATCCTCATTTCAAGCTACATCATGGTCTTCAATGGATGTGTCTTGATCAAATTCCTCATGAGCATGATCTCCAATAGGAAATGTACCTTTGTAAAGGACTTTAATATCTTGAAGTGACTCCATTTAATACTATTAAACCTCATTTAGATCCTTATTCTGGTTAATTTTAATGAGGGAAACTTGAATAGCATCCTTATCTTTATCTTTAAGAGTATGGAGTTGTCAAGAATCTTGAGCTCCTCTATGCAATCATGATGTAATTAGGAGTTAGCCTCTTCAAGTTTAACTTCCTGCCTTGTAGCAACCACTTCAACTTTATCCAATATCTCTTTAGGAGGCATAAGACTATCATTAACTTCAAACTCCTCCATGTGATCATGTTGTAGTTGAAACTTTACTCTTTCAAAATCTATTTCATTCTCATTGGAAGCCATTTCAATTTCATCCAAGGCCTCACCTTGTTTAGTTCAGATGTCTTATACTTCAAGATCAAATACAACTTGATCAACTTATACTTTTTCCTCGAAATTCCCCTTTACTTAATCTATAAAAATTGATTTGCCTTTTTCTTCCCCAAGTGGAGTACCAATCATGATCTCCTCATCAAGTTAACTTTAAGTATCTTCATTATGTTCACTTGAACCTACAACTTGAACTTCTTCATTTTCCTCCCATAAAACATGTTATTCCTCAATAAGTGAGATGGTGGGAGGATAATGAATATGCTCATGATTTGGATTGGGAATTGGGGAAGCATTTTTTCAACTTGAGATCCTCAAGATGGTAGAATCTTGTAGGAATTCTTGGAGAGAGACAAAATTTAGTTCTATTATCAATGTCTCATTCTTATCAACAAGCACTTCAATCTTCTTATAACCTTCTTGAGGTTTATTTATAGTTACAACTTGATTTTAAACCTTCTCACCTAGAACCTCTTTATTATTTTGGATGCCTTCTTGGATACACCTCTAATATGGAAAAGCTTTAGGTTTTTGAGGATGGGGGGATGAGGATTGAATAGGCATAAGGTCCTCTTTGGCTTTAACTTATAAATTTGGGCATGATTTAAGCTCTATGATTTTAAATTTAAAGGATTCAATTTGATCATCTATACTCTCTTGGAATAATTTTTCTTGAGGAATGAAGTTTGGAACATTGGGTGTAGGATAAGAATAAGAAGGTTCTTTGTTGTAATGGATATTCTTATTTTCCCATAATATTAACTTATCCTATATTAATTATACCAACTCTATAATCTCTAGGTTTTCATTGGCTAGATGGTTTGCTTCTTCATCAGCTAGCTACCCACCCTAGAAGTTTTGTAATAAATTTATTTTATCATCAATGGAATAGATAGGGAAATCTAGGATAAAATATACTTCTTTCTCAATCTTTATCATCATTCATCCATGGTCTAGTATGATTTTTTTGAGTCTTGATAAGGATGAAGTAGGAATAACATATTTTTGATAAGGTTGATTAGAGGGATAGTTAGGTTACCAAGGAGGTTGAGTTAGAGTGGAAGGGGCTATATAAGACTATTGACAGGACTGATATGAATCATCATACTATTGATAAGGATCAATAAACTATTAGTATATCTAATTATAAGATTGATAAGGCTCATTATAGGACTGATAAGGCTCATTCAAGAGATGATAAGGATCATGGTGAGGTTGATAAGGAGTACCATAGGCCTAAGATGCCTCATTAATTTGAATGAAATTTAAATCTACTTAAAACTCAACCATAACAACCTCATTAAGATAGTGAATTGAAGATACAACCTATTTTGAACAAGTGTCTGGGATGGTAGAAGTAGTTAATTGAGCTTTGAGTTACCATTGATGTTTTTAGAATGCCTCCAAACATTGATATGTAGAAGGACAACACCAAAAAAAATTTAACTATTTTATATCATGTCTCACCAGGCATGATATAAATGTTATCAGCCAAAATTATGCCCTCTGACGGTTGTTCAAGCCTTCCAAATTTAGGGTAACATGGAGACAATCTTAGGCTATATGTGGCCTAATAGATGGATTGAATCTATATATTATAGGGATAGCTCCCCTTGATGTACCACTTAAGCTCACAACATAACACCACTAACTTGAAATGGAAAAGGAAGAAGGATAACATGAAATAATCCTAAATAAGGAGGTGATACACCAAAATAATTGACCACTACTCACCAATTTCATGTGTACATCAACCATGAGACAAACTTGAACATACACTACTCATAATTAATATCTCCTACATCAATACTTCATTATGTAGTTTGTGATAGATGTTTGGGATAGGAAAACTAATAAATAGGTCATATAATAGCACTAATGAGTATAAAACTCTCACATTCTTCACACTTCACATGACCTACAAAGAATCTTTCAAACTACATATGAGTGTTATAAAATGATAACATGTCAAGGAATACTAAGCAAAAAATTTGATAAGATAAACTATTCATGCACACAGACCTATATATAGTCAAATTAGGAGGTAAAAATGGTAGTATTTAATTGATCGAAGGTATAAAAATGGGAAGCGCTTGGGCATACCTAGGTGGAGGATCCATACAAATCCAAACAAGGCTACATTTATAGATAATGAGAAAGAGAGATGGGGGGTATAGAAGAGAACAATGACAAGTGTCAATAAAGAGTTACAATCAAGAAAGAGGTTCAATAAAAACTTCATAATAAATTCAAGTGCATTTATTAATTCCTTTATGATGCCTCATCTCCCAAATGGTGTATGATTTTTTCCACGTTCTTGACACCTCTTGCTTCTTCTTCAAACTACACTCTTCTTAGCTTTAAAAGTAGCAAATGGTACTCCCTGGTCATCAAGTAATTTTGAGTTACCTTTTTAATTTTTTATTTATACCTTTAATGTTACAATGATGATCACACCTTATTAGGTTTCTTTAAATCCATTTGGTGTCACTATGCCTTTTTTTGCTTGAAAACATCAAATATTGATCCCACCTTTATGAGTGAAATATTTATTTGTGAAATGCATTTATATATATTAACAGGCCTAAATCAACTCTTTTATAAGTCTCAATTACTCTCTAAGACTTCATCTTTCACCCAAAGCTTACACTTATCTTCAATTCCTTATAGCCCTGAAAACACACAAAGTTCCTTGTGTAGAAGAATCTATAAATGGTCTTGGGAAACTAGGAATAGTTTTGAGCACCCAGTATGCCCTTACAAATATTTAAAAAATTTCATGACTTGACATATGTGAAATTAAGGTAACTTCTTCACAATCTTGGACAAGTGTGATTATATAGATATTTCATCTTGTGGGCTTTCTCATATGTTAAATTTAACAAAAAACACATTTCTCTTTCATAACACTTACCTTAAACATTACAAATCAACCTTAACTTCTCCAAAAATGTATGAAATTTTTATGCAATGTAATGAAGGGGTAGGATGAATTGAGGGGAAGCCTATAAAACTATGACATCACTTAACCAACCTTCTTCACGTCATGTTATGTATAGGCTATCACAAGACTAATAAAAACCATTACCTTAATTTTGTCAAAACAACCTTAAATTTTGATAATAATACCTCATAAAGAATTAATTAGTTAGGAACAAGGTTATCAAGACATGACAAGTCAAGTTTCAAACTATAGGTGTTGACCTTTTGACCTAGGGGAAAAATAGTCAACAGTATCTTTACCATGCATTAACCTCTATGTTCACCCATCTCACTCTATCCCAATAAGATATTTATCACTATATCTAATATAATAACATGCATCTTATTCTTGAGAACATAGTGCCTAAATTTCTTCACAAATTTGACCAAGACAAATGCATGTTTGTCTGAGGTGAAGCAATTTAGCTCATAATCCTTCAAGTTTTTATTCATAAAGGCTATTAGATGCTCATCCCCACCTAAATTTTGAGCGAGAACCAAAATTATGGTGTGCTCAAAACCAAAACTATGGTGTGCTCTAAAGTAAAAGAATAGAGGTATAAGTCTTACATGTAATGTGGCTAATTGTATTAATTCATGTATGATAGAATATTTAATATCCTTGAAAGCTTTATGGGTTACATGGGTCCATTCCACATTTGATTTTTATTTCAACATCATTTTTAATGGCTTAACAATCTCATAAAAACTATAAATTAACTTGCGCACAAAGTTAATCTTGCTAAAGAAATATTTTAATTCATTTTTATTGTTAGGTAAGGGTATCCTAGAAATTACATCAACACGCTGAGGATTGACATAAATACATTTATTCTTGATAACATGGCTAGGGAGATTACCTTATGTGATGTCAAATATTCTCTTTTTTGGGTTGATAAAGATACCATATCTTTGAGACCTTTCAAATATCTTTTTAAAATGATGGATATGATCGAACATGTGATTTGAGAATACAATCAAGTCATCCATATAAATAACCATGTATTTGCTAATAATACCCTCAAAATCAAAGTCCATATATCTCAAAAAAGTGTGTTATACATTGATGAGACCGAAATTCATTCACTTGTAAGAGAAGGTGCCCCATATGGTTGTGAACATAATTTTAATTCTATCTTCTAAGTTCACTAGAACCTGATTGTATCTTGAGAATCCATCCAAAAAGGACATCATATGGGATCCACTCACCATTTGTATCACCTCATCTAGTGAAAGTAGATGATATTTATCCTTATTTAAATTATAAAATTTACAAACAATAGAATATCCCCACTTTTATTATGAATAAGAATAATTTTTCTGCTCATGTAGAGATATGAACTAGGAAAATGATCACAACCAAGAAGACCTTATGAACCTCCTTGTGAATAAGGGGTTCTAGGATGGGGTTCATGGGTTTATAACACTATATAAAAGGTTTATGGCTTGGTTTGAGTGGGATTGTGTGATTTATCACACTAGGGTTGAATATTTGAAGGTTTCCATAGGCCCACGCAATAACATCCCTATACTATAACACTAACCTCTTGATACTTTCAATATCAATAGTGGTGTAATCCAAGTTGACATTAACATTGTGAGGATAGTCTTACGACCTTAGATTAATCATTATAGACCTTTGGTCTTGGTGTATTGGTCTCTCAGGTTGGTGTATGGACCTATCAAGGTTGAATATCCTCTTAAGGGAAATCATACCTTTTAGGAATTCATTTTACTATAGGTTCACTATGTCATCCCGATCATAATCCTCATCCATAGAATCATTTCTATTGGTTTCATCTATATCCTAGACATCAAACACTCTTGAACTACTAAGGAAGTATAATATATGGCATTTATCCTTGAAGACTTAGAAGTTTTTTGCATTATCCAAGACTAACAAACATGAGACAAGTTCTACTAAGAAAGTATACAGACTTAAGTCATCTAAGGGTGTTAGATTTGTAACTGATGTTGCTAGTGAGTGAATGACCTAGATTTCCTCTCTAAGAATGAGTATGATGTGAAAATAATTAAACATTTATATTAAATCCCATACCTGATCCTTGTATTTATTCAGATAAGACAACTTGCATTTAAACTTTCTCTTAACTTGGTTGATTACTAGCTCAAAATCCCAAAATGCTTTTAGTTCCTTGACTCTATATTTTAAGGTGAACTATAACCTTAGGAATAAGGCTTTTTAGTCTAAAATGTTATTGGTACATGGGAGCTATAACCTATAGGAAGTTAGGTGTCACCTTCCTTACAAATCAATAAATATAACTTTGGCTCAAAAACCTTACTTAGAACAAACCCCATAGAATTACATGGACTATGGACCTAGTAACTCAAGGTCATCATAGGTTTTGTTCTTAGCACTTTATATTGATAGAGTGTAGGTGACTCAAGGTCATCATAGGTTTTGTTCTTATCACTTTGGCTCAAGAATCTTAAGCTCCTCTAGGTAGTCATGATGTAATTAGGAGTCAGACTCTTCAAGTTTAACTTCTTGCCTTGTAGCAACCACTTCAAATTTATCCAATATCTCTTTAAGAGACATAAGACTATCATTAACTTCAAACTCCTCCATGTGATCATGTTGTAGTTGAAACTTTATTCTTTTAAAATCTATTTCTTTCTCATTGGAATCCATTTCAAATTCATCCAAGACCTCACCTTTTTTAGTTTAGATGTCTTATACTTCAAGATCAAATACAACCTGATCAACTTGTACTTTTCCTCAAGGTTCCCTTTTACTTAATCTATAAAAATTGATTTGCCTTTTTCTTCTCCAACTGGAGTACCAATCATGATCTCCTCATCAAGTTCATTTTAAGTATCTGCTTTATGTTCACATGAACATACAACTTGAACTCCTTCATTTTCCTCCCATAAAACATGTTATTCCTCAATAAGTGAGATGGTGGGAGGATAATGAATATGCTCATGATTTGGATTGGGAATTGAGGAAGCATTTTTTCAACTTGAGATCCTCAAGATGATGGAATCTTGTAGGAATTCTTGGAGAGAGACAAAATTTATCTCTATTATCAGTGTCTCATTCTTATCAACAAGCACTTCATTCTTCTTATAACCTTCTTGAGGTTCATTTATAATTAGAACTTGATTTTAAACCTTCTCACCTAGAACATCTTTATTATTTTGTATGCCTTCTTGGATACACCTCTAATATGGAAAAGCTTTAGGTTCTTGAGGATGGGGGAATGGGGATTGAATAAGCACAAGGTCTTCTTTGTCTTCAACTTCTGAATTTGGGCATGATTTAATCTCTATGATTTTAAATTGAAAGGATTTAATTTGATCATCTATACTCTCTTGAAAAAAAATTTCTTGAGGAATGAAGTTTGGAACCTTGGGTGTAGGATAAGTATAATAAGGTTATTGGTTGTAATGGATATTATTATTTTCCCATAATATTAACTTATCCTATATTAATTATATCAACTCTATAATCTCTAGGTTTTCATTGGCTAGATGGTTTACTTCTTCATCAGCTGGCTACCCACCCCAAAAGTTTTGTAATAAATCTCTTGTATCATCAATGGAATAGATAGGGAAATCTAGGATAAAATATATTTCTCTCTCAATATTTATCATCAATCATCCATGGTCTAGTATGATTTTTTTGAGTCTTGATAAGGATGAAGTAAGAATAACATATTTTTGACAAGGTTGATTAGAGGGATATTTAGGCTACTAAGGAGGCTGAGTTGGAATTGAAGGGGCTATATAATACTATTGATAGGACTGATATGAATCATCATACTATTGATAAGGATTAGTAAAATATTGGTATTGCTCATTATAGGATTGATAAGGCTCATTATAGGACTGATAAGGCTCATTCAAGAGATGGTAAGGACCATGGTGAGGTTGATAAGGAGTACCATAGGCTTGAGATGCCTCATTAATTTGAATGAAATTTAAATCTACTTAAAAATAAACAATAACAACCTCATCAAGATAGTGAATTGAAGATACAAATTATTTTGAACAAGTGTTTGGGATGGTAGAACTAGTTAATTGAGATTTGAGTTGTCATTGATGTTTTTAGAATGCCTCCAAAGGCTGATATGTAGAAGGACAACATCAACAATTCTTTAACTATTTTATATCATGTCTCACCAGGCATGATATAAATTTTATAACCAAAAATTATTCCCTTTAAGGGTTTTTCAAGCCTTCCAAATTTAGGGTAACATGGAGACAATCCTAGGCTATAGGTGTCTTAATAGATGGATTGAATCTATATATTATAGCGATAACTCCCCTTGATGTACCACTTAAGCTCAAAACACAAAACATATAACTTTAAATGGAAATGGAAGAAGGATAACATGAAATAATCCTAAATAAGGAGGTGATACACTAAAATAATTGACCACTACCAACCAATTACATGTGTACATCAACCATGAGACAAACTTGAACATATACTACTCATAATCTACATCTCCTACATCAGCACTTCATTATGGAGGTTGTGATAGATGTTTGGGATATGATAACTAATAAATAAGTCATATAATAACACTAATGAGTATAAAACTCTCTCATACTTCACACTTCACATGACCTACAAAAAATCTTTCAAACTACGTACGAGTGTTATAAAATAACATGTCAAGGAATAATAAGCAAAACACTTGATAAGATCAATTATTCATGCACACACACTTATATATAATCAAATGAGGAGGTAAAAATAGTAGTATTTCATTGATCAAAGGTATAAAAATGGGCAGGTATTGGGCATACCTAGGTGGAGGATCCATACAAATCCAAACAAGGCTACATTTATAGATAATGAGAAAGAGAGAGGGGGGTATAGAAGAGATTAATGAAAAGTGTCAATAAAGAGTTAAAATCAAGAAAGAGGTTCAATAACAACTTCATAATAACTTCAAGTACATTTATTAATTCCTTTATGATGCCTCATCTCCCAAATGGTGGAGTTTTTCCACATTCTTGACACCTCTTGCTTCTTTTTCAAACTACCCTCTTCTTAGCTTTAAAAGTGACAAGTGGTACTCCTTGGTCATCAAGTCATTTTGAGTTAACTTTTTAATTTTTTTATTTATACCTTGAATGCTACAATGGTGATCATACCTTATTAGGTGTCTTAAATCCCTTTGGTCTCACTATGCATTTTCTTGCTTGAAAACATCATATATTGATCCCACCTTTATGAGTGAAACCTTTATTCATGAAACACATTTATATATCTTAATATACCTAAATCAACTCTTTTATAAGTCTCAATTATTCTCTAAGACTTCATCTTTCACCCAAAGCTTATGCTTATCTTCAATTCCTTATATCCCTAAAAACATACGAAGCTCCTTGTGTAGAAGAATCTATAAATGGTCTTGGGAAACTAGGAATAGTTTTGAGCACCCAGTATGCCCTTAAAAATCTTTAAAAAAATTCATGACTTGACATATGTAAAATTAAGGTAAATTCTTCACAATCTTGGACAAGTGTGATTGTATAGATATTTAATCTTGTGGGCTTTCTCATATGTTAAATTTAACAAAAAACACATTTCTCTTTCATAAATCTTACCTTAAACATTACAAATCAACCTTAACTTCTCCAAAAATGTATGAAATTTTTATGCAATGTAATGAAGGGGTAGGATGAATTGAGGGGAAACCTATGAAACTATGACATCATTTGACCAACCTTCTTCACATCATGTTATGTATAGGCTATCAAAAGACTAATAAAAACCATTACCTTAATTTTGTCAAAACAACCTTAACTTTTGATAATAATACCTCATAAGGAATTAATTAGTTAGGAACAAGGTTATCAAGACATGAAAAGTCAAGTTTCAAACTATAGGTGTTGACCTTTTGACCTAGGGGAAAAATAGTCAACAGTATCTTTACCATGCATTGACCTCTATGTTCACCCATCTCACTCTATCCCAACAAGATTTTTATCACTATATCTAATATAATAGCATGCATCTTATTCTTGAGAACATAGTGCCTAAATTTCTTCACAAATTTGACCAAGACATATGCATGTTTGTCTGAGGTGAAGTAATTTAGCTCATAATCCTTCAAGTTTTTATTCATAAAGTATATTATATGCTCATCCCCACCTAAATTTTGAGTGAGAACCAAAATTATGGTGTGCTTAGAACCAAAACTATGGTGTGCTCTAAAGTAAAAGAATAGAGGTATAAGTCTTTCACGTAATGTGGCTAATTATATTAATTCATGTATGATAGCATATTTAATATCCTTGAAAGCTTTATGGCTTACATGGGTCCATTCCACCTTTGTTTTTTTATTTCAACATCATGTTTAATGGCTTAAAAATCTCATAAAAACTATAAATTAACTTGCACACAAAGTTAAACTTGCCAAAGAAATATTTTAATTCCTTTTTATTGTTAGGAAAGGGTATCCTAGAAATTACAACAACACGCTGAGGATTGACATAAATACATTTCTTCATGATAACATGGCCAGGGAGATTAACTAATGTGATGTCAAATATGGTCATTTTTGGGTTGATAAAGATACCATACCTTTGACACCTTTCAAATATTTTCTACAAATAATGGATATGATCAAACATGTGATTTGAGAATACAATCAAGTCATCCATATAAATAACCATGTTTTTTCTAGTAATACCCAAAAATTAAAGTCCATATATCTAAAAAAATTGGGTTATACATTGATGAGACTGAAATTCATTCACTTGTAAGAGAAGGTGCCCCATATGGTTTTGAACATAATTTTTATTCTATCTTCTAAGTTCACTAGAACCTTATTGTATCTTGAGAATCCATCCAAAAAGGACATCATATGGGATCCACTCACCATTTGTATCACCTCATGTAGTGAAATTAGAGGATAGTTATCCTTATTTAAATTATAAAATTTACAAACAATAGAATATCTCCACTTTTATTACGAATAGGAACAATTTTTCTACTCACGTAGAGTTATGAACTAGGAAAATGATCCCAAGCAAGATGATCTTATGAACCTCCTTGTGACTAAGAAGTTCTAAGATGGGGTTCATGGGTTTATAACACTATCTAAAAGGTTTATGGTTTGGTTTGAGTGGGATTGTGTGATTTATCACACTAGGGTTGAATATTTGAAGGTGTCCATAGGCCCAAGCAATAGCATCCCTATACTATAACACTAACCTCTTGATACTTTCAATATCAATAGTAGTGTAATCCAGGTGGACATTAACATTGTGAGGATAGTCTTATGACCTTAGATTAATCATTATAGACCTTTGGTCTAGGTGCATTGGTCTCTCAAGTTGGTGTATGGACCTATCAAGGTTGAGTATCCTCTTAAGGGAAATCATACCTTTTATGAATTCATTTTATTTTAGGTTCATTATGTCATCTTGATCATAATCCTCATCCATAAAATCATTTATATTGGTTTCATCTATAGCCTAGACATCAAATACTCTTGAACTACTAAGGAAGTATAATATATGGCATTTATCTTCGAAGACTTAGATGTTTTTTGCATTATCCAAGACTAACGAACACAGGATAGTTTCTACTAAGAAAGTATATAGACCTAAGTCATCTTAGGGTGTTAGATTTGTAACTGATGTTACTAGTGAGTGAACGACCTATATTTCCTCTCTGGGAATGAGTATGATGTAAAAATAATTAAACATTTATATCAAATCCCACACCTGATGCTTGTATTTATTCAGATAAGACAACTTGCATTTAAACTTTCTCTTAACTTAGTTGATTACTAGCTCAAAATCCCAAAATGATTTTATTTCCCTGACTTTATATTTTAAGGTGAACTATAACCCTAGTATTAAGGCTTTGTAGTCTAAAATGTTATTGGTACATGGGAACTATAACCTTTAGGAAGTTAGGTGTCACCTTCCTTACAGATCAATAGATATAACTTTGGCTCAAGAACCTTACTTAGAACAAGCCCCATCAAATTACATGGACCATGGACCTAGTAACTCAAGGTCATCATAGGTTTTGTTCTTAGTACTTTCTATTGATAGAGTGTAGGTGTTTATGTTAAAGGATACTAGGTTTGCCTTTTCATGTATTGCATTGTATTTTTTGATCATATGTTTCATCTTAGGTTCTTTATTAACATGAATTTTATTGTCCATACCTCTCTAAAATAACCACATGTGAGAGACATTGATATCCATGTACCCATTAACGGTTTTATACAAGTCTCTACTACGTAGCTTCCCATAAGCTTCTATTATGTCCACCACTTGGATGCTTATAAACTACTAGACCCTGGGCTTAGATTCTAGTTGCATATGCAGATTTAAGAGATACCCCACTACCTTAACATCATAATTATCTAGATGGACCACCATATTGTCTAATTTAATAGGGTTCAACCCTATATTTTGATAGATTACTATAGGTATGACATTTGTTGAGGCTTTAAATCACCTAGGTAGTTATGTAGGTTCTTTCCAAATAACTGAATGGTAAGGAAAGGTATAATCTCAACCTTATTCTTGTGTATGAACATGTTGGTGTGTATAGGATTAGGTTTGGGTTAAGCTGGTTTATTTGTTAGGTACTTTAGAAGGATATCTATTTTTTCACTGATTTAGGAAAGCTCATGTAATGTAATGTTTGATCTGATCCTATTTATATCCTCCACTATGTTATATCCACTCTTGTTAGGAGTGAGTTGGGTCTCTTCAAGGAACTTTGGGATATTATCTTTTGGAGGTGGAGGATAATTTTTTGTCTTAGGATTAGGAGGGATTTTACCATTGTTAGGAGTGGATGTGACAAGAGACTAATACTTTGTCTGATTCTTAAAGATTAGTTGCTTTTCTAGAACTAATTGAAAATAAGCACCTCATTGGTGGCCTATTATGGATACTTGTGCTCTTTTATAGGGAAATCCAAGGTATCTAATACCATATCATTTGTTGAGGGTCTTGATAATATGATATATTTAGCCTAAATAGAGAATTTGGGTGATTTAGGAACACTTCATACTCTTTCATTTCCCTCAAGAAGATGTTAAATGCACTACAAAACTTGATACAATCGATCATCTTATATTGGGTTGTGTTTTACACAGACACTAATTTGGTAAGACCAACTCATAAATGTTGATATTAGGCAACTTATTATGTGAGGGGTGTACTTGGTTATTGAAGTGGATGTGGGGATGATTGTATCTATGCTAGGTAAAGTTCCTATTTGAATTTTTACCACTTACATTTCTAACATGTCTATAGAAGCCAAAGAAATCATTAATAATATTTTATACCATGTAATGTATATAATTCAAATCATTATTTGTGGACTCTTTGGGTGTGTTTTGGACATTTTAATAGAGGGTACTAGTGCTTGACTATGATTTTGGGGTGCTACTTCATTATTAATGAGGCTAAGAAAAACCAAGTGTTGGTTAGGAATAACATGTCTCAAGGGAACATTTTGGTTGGTGATAAAGAGGTTATTCAAGGTGGGAAAGCTCTATTATTAATTTCAAAACACACCCTCATTCACTCAGAATTAATTAACTTTTTGTTTTTAAATTTTTTGGTTACTCTCGCTTGCACTCATAGGTCATTAGTCTCAACACACCCAAATTAAATTGGTGATCTAACTTAGTTTGTAATCTGAACCAAGCCCCATGACCACCTTTATTTTAAATACCACATTCATATGATCAAATTTCATATCAAGCACTTAGTTCTAAAATAGATTTTTTCCCCCTAATCCATGTTTTAATGTATCACTCACTCAATTATCCACACTTACATCCATACATTATTTACATGTGTCCTAGTTTGTGTGCATTATGGGATCCTAAAATTTCCTTAGATGGAAAGAAAAATTAATTTCAAATAATTTCCATTTTTATCACTTCACCCAAAAATTCCATCTTAACACTCTATTTTCTCAATGAAGTGACCTATTTAGGGATAAATAGACTTTGGTCTTAAAATTGTCATTTAAAAAATCATTCATTATCCAAAATTAAAATAAAAAAATTATTTTTTAATAGGAATGTAAGTTTAAAAAATAAATTTAAAAAGGTTTTTCAAATACCATGGTCCTTATAAGCCAAAGTTGAAAAAAATTATGGTTTTGTCAAACCATGTTTGAACCAAACCATCATCCTAACAGTCGTGCAAGTGGAGGTCATCTGGCTAGTCTTGGAACCCACAAAGGCATGACTATGCATATTTTTTAATTAATTATTATTTTTAATAATTTTTGAGAAAATTAATGTGTTTTATCCCAATTTTGAAAATTTCCATTTTACGACCCCAAATGACCTAAGAAGATGATTTCATCTATATATTGCAAACCAGGGGTCCATTTCTTGAAGCATCTATGATGTTGGAGAATTGGTTCTAGCACGGTCCATATGATGTAATAAATTTAAATAGATCATCCTTCAACTAAAATATGATCACACTTTTATAATTATGTTTATTTTGAAAGTCATTTTTATTCACTTATGTCAAAAAACAACTTATTTTATCTATATTACAAGTGTGAATGGAGATAAAGTGCAAGATCTTCCTTTTATAAGGAAAACAACAAATCAAGTTAAAATTAAAGTTAATTTTGGTTTTGGAGGAAAATTATTTCCATCCACTCACCCAATTTCTTATAAATAGCTAGCTGATGGTCATTTCAAAGGGCTATCTCTTGTTGATTCTAGTTGAGGAGACATTGAGCCATATACTTTTAAGCTTTCAGAGTGTAATTTTTATTCCCTATTTTTCTTGGCATTACTATTATGCTACCCAAATTTGTAACTAAATTATGATTTTTTAAACCTTAACTACACTATTCAAGTAAATATTTCTATTAGTCAAAGTTATGGAGTTGTTATTCCATTATTTGCACATGGAAATGATGGTGGTGTCATTCTTCTTCTTGATTATCTTATTGAACTTTCACATTGATTCATGTTACTAGTTGTGTGAATACTCGCCAAATGTGAGATTAATTTGAGTGTGAATTTCATCAAATGAATCAATTGTAGTTTCATTTCAATAGGGTTTTGTTTTGTTTCCCTTTCTTTTGATCTTTTTTTTTTAAATTGATTAATTTAGTATTAGAGTAGGATTTGAATACAATCTATTTATATTAGTTTATCCTAATTTCAATTTATCTTTCATTTTTATTTCATTTCTGCATTATTTAATATTAATAATGCAATTAATGTTTTGAAATTAGTTATTTTCTCATTTAATTAAGACCCTAAATGCTAATTTATTTTAGGCAAAATTATATGCATATTTCATTATAGATTTAAAACCCACATGAGTGAGACATCAAAATTTGCATATCCATCTCATCTATTAAAGGAAAAAATGAAGTTTAATATTATAGAACTAGCACATGCCCCTTGAAGTAGAACCTTTCACAATGACTAACTAATTAAAACATATACATCATGACCTAGTAGATATAAACCTTGGAGAGACCCCTCACGATCCTCATTTTAAGAGAGTCTAGATAGGATTAACTACCCCAATATCCTAGATTTGGTGAGCCATGCCAAATAACACTTCAATAAATTAGTACTAAAAGGAGGGCCTTTTTAAAGTTCAAACTTAGCATTGAATTTTAACTAAATTTACTCTCATTTAATACTTTCCCAACCCATTTCATGTTTAAAATGCACATATATAAATTAGCACACGAAGGAGGGTCTTGACATAAAAAAATCTAAAAATAAAAATTTGAACCAAAAATTTTAAATTTTGACATTTTAGAAGCATTGCCCATGCTAAAGACTTGTAAATATTAAGCTTAAAAAGTAATAAATTATCACCAAATCAAAGACTATTAGGGTTGACTTTGAATTATTAAAACTCATTAAACATAGAAAAATAAAAATGAACAAAGGAAAATCCAAAACAAGACACATTCAATTAGTTAGCAACTCACCTACAACTATTGTAGTTCCTTTGGTTAATCTATTTTTCACCCTCCAATGATACAAGATTGTCTTGGTGCAACTAGTTTCCTTGTCAACATTTCAAGGGTCTCCCATGACCTACCAAAAAATCAAAAAAAAAATTCCTTAGGTATGTGCATGGTGGAATCCACACTGCTAAAGAGCATATTCAAGCATTCAAAGATGTTATTATTTGAAACTAAATTGATCATGAAGATGTGGCTTGTCACCTATTTCCATACACTTTAGATGAAATGGCCTATGGTTGGTATTTAGGATTGCCTAATGGATCTATCACCTTCTGGAATGACCTTAAAATGGTCTTTATCAACCAATTTTGAGTGCCTATAGACCCTACTATCATTTACCAATAGTTTGTCACATCCCACCATGAGCTGAGTGAACTAATTAGCATGTTCCATGCTCATTTACATAAGCTCTATAAATAATTAAAATCTTCTTATACAAAAATAAAGGTTGCTGCCATATAAAATTAATTAAGGGCCTTAGACCATATGACCTCCATGTTCATTTGTAGGACTTTTATGTAACTTATAACCTTATCCTTGGCATAGCATGAAGTAATCACCACTGAATAACAAATGATGTCACAAGGCTATGAAGCTATTTTGTTGACTTATTTAATATAACCAAGTGCATACAATCAAATACCTATTATTAATATGGCTCTAGTACAAAATACACCAATAATGAATCCAATCATGGGTGTTATGTATGCAAGTGCAAGTCCAGTGTAAAATCCTATGCTTATGAACTATATACCTAATGGTCAGACCTATATGCCTTGAAATCATGTATTTCCATAGATAAATAATCAAAAAATCATTCATGTTATTTACAACACTACTACCATGCCTAATACTAGTGGTTGTGCCACTTCAAGTAACAACGAATAGGTTGTCCCATCATTTCTAAAAAAATAGACACGTATTAATATTGTCCATAACTAAACACATCCTATTTCCCCTACATTTATACACATTGTGACATTTGTGGCTAACCCACTACCACAAATGGGAAACTAATAAAATTCTAGTATGAATCGAGAAGTAACAAACTTATAGTAAATGGTTTAATGGTTTAAAAATGACATTGTCAATTTATGTAGAAACATGCCTCAAAACACTAGACAAAACATTGATAACCCAATATAAAACATAAATTTCAAATTATGGAGAACTAATAGGCAATGGAACATGAAGCCAAATAATAGAGGCATGCCTACTTGACTTGACAATAATAATAATAATAATAATAATAATAATAATAATAATAATAATAATAATAATAATAATAATAATAATAATAATAATAATAATAATAATAATAGTGCTTCAAACTCAGTGAACTTGGTTGATTGAGCATTAACCACCTAGTGTAGGTTTCATAACATGGTAGACCATGCTGAGACTGATTATGCATAGTTCATCCTAGCATCAAACATATTTTAAAAGGAGATGGACAAAATTAAGATAGTGTTTGTGCCTAATAAAAACCTAACCAAGCTAGAGGAAACCTTGATACAAATCTAGTCTTAGAAAATTATGAGTTATCATTTGAGAGTGCTAACAAACATGAATAAAACTTAGATGACGTCCATTCATTCAAACAATTTCAAAGGGAAATAACTACCAATTGAGGATCAAATTTAAAAATCCATTTAACTACCTCTAATCCTCCAAACAACACTTAAGTTCCACCTAAAGAGAACACTAACAACAATCTATTTCCACCAAAAAGACCCAAGAACAATTATACACCCCCATACATTAACAAATTAGTGAAACAAAAAAAACATGGATATGAAATTGTAGATGACCTAAATAAAACTAAGGCTGATATAACAACATTTTATTTATTTTAAATTTATAACTAGAAAGACTTGTTATTAAAATAATTATCTACTCCTAAAGGGAAAGAAGCTAATAGGATAACTGACACTCATGTTTTAATTTATAAAAAAAAATTGAAACCCCTCCTTTCCTATTAACAATCCAAATTTTTGGTAAAAAAATAAACAATTATTTGGTAGATTCAGGTGCTCCCAACAATGTGAAGCCATATACAGTTTTTTCAGAAATTAGGTCTAGCTCATGTGAAGTCAAACAAAAATGTTGTTTAATTAGATAAGTTAGAGGTAAAATTGGTTGGTTAACTTAACCACATTCATATGTAGTTGGATTCCCATCCAAGAATGCAATAATTTACTGATATTCAATTGGTGTATATAGTTGATACATATGGTATGATCCAAAGTAGATATTGGTCAAGAACATTAAACAGATACATGGAAACTAGTTTTTATCATATGTGGCTCCTAAGGCATGGCATATCTAATCAAATCCAAATTGAAAGAGAGCCTAAAATTAATCATATGATCACTAAATATAATAGGATGAATGAGATCTTGAACAAAGATCCTGAACTAGGGGTCAACATACTTGTGAAAGAAGTAAAACCTCATGAGAACCTCTCTATTAATATATTGACTATACAATAAAAATTAGAATTGGAGGAGTTAGATCAGATATATGAGGATATCTTCTATGCAATTGAGATACGTTCATTTTATGGTGCTACTATAACATGTGAGAATGTGAAAAAGGCTGATCCAAGTGAAACTAAAGGACTTATAATCTCTTTAGATAAGAAAATAACCATTTAGGACATCCCTATACCTACTTCTAGCATTGAATACCAAACCAAAAGGTCCTTATCAATTGAGAAAAAAAGTGCATTCCCACTTGGTATTGAGAAAACAAGCAAAGATATCAATATCGTGGTGACACCTAACTTTCAAAATCTATTATACACAGATAAAAACCACTTGTATACCCTAAAATTTAATGAATCTAAGTCCAAGAGTTGGTGTGGTGCTGATGTTGAGTTTATTAACCCATAAGGGAATTTATATTTATGTACATTTAACCTATAATTTGTTTACATGAATAAAATGGTCTCCAATTCACCCTAAGCAAGAATGTCAAGAATATCAAGCTACTTGGAAATTAAAAATGGGTGTTTAATCAATTTAGAAACTAGTATGCTTGTAATGAAAAACATTTGTCCATATATCACAACTAGGTTTGGAATTTAATAGAAGACTTTGATACATTCAATATTTAGACATTGTCTCATAAAATAAAACTATATGTCAGATGCATTGGTAAAAACTGTGAGTACCTTAGAACTAATTATTGACTCCAAGTTGAGAAGGTTCTTAATGGAGTTAGTATCTACTCCTTCTATTATTGATAACATTAGGAACTTATAGGTATTTAATGATAGTCAACATATCATTGAATTCTTCACAACAATGAATGTGTTTGAAGCCAAAATTTTTGATGAAGATGACAAAAAGAATTTAAACTAGATGAGGAAATGGTGATCAATTTAAAAACCAACAATATACCAAAAGGCATGGTCTCAATTGAAACGCTATTTGACATGGACTACTAAGGTGAAAAAAATAGTCCCTGTTAAAGGTATGTTACACTAGCATTACAATCTATCCAATGCTAATGAATCAAAAAATGTGCTTTCAGGCACAACATGTACCTATAATGAAAAAAAGAATTCACTAAATCCCTAAAGGACTTCACAAATGTTATAGCATGGAGATATGATGACTTAAATTTTTTTAACACATCTTTTCTCACACATACTATCCCCCTCAAGTAAGGAGTTAAACTATTTTATCAAAGGCAAAGACTCATGAATCTATTGATAAAGCATTTAATATTCAAGGAAGTACAAAAATTGCTTTAAACAAATTTCATCTTTCCTATCAAGAACTCTATGTGGGTGGCTAATTTAGTGCTAGTTCAAAATAAAAATGGAGAGATACAACTTTTTTTGTACCTTCATAACCTAAAAAAAACTAAAAAAAGGATAATTACCCACTACCTTCACTAGATGAAGTATTACAAATAGTGAACAACTCTCAACTGATGTCATTTATAGATGGGTATTCAGGCTATAATTAGGCAATGGTAAACTATGAGGACCAATTAAAGACAACATTCAAAATAAAATGGGGTACATTCACATATAAAAGGATATCATTTGGCCTAATCAATATGGGTCCTACCTTACAATGTGCCATGAATATTGCATTAAAGGATCTCATCGGTAAATTCATTTTAATATACATAGATGACCTAACTATATTTTCCAAGAATTGAGAATACCACATGAAGTATTTGAGAGTATTTTTATGGAGGTGTAGAGACCATGGAATATCCTTGAATCCAAAGAAGTGCATATTCAGGGTGATAGAGAGTAAATTACTGGGTAACATCATTTTGGAATGAAACATTTCAATAGATCCAAAAAGAGTGGAAGGAATCCTAAAAATACTACTACCTAGTCATAGAAAAGAGATGAAATCATTCTTTGTTAATTTCAACTTCATGAGGATGTTTATTTTGGGATTTGTAGAGATAGTCCAATTGCTAAAAAAACATGTGAAAAAAGATGCTAATATTTAATAAAAAACTAAAGCACAAGTGAATTTTTCTCTAATCAAGACATGATTTTAAAAACACTGGTGTTTATTAGACTTGACTACATGTAACCTTTCTACATTTATTCATTCACTTCAAAACACTCAAGTGTTGTTGTCTCAACACAAAATAAATAAGTCAGAGATGAGAGACCTATCTCATTCATGACTTATCCAATTCAAATTGTTAAACCAAGGAATTAAGTGATAGATAAATAGGTTTTTGCATTGATCAAAGTAGTTAAGAAGTATAGGCATTACATTCTCTAGAGAAAAATGTTTGTCATTATGCCTGACCCAATTGTGAAAGATATGTTTATGAAAAAATAATTCTAATGAATGAAGAAGAAAGTGGATGACTATAATCCAATGTTTTGACTTGGAACTCTAACCAATGAAAATTTTGAGAGGTTAAGAACTCAATAAGGTAATGGTTGAGGTAGATCTACAAATCATTTTCCAGTAGTATACAGAGCAAAATATCAGAAAATATGATTGGTATGAAGATGTGGTATATTATTTGTTGAAAAATGAATGCCCAAACCACTTGAACTCCACTCAGAGGAGATAATTATGACTTAAAATGAGTATTTTTATGATCAAATCAAGCATAATATATATAATGAATCACAAAGGCATATATTTGGGATGCCTAAACAAAGAAGTGGTTGGAGTACTTAGTGATTTACATGTAAAATATGGAACTAATCATAGCTTAGGGAGTGATACAACCCATCAGATAATTGGAGTAGGATATTACTAGCTACATGTTTTTAAATATGAGCATTCCCATGTCTAGAGCTATCATACCTACCAATTTTATACACACAGAGAACGTACCCTTCCAAAGCCATTATAGCTAGTTATTAAAGCCTAACCATTCACAAAATGGAGATTAGACTTTGTGGGAGATATCAATGCTAACTCATCTGCTAGACACAATTTTATTTTGATGGAAACTATATATTTTACCTATTGGAATGAAGCTCAATAATTCAAAAATTATACAAGTTATGTGAAGATCAACATTTTTGAGGAGCACATTATTATCAAGTTTGGCATGGCGTTCATCCTAGTATGTGATAATGTCATCACTTTATCCTCTATTGTAATTACTAAATGGGCATATGATAACTAAGTAATTCTCAAATTGTCATCTAATTATTACCCCCAAGGGAATGGGGTTGTTAAATTGACAAATACAAATATGTTAGATGTAGTTAATAAAATCTTGGAAAAGAACCTTAGGGATTGACACAAGGTATTGAAATTTACATTATGGTATGATAGGACTAGAATTAAATATTCTCTCATTACTTATTTGTTTCATTTGGTATATGTCCAAGAGCATATCTTCATAATGAACATGAGGGTCCCAACCTTGTAGTTCATGAGGGACTACTTGAAAACTAATGAAAAATTGAGGCTCGTCTCTTGAACCTAATACAACTTAAAGAAAAATGTGATGTATCCTTGTTGAATTTTAGTAAACATTAATGAGTCATAAAACATTAGTTTAACAAATGAGATAAACTGAAATCTTTTTGTATCTTTGATTTATTCCTTTTCTAGGATAAGGCTTACAATAAAAAGGTACAACATGATAAATTTGATACCCTGTAGTTAGGTCCCTACCAAATATTTTAATCTTAGGTGAGGATCTAGTCTACCTAAGGTTTATAATTGGTGAGGATGTCCCATTGTATGTTAATGGATAGTTCCTCAAACACTACTTCTAGGATTGAATGAGCCTAGAAAGTTCTTGTACATACTTTCTCTTTCCATTTCCTAATTTTGTTTTAGTTTTTCCTTCCTAATTTTATTATTAGTTTAGTTTTTTTTCCTAATTTTAATTGTCATTTTAGCCTCATCACTTCTCTATTTTTGGTCTAACCCATCTATTTTGCCTTTTAGGTTCCCATGTTGGTCAAAGATTGAAGAATATAAGGTTTGTACGTGAGTGTTACATATGATGTACTATGCATAAGTACTCTGAGTAGTTTATAATGATAGATTATACTTTAGAATTAGTTTTAAAGGCTTGATATATTATGTGTCTTATAAATTTATTCATGTTGGGTTAAGTTTGGGTAAAATATTTGTTTAATGAAGACATTCTCTCAAAAACAAACACAAAAATCACACCTTAATGGTTATTGGGTTTTCTTGGATGAACCTATTATAGTAAAACTATAGGATGAGAAATCTATAGTTATACCTTTAATTTTCCATAATGGTTCCCAACCCATAATTAAGATGCTAAGAAAAGAAAGTGAAAAGACTAAATGAGTGAAAAAAACATCAATTTTTGAGAAACATCTTCAACTCTTTGGCTTTGTTTGACTCCATCATGTCATCTGTTTGCTTCTTGAGTTGTCATTTTCTTCTTTCATTAAATAGGGAAAGGCCATCAGGGTAATTAATATGAAATAACCCTATGAAATATATCTCCAAACATCTATTAATATGGCAATTATTTTAAGATTAGGTGAGAAAAGAATATTCATGTAGGTGGTGATACATGTCTAAGCTTTGTACTTCCCACTTTTGGTGGTGATATAAATGGATTGATAAGGAACCAAATCATTTTTCACTTTGGAGTTCCCCATACTATCATTTATAATAATGGTTTAAATTTTAAAAATTAGGACATGAAGTAGTTGTGCCACACCTTATCAACTACAATGTAATGGCCAAGATGAGGCCAATAAAAAAATTATAGATAAAATTTTACAAAAGACCATCCAATAAACCCACACAAATAGGCATTTCTACTTATATCCCACATTTTGAGCCTATATTACGAGCATACATACTAACACTAGGGCAACACCATTCTTAGTTATTTAGTTTTGGGTGATTACGTTAACCTTTATCAGTGTTATAGATGCTCAGTTGACAATAGAGAAAGGCCTTGAGTCAGATCAGAGATAACTCTGCCAGGGTTATGTATGTCTATCTAGCAGTGGATTAATGTCTAAGAAAGCATTCTTAAGGTATGATTCACTATCCCAATGATTATATCCATAAAAACTAATCCTTTTAGGTTCTAAGAATGGGCAATTAACTCATTTGTATACACCAAGTCATTGAGAATGTCATATTTGGTCTCTTAATCATTCACCTTTTTTCCTCTCTCAAATCCATTCACTTCCATGTGTAGTCTCAGCTAAAACTTATGAGTTTGTAGACATGTTTATTTCATTCTAAAAATATTTAAGAGTATTCTCTAGTAGAGTCACCATTTTTTTTCCTTGCACAATACTCCCTAATTATATCAAAATTAGGGAACCTATTTTTGCTTTCTTGATTGTTCATGCTTGTGCTCACATCTCATTGGTCTCAACACACACAAATTTATTTGGTGTTATATATCATTTTGCATATAAAATTGGGATCTATGGCCAACTCTATTGTAAATACCACATCTATGAGATCAAATTTCAAATTAACCACCTAGTGCTAAAATAAATGTTTGCCCCTTAATTTATGTTCAAATGTCTCACTCAATCAATTGTCCACACTTGCATCCATGCATTATTTAAGTATGTCCTAGTTTATGTGCATTATGGGATCCTAAAATTGACTTGCATGGAAATACAAAGTACCTATGGATAATTTTTATGTTTATCACTTTACCTGAAAATGCTATCTTAACCCTCTATTTTCTCGGTGAAGTGACCTATTCTAGGAATAAAGTGACTTTAGTCCAAAAAATATCACTTAAAAAACATTCATTATTCAGAAATAAAATTTTAAAATAATTTTTAATAGGTTTTTAATTTTAAAAAGAGAATTTAAAGGTTTTTTAAAATGTCATGGTTGTATAAGCCAACATTTAAAAGTTTTACAATTATTTATTTAACTATTTAGGGATTATGGAATGTAAACCCTAGGTTGTTAAAGGGTATGAGATTAGTAATCAATGGAGATATGTGTAAAAAATATAGCCATTTATTTTTATAAGAATTAACTTAATTTGATATTTATAAAAATAGTAATGAATGAGACAAAAAGTACTTAGCTATAAACTGACTAAGATGGATGATCTAGGGGCTAAAAACTAGTGTAGAAGTTGATCTAAATGTCATAAATAAGATCCAAATCTCATAAACCCTCTTGGATAGTAGCGTATTACCTTGGATAGTATCACACTATGTTATTTTCCTCCCTACCATGCTATTATACCTTATCCATAAATTATGTGATCTTTTGGGTACACCTTTGGCTAAGTCTGATCTACCTATACCTATGTGGATGAGCCCTGATTCACTATCTGTACACTATTTTTTATTGATTTTTGAGAAAACCCTAGATCTCAGTATTTTTAAGTTATTTGAGAAGTAAAATTAGTAAAGGTGTGATTTTAGCTGGGTAGGCTAGACATCCTCAACACCTCATTATATTGAGAGTTGCCTACATACCAATACCTAAAGAGGGGATCAAGCCCAATGTAGTTCTCCCAATCTAAGTGTTGGTGCAAGTGCAAGTGAATACTAGTATGATTTTTGGCTTGAGTTCTTTTAATGAGGTTTGGCATTAGAAATATGTGTATTCTAAGATTAGGGTGGCTATAGATGACTATATGTAGAAGTAAGATAAAATAGGGATCAATAACCTTGATTGTGCACTACTTGTTCTAAACTTATTTTTGTGTATTTGAATCTGATTTCCATATAGTGGATAAATTTTTAATATTCATGTATTTATACTAATTTGGTGCTTTTGTGAAGTGTGAAATAGGTCTAGGATAATCCTAAGTGTCCTAGGAATTGAAAACATATTTATTGGGATTGAAATTAGGCAAGGGACACTAGCATGGTCCCTTGGTAACTAATGCAGTGTGTTAGTGTCCAAAAAAGTGCACTAGTGTCCATGTGGTAGAAATCGGGGCACTAAGGGCCTAAATCCCTAGGGGAAGATATGGGACTAAATCTAGGATGTCTAGGGATGTGTGATACCTGCATGAAATCTAGATAAGATTTGAAAGATGTTCTAAGATAGATCTAGGGATAATTTAGGGGTAGGGTGGTCTCAAGTGACACTCATTGCACTGAAGTGACATTTTATATGACTAAATTTGCATCCCATTTATTATAAAATGTATGAAATTAAAATTACTAGGATAAAGGAAAAATAAGTGTACTTGTACATACCTAAAATGTGAAGTGCTTCAATCTAGGTCTAAGTATGTGAAGCATGTTTCATTATGTATCTTACAAATTAAACATGGATGAATCAGTATTTACATAAGGAATATCAAAATCAAAGATAAAACTGAGTAAATATATAAGAGAGAGAGAGAGAGGAATGGAATGGATACACCTCACTAGACACATGAACTAATGTAAAAACCTAGTGACATCCTCTTTGTGTGTGTAATTAGTGATGAATCTATGAATATCTTGGACTAAACTATTGGTTTGATCAATACCCATGTGTGGGTAGCTCAAGAACTCAATCTATTTTTGAATCCATCATTGCCCACCTCTTCTTGGTTGATTATACACTATGAATAACTTGGATTAGATTGATCGCTTATCCAACCCTCCTATGTAGGTGGCCCAATAACTCAAGTAGGTTATGACTCCATCATTTCCTACCCTTTTTTAGTAGATGCATCTATGGATGAAATTATATGATGTAGCTAAAAATGTGTAGGATGGCTCTAGGGCCACTTGGAAATTATGAAATGTAAAGTGGTGAAAGGGATTCTCAGTCACTTAAGAATGTAGCTCAGGGACTACAAAACAATGTCAACTTCCGAAAATTGAATAAGCCATAAATCTAGTGTGAAACCTAGTGGAAATGGTTTTTAAAGTATATAACATGGAGAATAACATGGAGTTGTCATTCCATCTAAGATGAGCTAGAGTAAAATTGATCATGTGGAAACAATGTGCCATTCACATGCCACTAATTTTTATATATGTGCATATGGATTTTAGACAAAGTTATATCAATTTGTGTCTATGTATATTTGAAACTAAAATAGGAGTGAACATGCTACACATGATGCCCTAAGCTTGAGAAAACTTAGTATAATTCTATGTAAAATTTAGCATAAACTAATCTTATCTAATAACCTGTGATTGAAATTATGAAAATTTTGACTATAATTTTTATATTCTTTTGTAAAATATAGATTTTCTCATTTCTTGGGATACTAGATAATAGCACGATTATTTGGACATAGTGCATTATGCTAGTTTCCTTTGTTTTGCACTAGTGTTTTTTGTGTTATTTTTCTATCAAACTGACTCTAATCTTTGTATAACTATTATCTACTATGTTTTCCTAGTTTTGATCTCTATAATTCTATATTTTCATGATAAAAATTGTATTTAGAGTGCACTTATATGGCCTTATTTCTATGATAAACCCCTGTGAATGCCCCCTCTTTTGATGGGAATTATTTTACCTGTGCAATAATTGTCCTCAAAATAAAAGCTTTGTATGATGTGTGTTAGGATAAAAACATATATTATATCTACGTAATAAACCAATATAATGTATATACATAACATAAAAATGTTAGATAATATGGGCATAAGCTCATAATGTATGATGTATGTTAGATATGGCATTCACAAAGTTATCAAGATAGATACAATAATTTAAATATGTGCATGAACTACATAATCTAAGAATAATCTATGTAAACTACTTCGGGGATGGGGCATGATGTCCATCAAGGCACCCAAGAAGGAAGGGGAGATGCATGAGGGAACTCATGGCATAGAAAATTGGGAGAGAAAGCAAAAAATAAGAGACAAGTGTCATGGCCATGACACATAAATAAAGTCATAGATACAAACATATGAGGCATTCAAATTAGGCCAAGGGGACACAATACAAGGTACATGGGCATGTCACTAAATTTGAGAAAGAAACACATATAAGGACATGTTTAAATGCACACATACATAAAAAAACAAGCAAGTTGGCTTAGAGCCACATAAAATGACATGTTCAAATGTTCACATACATAATAAATAAATCACACGAACGGGCATGTGTACACATCCAAAGATTACATACAATGAAAAGAAGTGGCATAGAGCCATATAAAAATTTCATACTTAAATTCCCCCAAATAGATGTAGAAATATAGAGACATAATCAAATCTAAACTAGGAAAGGTAGAAATGAAAGAAGGCATGAACGTGTGGTAATTTTTTTTATAAGAGCAAAGATGTACATAAACTAAGTCTATATTAATATTGCTTGGAAAAAAATCTAAGTAGTATATAATGATATAACTTGGAAAAGTGGAACATCTGTATAGGATGCTACTAATGGGTGAATGTATCAATGTTGAATCATTGTATCTATGTATGTACCCCTAGTGGATAAATAGTAGTAAATTTAGATTAGTGTGCTAGATCTGAGTCCTATACGATTATGCAAACATTTTAAAATAACAAGTTAAGCATGTATGTATAATAAAACTAATTATACTAAGATAGGTAGCATATGTAGTACCTAGTAAGTATAAATAATGTAAACATGGAAATACATACAATCTAAAATTTTGTATTTTGTAAGTAATATTTGAAAAAAATTATATTTTGAATGTATTATATTATTTTTGTTTCTTTTAGTATATAATCTATGTACAAAAAACATGAAAATAAAACTAGGTACAATGAGAAAGATAAAGGAAACTATGTACAAGAAGCATGACAAATGAAGTTATGTATAAAGAAATTAGAGGTAAATGAAACTATGTACAAGTAGGTTGGAAATGAGTGAAACTATGTACAAGGAAAGTGTTATGGATAAGATTATATGTGATAGTAAATAATTGTGCTATAAGCCCAATCTATCATCAATGAGATGCCTATGTGTAACACATGTGGCATCTTCACTTTTTGAATCCTTTGTATCATAATAATTTGGGTTGTTCTAATCATATTCTTTATTTTAATTAGCAATGTCTAGTTTATTTATTGGGACCTTTTCATATGAAACTATATACACTATAGGCAGAGCTTGATTTGAGGAATCTATTGTTAAAAACCCTCTTTTGAGAATGGTTGTTTGCTTAGTCTGATTTTAAATACACAACTTAAGTTATTGCTCTTTTTATAACTTTACCTATGCATCTATATCTTTTACCTTGATGAACTATATCTATGAATGATTTTCCTTGCTATGTTCCATAAATCCCAAACCTTGTTGATCAACATTATCAACTAATAGAATGGGATTAATGATTCCTTGGGCATGTTTACCAAACTCTTGACCTTGATAATCAAATTATTGTAGATATTTTTGACCAAACCCATATTGTTTTAAATGTGAGACCTCATTTTGGAGATTTATTCTTATATCCTTCACTTGATTTACATGTGCTTATTATATTACTTGTTTCTCTGATTTCACTTTTTGAACCTTTTGTTGTTTTGAGTTATACTTTGGTAACCACTTTTGTATTGTGTCTAAATTTCACCCTTTTTGAATATGTTATTGTATCACTATGGATACCTTAATTTATTTATCTTGTATAGGTTCTTAATTGTCAATGATGTGTTGTATATGATTTTTCAATGCCAAACATGAATCTATATGATGACCATGCACTCTATGGTATGCATAATAGTATACAAATATCCTTATTGGATGTAGAGGAGGTAGGCTGATCAACTTAGATTTAATAATTTGCCTTAAAATCTCACTTTATATTCTATTTGATCTTTGAGTACTTTGGGAATCACTATTTTTAGAATAACTCCATTGTGATCTCTTATTTTGATATGTAACATTGTTTGCAAAAAATTGACTAGGTAAAGATGCATATACATGATTGACATTTGAGTGATTTGGAGGCTTTTATATTATGGTCTGATTTTCCAATAATATAATTTTTTCATGTAATAGGTGATTCTAATTTTGCAATTCTAAAATTAGCTTGCCTGTATTTTGGATGAAGAATGGAGCTTGATAAAACCATGAAGTATATGAGATGATCACATGTTCAAAGTATATGATTATATCTTTTGTATATGTTGTTGTATGTATTTAGTTGTGTAAGCCTAATCAAGTAAAAGAAGAATGTGAAGAGTCTCTCTTTTTATATC
This sequence comes from Torreya grandis, assembly GCA_037957365.1. Lineage (NCBI taxonomy): Eukaryota > Viridiplantae > Streptophyta > Pinopsida > Cupressales > Taxaceae > Torreya > Torreya grandis. Next base: position 2,927,765 of record JARHVA010001523.1, read on the forward strand.
TTGAAAGGCTAGAATGTGAAGAGACAACAAGATTGTAAAATATTATAAATAACACTTTGATGTAATAGAATATATATATATAGACAGAGAGAGAGAGATTAAGAGAATCATTTTTTTATGGTTTTACTTAGTTTATTTTATGTGTGATTTATGCATAGTGGGTACTCTATTTTGATTTAATTTATTATCTGATGTGATAATAGTTATGGTTTAGATTTTGTTTATATCTACTTCATCTTGATCTTTAGTATATTCTTGTAGTTCTTAGATGGATTACAACATTGCCATCTCTTATTCACTTATTAATACTCTCCATTGTGCAGGTTGTCCCTATAATTAGCATGTTCTGGAGTAATTCTAGGAACCTATACTAACAATGGTGTGGTGAGCCCAGAACCTATTTGGATAAAATATATTGAGATGATTTCTAGGATAGAGAGACATATAAAGATGGCTAGATGAGATAATCAGGAACTTTATAGAAGAAGAAACATAGTGAGTTGGAAAAAGTGCAGAGAACATACAAGAACACCTCTATGGTGAAATCTATGAAATTTTTTGGTGTGAATTACCTAAATTATTAGCTATGTGGATAAAATTGAGTAAATTGATTTAGTCCAAGGAAACCATAATTTATAGTTTAAATTGAGTAAAATTTAGAGAGATTGCATAACCTAGCTATTTATTGGTCTTGAATAGTAGATTATTGGATGAAGACTATGATTGATTGCTATATCAAAAAGTTTGTAGTAAAATGATATGTAGCTTTTAAGACTACGTAATATTGATTTTTTAAAGGAACCAGAAGTAAATTTTTATAGTGACTACATTTTTTGATCAAGATGTTGGTTTTGGAAAAGATCATAGTATCTATTCTGGCTAACATGGATTAGTCACTTCAAGCACCAGGGAGGTACGTGTGAGAGAAAGTGGATGACAAAGAGATAAGTAAGAGGAACTTTAACTTGATCCCAAAAAATATAAGTCAAAAAGACTCAGAGAAAAAATAAAATTATGGGACTTGAAAGGGAACTACGATACAAAATAAGGTGTAATAAGATAAATGACCTTAAAATAACTGAGTAGGATTAGGAGTAGAGAATAAGTTACTAGAGATGGAGACATACAAGGAAAATATACTAGATAAGAGAGGTTGATAAGATAAGATGTAAGAACTGATAAAAGAGTAGGGTATGCAGAATATGAGGAAGGGCCCAATGAGAAAGAGGATACTAGAAGCAATGATGTTTAGGTAGATTAATTAGGAAGTAGAGGTAGATCACATTTAAGGGAAGGGTTTTTAGATAAAACCAAGAAGGGAAGTTATTAGGAAATGTTAAAATTAAAGGTAGTAATATGCAAGTTCAAGTTTGAAGCAAGAACAAGTTAGAATTAATTTCATTCATTTCAAGGGTATGCATCTCTCAAGCCCACTTTATTTATAGAAGGTAGAAAAAGGACAGAGAGAGAAGTTGATTCAAGTTGGTTTGATTCCTTTACTAACAACTTTGGAAGGCTTAGTGTGAAAAACAAGTAGGCATTAGAAATAAAGAAGTTAAAAGAGGAGTATTTCTTATTACTCCTAAAAAGAGTAGTGTAAAGCAGCCTATAGTCATAGGAAGCACTACACAGTTACTTAATAATGTAACAATTAGTGCACAAACACCACTAGTCATAGTTGCTAATATTTAGACATCTTTAGTAACAAATACCAACCTACCAACTATGGCACTTCATGTAGGTATGTTTTTACCTTTAATCTCATACAATGGATTTTTAGACCCCAAACAATATTTGGTAACTTGTGAAATGAAATGGCTCATAAAAGGGGTAACATTAGATGATGTAAATAAATTTCAACTCATAAGGGATTTGGTAGGACATGATTTGGATTTTATTTACAGAAGGAATATAAATGCCCTTGATTTTGAACAAGTTAAATATTTTTTTAGTATCAGAATTTAAAGTAAAAAATGTTATAGTCAAGTGATTTAGGACCTAAAGGAAATTTGGCAAAAAATAGGAGAGAAGTTAGAGAATATGATCATAGATTCTCTGATGTGATGAACAAAATCAATTTTATTTTAAAAGATAAATATAATTTTTCTTGGCTCATAGAGGTCTTAAAATAAAGAATAAGGTTTGCTATTATGCAAACCCAATTCTCCACAAAGGCTGATGCTCAGTCTATTGTGCAGATCTTCCATTGATGAGATGAAAATTAGAAGATAATTTAAATACTTTTATGATGAGGTTGAATGAGATGCATGAAAATGATAAGCCTAAATTAGGATTATGGTGCATAGAGTGTGGATACAAGGGACATCATAGGAATGATTGTCTAATTATAATAGAATTTTATGAAATCTATAGGGTAGTTAGACATCTTACATCTAAGTGCCATCTCCTCTAGTAATATATCCAAAAGTCACATAACACGTACTATATTTCTTTTAGATATATAAGTCATGGTGATATAGGATATCAAGACTTGAAGGATTTAAAGAAATATATAATGAAGAACATCTTTGTAGTTTTAGCCCAACAAAAACCCACTGTGAAGCAAGTAATACTAGGACCAAACATGGAGATGAAAAATGTGACTTGAGGTAGTCCAGGATGGGTGCCTTAATTTATAAAATATTATATTAATTCATCATCATAATACCATCTAAAGGCCTATCAATCTAGAATAATACATCATCTCCCTCATATCAATATTCTAGTTAGTATGTGTAACCATAGAATAACACAAATCTTTAGTACAAAAAGTAAAGTAGACTCCAAGTTCTCCTCGACATAAATATGGGGGATATAAGGCACAAAAGAATTAGCAAGGAGGTTATATTGGACAACAATCCCAAGGGAATGGGTGCCTTAGTCTCTATAATATTAGATGAATTCATCATCATAATACCATCCAAAGGCCTATCAAGCTAGAATAATACATCATCTCCCTTGTATCAATATGTTGGTTAGTATGTGTAACCATAGAATAACACAAATATTTAGCAAAACAAGTAAATGAGACTCTAAGTTCTCTTCAACATCAGTATGGGGGATATGATGAATAGATGAATCAATAAAGAGGTTATATTAGACAACAATCCCAAGAGTGGGGATTTCAATAGAATAAAGGAGGCTATAAATCAGGATATATGGGAGGATATCATGATTAATATCAATGAGGTCAAAATAATTATAATCAACAAACTAAACCTCCCATGCAATGTTATCTATGTGGAAATTATAATCATTACATGAGGAACCATCCCACAATCCTCAGAGATAAATTTATTGTGTATACTGAAGGGTTGAAAGTCAAAAGAAAAAAAATATTGCCCTATTCTAGAGAAACAAAGAAAGGAAAAGCCAGTGTGAAATATAAACATGAGTAATACGCATCCAAAGTAAAATACATTTTTGAAAGTTTTCACAAAGAAACATAGAGCTAAATAAGGCTTACCTCCTTTAGAAATGTCTTACAATCATGGTATTAGAAAATTTTAGTGGGATAAGTATCTTGATCCTACAATATAAAAGAATTTAATGTATCAAGTTGTGTAGGTATTACATAATATACAATAGAAACTAGTCTCTAATGATGATAACACTTTTATTGATGCTCAAATGCATGGGTAAATTGTTAGGATAATGCATCAATATGGCATTATGACCACTTTGACAAATATGATGAAACTACTTATTACACTATGTTATGAGGATATATCCAACAATATCAGTAAACTCCTACATAACCTCTTAGAGTGTGCATAGTGAGGACAAATAAGGGCTGATAAAGTAGTTTGGTATGTCAAGACCAAGAACCCTTAGGATGTGGATTCATAGCTAGATACTGAGTTGACTAAATATGAAATCCCAAATGTAGTATTTGACTTCAAGAGTACAATTAATATGATTCCTCTCTCAACATGGGAAGCCATTGGTCAACCAACTCTGAGCTATAGTCCAATAACATTGATCTTAGCAGATTATGGAAGAGTCAAACCCATTGGTTGGCTAGAAGATGTTGAAATTAAAATGGCTGAGCTTAGCTTGTAAGGGGATTTTGAGGTCATAGACATGAAGACAATAGAGATCTATTACCCTACCTTAATTAGTAATAAATGGCCCTATGATGGCTAAATGACCATTAACACTATGTACAATCTGTTAGAAGTGCCTCATAAATATAAAATAGTAGTCATACCTTTAGATAAATTTGAACAAAATCCATATATCATTCCTAAAGAGCCAGAGTCTCCTTATGTTTATGGGGACATTATATGGTTTAAAGTGGGAATAGATGAAAGAAAAAATGGGGTGCAGATTGTAGAATGCCAAAAGTGAAAATATAGTATTATGTAGTAAGAACAACCATTGGTATTCAAACTTGTTATAACAAAGTCTTTGATTAGGTAGGTTCACATCAAATAATGTGTTTCTCCTTCAGTGCATTCACTGAAAATATATGAGGTATAATTTATATATAATAATAGTGTAACTATGATGGACTATACTAAACCAACCCCATAAGTAATTCTAACATGGGATTTTGCATCATCCATAAGTGGTGACTCATATGTGCACATCTTGCATTGGTCTAATAGAGAGCATGAGTTATGACCTCTATGCATGGTGTTCACTACAAAAATCCAAATACCTCAATATTTTATGATAGAGGATCGCAATCCATTCATATTGAGGTTTGAGAAACATATACTATAGGTGGAATATTGATTTAGTGCACTCATTTGTGCATTGAAAGGAACTACTATGACATGGTGGACCATACACAAAAATGTAGAAATTCATTGGGAGGATTCTTGTGAAATATTTCATGCAATGTTTCAGAGACCAACTAGTATTAAATTAGAACGGCCTTTCCTTAAAGAGAGTCAATGTCCAAAAATGTACATCCATCGGTACATAGATATATAGACCACACAAGGAGTAGATCCATTATACTAAGAACACATATTCATTCATATTCTTTCACCTCTTCCAACATTTTGTTATATGCATCAAGAGTGTAGAAAGGAAACTAAACATTGGGTGCAACTTTAGTAGGATTTCATTAAAACTTTTGTGTTTAAATATAATAACCCACTAGTTTATAATGCCTTGTAGAAAATTAAAATTTTCATATGTCATGGATGCATAAAATACTCAACAAATGTTTTTGAATCATCCTCTCATCATGAATCTATTCAAGACTTAGATCTCTTACTACGTAATTACAAAGCTAACCAAAAAGAACAACTCCACGTTCAGTGATGTAATAGAATAAACAATGATTTGATAGAATCCAATGATAGTGACAGTGATTGAGATCTCAATTTAGAAGGGTTATTTTATCCAAATCATGAAGAGGATCCTAAACTAGTGTAAAAGACAAAGAAAATAAAAGAGGAGAAGCTATGAAATATAAAGATTTCATAACATTAAGGTAAACACATTTTTTAGATACTATGTCTAGTAGATTGGGTAAGATATATTAGGAACCATTGTGAAAGACTCAAGGAAATATTGGGATAGTATTATTCCCTAAGCTTGCAATAGTAGGAGATTAATAGGGACAAAAGTATATCTTTGAGGCCCTATAGTTGTTAAGAGACTATCAAGATATGTTTCAAACTCTCAAAGGTAAAAAGTATTGATCCATATCTAGGAGAAATGCATATAGAATTAAAATAATGTGCCCACCCTATCAAAAATAACCCTATAGGCTCAATCCTAATATGAATACCAAAGTAAAGGCCAAACTAGATCAGATGCAAGATGTGAGAATTATTTATCTAGTTGAAAATTTAGAGTGGGTGAGTCTCATGGTTTTTCAACCTAAAAAATAGAATAAATTCAAGTGCGTGGGGATTATCATGTACTAAGTTATGATTGTGTTAATGATCTATTTCCTATTCCTTTCACATATGAAGTACTTGAATTCATGGTTGGGCATGAAGTATATTTCTTTATAGATTGTTTCAATGGATATCACTAGATTCTAATTGTTAAATAGGATTAGGCTAAGACCACCTTCACTACTGAATGAGGATCATTTACATACAAGGTAATGCCATTTAGCTTAAAGAATTCACCTACTATATTCTTTATAGCTATGGTAAATGAATTTAAAGACTTCATTCATGATTTCTTGGAAGTTTATCTAGATGATTGGACATTCTTCTCTTTGTTTAAATAAAACTTGTCAAAATTGAGATTGATGCTAGAGTGATGTTGGGCTTTGTGCATCACCTTAAATTTAAATAAGTATTTATTATTTACACCTTTTTGTGTCTTACTGGGCCATGTTGTGTGTAATGACAAAATTTTGATCAACCTAACTAAAATTGTTATTATAATATGAATGCCATCTTCTATCAACTCAACTAAAGTTCACACCTTTCTTGGTCTTACCAAATATTATGAAAAGTTTACAAAAGGTTATGCAACTATATCAGTATCCATGGATAAGTTACTATGAAAATTCTAGTTTTAAATGGACACCACAATGTCAAAAAACATTCATCCAGTTAAAATAGAGGTTGGTAACAACACTCATCTTAGTGTTTCTTAACTAAAAGAAGCCATTCCACATACATGTGGATGTTTATAGAACTACAATAGGAGTTTTCTTAGTGAATCTATGAAAAGGTAGGTTGGACCACCTAATACATTTTTCTAGTATGAAACTATCAGCTATGGGGAAAATTACACAACCACATATAGAGAAGCAATAGCCATGGTGTTTTCATTATAAAATTTTAGGTATTACATATTGGCTACTTATTTTGATTTCTTCATGGATCACCAGGCATTGCGATACTTGGTTAATAAACCAATGCTAGGAGGATGTATATCAAGGTGGTTGATGCTCTTTCAAGTATTTTAATTTTTGATTAATGTTAAAATAGGATGAAAGAATGTATGACCAAATCATCTTAGCCGACTTCGTAATGGGGAGAAACTAAAGGAACTCAAAGATGAATCCCCTGATGCACATTTATTTTTAAAAAAATAGCTCTTGATAATATGGACAAAATTGTAAATTTATTGTAACAAAGAGCTTTTCTTACACATTACATAGAGAGGGATAAGAAGTAGATGGTTACAAGAGCCATACCATATATCCTCATTAACGTATTCTTGTATGAACTTGGAAAAGATGATTTATTACGTAGGGTAGATCTAAAACATGAGCGACCATAGCTTCTTCAAAAAACTTATCAAGGGATTACATGAGGTTAATTCATATGAGAATCCATTGCAACAAAAATACTTCAAATTGGTATGTGGTAGTCTATGCTATTTCAAGATGTACATAGTGTAACGTCCCCACTAGGATTTACCTAAAAATGTGTGATTTTGTTTTTTAAAATAAATGAATATACTAGAATATATTACATCCCAATAATATAATAGAGATCATATAAAGTACACATGCATGAAAATGGCAAACAATCATATTACATCATAAATCATGGATCTCTAACATCATGAGAGTATGTTAAAATGCAAATATAGAAAGTAATTATAATAACTCAGCCATAGTTGAATCAAATATATAGTCACCATTGTCAATGTGCAATAACAAATAATTACAACTCTTCATGACAATTTTCAATAATAATTACAATATAATAAAATGTAAAAATAAGATACATGGCTTCCTTGGAGCATAGTTCCTAAAGTTCAAGTTTCTGTGGCAATCTCAAGTGTCATCTTGATAAATAGTACTATTGTGGGGGGGGGGGGAGAGCATCATCCAAGAAATTTTACATACAACCCACAAACTAATTGTCCCCCACACTAATACCATTAATAAATGGCCCTCCCTTCATGGATGAGTAGATAGTGATGGTGCATGAATCTAGAGAGACAAACAAGTACCCATGTGTTGTATGATTTCTAAACTAAACTAAACATGCATTGTATCATAGAAAACTCAATCTATTTCAGATATCACACATACATTTAAACCATACTCATGAAATGATAATGTCTCACTAAACATTTATTATACAAAACTTTAAGAACAATAATATAAAAGCGATCTATAGATCAGTAAAACCTATACACACAACTTGATCTAACTACCATCATCTAGCATTTTAATGCTAGTAAGCCAATGAATTCCATCTCACTCCTTACTCCACATTATCAATGTAGATTGATAAAATACAATTCAACCACAATATTCACATAATTTACATCCTACTATCAAATACATCACATGGCATGCTAAACATAAGAGTAAATGCATCATACATTTATTCCATCAAACATATGCATGAATCTTACATTATTTTATATTCCATACTTAAATAATGACTACAATTATACCGCCATGGTAGATACACAATTAATTGTAGAGTTCAATATTATAATTTGTTTCCAATTTAACTACACCCTATGCTAACCCATATTACCATAGTCTAGTGTTTTTAAGTATAACTACTAAGCATCAAAATAAATCAATGAAATAGTCATAAATACATGTAAATACACATTCTTATTCAAAAACTAGAACATCCAAAACTTTAATTTCCTAAAACATAAGAAATATAGTCTAACATTTGTTTTAATTTTAGGGGTTTATATGTAAATGTTCTCTAAGTTATTTTTATGTAATTCAGTTAAAAATCCACCTAAGGACTATAACCATAATAATATGCCCCTATATTTTAAAAATTCTAATAGGGATATTCATCCTAAATATTTGCATTTGGCAACCTGTAGCTTATGCTAACATTGTTTTTACATCACATGCTTTTAACTTAGAAATTTATATTATGATAAGCTACCTGTACCTATCATGATAAATATTTTGATGGGTTTCCTACCTTTCGCATGTCTTATTTACATTTTTAAAATTTTATCAATATATTAACCTCAAATAGTACCTATGGTTAAACACATTTGCAATAAGTATCTTATGAGATTATCCCACCATTTACATAATTAAAGGAGCTATCACCTAAGCTAGAAAAATTATAATTCTCTATAAGAATTTCTATATTTGAATAAAATATTTATGATGGAGAATAATCAATACTATGTTCTATGTTCTACAACCATCCTAAGTATATAACGTATCATTATTTGGAAAAGGGATCATTTTTACTAAACACATCCTTATGCATAACTAGTGAAACATATCTATGAGTTGATATCTCATATCAAAAGTATAGACAAACACATATATTCTTAGCGTTTAATCTATTATACACTATGATGTGATATTTATATTACTTATTAAGTATAAATATCCTTTTTATTTAACATGACTATTATTTAGTTTTTTATTCATTTAGGAATTAAAACCTTCATACATGGTAAGGGCTTTATCTATATATAGGGATGTCATACTTATATCAATGATTGGTAATTAAACTCTTTTTCTTATAAAGCCATGAATATGAAACATGTAACATGTATTTCCACATACAACCAAATTTCTATTAATTTACGTCAGTGAACTTAAAGTTAAAGATACAAGTAGGGTTTTATAAGATACGATGACGCCTAACCATATAAGGTAACTTTGACTCAGGTTTGCAAACAAAAAAATTGACTTTCACGAATCATTTAATTAACATAGTTTTAAACACATAAATTATCCTCCAAATAACGATGCCTCTGGTTAATAATATACCATATACAACTTACAAAATACTATAGAATAGTGATGCCCAAGGACAAAGATTCAAGTGATCCATCAATTAAATAAACTCATCCAAAAGAATGATGCATTTGAATTTATATTATTGGTAATGCATGACAAAAATCTCCCAAATATGAATTAGCTAAAATTGGATATGCAATCTATGCCCTCTATTTTCATAGTTTTAAATATGCATGTTGAATTACTAATTAAATCGATGCCTTTACATTACTAATTTTATTAGAATGTTATAGACTTTTAACTATGACCCACGTGGTGTGGACCTAATAAAATATATGTATAATCAATACAAAACTATAAACCTAGCAATCTCCTTATTGGTTTATAAGGTTTTTCAAACAAGACAACCTTTAAATATAATTTATTTATTTGACAATTGGTAAATAGTGACGTCATATGTGCATCGATCTACCATAGTAACACCTTATTTTAATTTGTCTTGGAGAAGATTTAGTAGTGGCTATAATTTATTGTGGGAATTATAAATACCTACATCGATGCCAAAATAAGATTTATTTTCTAGTTTTAAAATTGTACCTGATCTCCATATATAATTTGATGCCTCTTCTATACATAGTTTTTTATTTATGTCTTGAAATAATTGATTCACTATATACTTCAATGCCACTATAAGTATAATTTAGACTAGAAAAGAAGACATTGATTAATTATACAGTTGAATTTCAAGGTTTTCACTTCCTACAGCCTGTTGTTGTTGTTTGTTTGGTTTTTTTTTTTTTTTTTGAGAATTGGTATATAAAATACATATCTATTCATACAATAGAACAGGCTAAATAAAATAATATAGACGCTGGTTATATGAGTGACCCAATTTGTTTGTATTCCTCTTTAATTTAGTTATCAGCGTAAACAAAATAATATAGTGTCCCAAAAAAGGATATTATTGTACATAAATAATATCAACATAATATCCCATCATAAACATACCAAAAATCATTTATATATGTAATTGAAAACATCACCTACCAGATGAATTTGGATATTTATCCTCTGTGTCTCTTTTTCCTCTATGTTGTGCTTCTTCCTTCTCCTTTTGACCTTCTCTTTCCCAATGCACAAGATAATCACTTTCTCCAACTTTCCCTATGTAAAATAGGCATAGCTTCCTCTTTTCAAATTTTTTTTTTTGTTTTATTATTATTATTATTATTATTATTATTATTATTATTATTATTATTATTATTATTATTATTATTATTATTATTATTATTATTATTTTAATATATTTAGCTCTTTTATATTTTCTAATTTTTAGTCTCTAGCTTTTCTTTTATTTAATTTCTTTGTTTTTTTCTTATTTTTTCCACTTTATAATGTAATTTCCATTTTTTAAATATATTTTAATATGGAATGCTAAAATTCCATATTTTTATTAAATTAAATTAACATCCAAATATACTATAACAATTTTAAATGACAATTTCAAATTTTAAAAATTAACCCATATTTTAAATTTATTTTTCCTAAAAATTTCTTACCATCATTAATAACAAAACATGCTAAACATGCAAAGGAATTCATTACAATATTTACTTTGGAAAACCATAGAAAGGAACACTCCAAGTAAGTAATAAACACACCATAATTTTTTTTAATGTAGTTATATCATGTACTAATTACTATGATGTGTGCAAGGTTTCACCAGCTCTCTATCAACCTTCAATGTCTCTATCTACACCACCTTCTTCAATGATACTCTCCCTCAGGCACACTCTAAGGGATGAGTTCTCCTACATCCACCTCATAACACATAGGTAATTAGATCAATTACATGATAAATATATAACAATAATATAATTAAAATAATACATTAATATGATTGATATGTAAATGCATACATTAACCAACTCATAGTAAGTAATCATGTATCTAAGCAATATTATACTATCCCATAATCGCATAAATCTCAATCTTAGCTAAAAATATAACCAATATCATATGTGTCCACTATAAATATCCATGAATAGTCAATTAATTTGGTTGGAAAGGAATCAAGATGCAATATTATTCCCCCCTAAAGCTAGTCATCATCCTAGATGACTCTTATTCAAACATATGTTCTAAAATAAAAATATTGTTCAACTGAAAATAATCTACTATAATGGTATCTAATCAATCAAATAAATATGAAAATATATTAAAGAACTCATCATAGTCCTCCCATGTAACACTATTCATAGATTATTGGTCCTACTTAACCTTGCATTATGACATCTCTCTGTTATGCAAATGAAGTTTATGTGTGTTAATTACCCTAATTGGTTTACTATGATCACCCTAGGATCCATAACCTATAAAGCATTCTAATCCAACATGTGTAGGATCATCTATATATTTCTTAAGATATAAATAATGGAGGACATTATGTAAAATAGCTAGGGTTGGTGGCAACATAAGCCTATACACTATAATATTTACCACTTCTAACACCTTGAAGGGTCCCATATATCTTGGTGATAATTTTGTAGACTTCCCAAATTTAATCAAGCTCTTTTATAATTTTACCCATAAAAACACTTTATTACCAGCTATAAAGTGCCTCTTTATCCTTTTCAAATCTACATAAATCTTTTGTCTATCATTATCCTCAACCAACCTCTGCTTAATTAGTCTAACTTGCTCTTCCATCTCTGAGATCATCTCGGGTCCAAAGACTACCCTATCCTCTAACTTGTTCCAACTATGGGTGTCCTACACTTTCTCTCATAAAGTGCCTTAAATGGTGCCATATTTAATGTTGACTGTTATGAGTTATTATATGCAAACTCAACCAATAGAAAATAAACTTCCAACTTATACTATTGGTCCATGAAATACATTCAGAGAAGATCCTTAAGCACCTGATTAACTCTCTTAGTCTATCTGTCAATCTCTAGGTGGTAAGCTATACTTAAATTAAGTTATATACCCAAAGATGAATTCAAAGTCATCCAAAACCTTCAATTCATATTTAGATCACAATCCAAAATGATTTTCTCTAAAAAACCATGCAAACTATACACCTCATTTATGAATCTCTTCACAAAGGTAGGTGCATCATCCATCAAATTGTCTGTTATCAAATGAGCTACCTTGGTTAGTTTGTTAACAACTACCAAGATCATATCATGCCTATTCCATGACATTGGTAACCCTTGGACAAATTCCATGTTTATCACCTACCTTTTCCATTCTATGATATCATGTAAATATAATAATCTAATTAGATGTACATGCTTAAATTTCACTCATTGACATTCCAAAAAATGTGATACATAATCATCTACATCTTTCCTGATTCCCTTCCATAAATACAATGGTCTATGATTTATCATGAGTTTGGTCACACTTAGATGTCCTGAATAAGGAGCATTGTGTAATTTTTTTAGCATTGTGATTCATAAATTCTTTTGATATAACACATACATCCATCCATTGTAACACAATAGACCATCACTCTCTAAACTAAATCCTTGATATCGAGGATTCTGAGCATTATTTGATAATGTTTTTTTGAATTTATCATAAAATTCATCTCTTGGAGACAACTTAATCACTTGATCCCTGAAGGTAATCCTTAAAGTAGTTATAGCTAATTTTTACCTTCTATGACTAAGGGCATTAACTACTCTATTCTCCTTGCATTTGATATAACTGATGTCAAAATTATATTTAGATAATAACTCGAGCTACCTTCTCTAATGACAATTCAAATTAGGTTGTGTAAAAATATACTTGATTCGTAAGTTATCTATCTTGATCTCAAAAAGGTTTTCCTAATTAATAATACCACTACACTTGCAAAGTGTGAACAATTATTATAACCTCCAAATCATGAGGGGAATAAGTCACCTCATATGGATTTAGATTTCATGACTCATAATCCACTACTACACCATCACGTATAATAAATCCACCTATTCCATCCCTTGATGCATCCATGACCACTAAAAATTGATCATTGGGGTTAAGAACTCTCACCACTGGTGTTGATGTAAGCCTTCTCTTCAACTCTTAGAAAGCTAATTTACACTTCTTTGACCAAACAAATATGTGGTTATTCCATTGTAATGAAGTAATTGGATTAGCTATCTTGGAAATTTTTAGAATGAACTTCCTATAATATCCTATTAACCCCATGAAGCTTCAAACCTCATGCATGTTTTTTAATGTTGGCCATTCCATGATGGTTCTAATCTTCCCTAGATGTATACAGATATCATCTAAAGAGATAATGTGTCCTAGATACTAGACTCTTTCTTGTAAAAATGCACACTTGGATAACTTGCCATAAAGCTTATGATTCTATAACTATTGCAGAACCAACTCTAATTACTAAAGGTGATCGTCTTCATTATTTGAATAGATAAGAATGTCATCAATAAAAACTAGAACAAAGTGATCAAGGTAATCTCTAAACACATTGTTCATGAGATTCATGAATGTTGTTGGAGCATTAGTCAATCCAAATGGTAAAACTATAAACTCATAGTACTTATACCTAGTTTTGAATGCTATTTTTGAAATGTCCTCATCTTGAATCCTCAATTGATGGTATCCCATTCAAAGATTAATCTTAAAAAATATTTTTACTCCTTGCATTTGATCAAAAAGATCATCTTTATGAGGTAATAGTTACCTATTTTTTATGGTTGCCTTATTCAACATTCTATAATCAATGTATAGTTGAAGGGTAACATCCTTCTTCTTGACAAAGATAATTGACGCACCTTATGGTGACACATTTGACCTAATCAACCCCTTAGCTAATAATTCTTGAATTTGAGCCTTCAATTCAGCCAAATCAATGGTTGTCATCATGTATGGTGCCTTAGACAATATTTCTAAACTAGGTATGATGTTGATATAAAAATTGAACTCATATATAAGAGGTAAACCAGGCAAATCTTCTTGAAACACATCATGGAAATATCTAATAAATAGGTAATCTTTAAGAGATGGTTCCTTAGGCTCCTCCATTTAATTTATCTTAATGATAAATTCGTAGCACCCTTTTCTTTAAGCCTTCTTAAGTTTCATAGCTAAAATTTGCCTAAGCTTTATCTATCTCTTCTCACCTTGAATTTATGTCTAATTCCTAAAATCATCAAGATACTCAACCTTGTTCAGGTGATAGTCAACTTTGGTTTTATGTTTTGCAAGCCAATTGACTCCTAAGATCACATCATATGATCCTATAGGTGCTACATACAAATCCACAAATATCATGAATTTGAGTAAGCTATTCTCTATTTTGACTAAATAACTATCAACCATGACTTTTGGGTCATTCCCATACTATACTCACCATGTATTTGTGATCACCCAAACACTTATAGTAAACTTACTAAGCATCCTAGGAGTTGTAAAAAATTTAGTGGATTCTATATCAATCAAAATTGAAACTATATGGTCAAATAAAGTATATGATAGCTTAATAGATAATCCCTGATATTCAACCTATCGATTATTGACTATTGTATGAATCCATTGTTGAAAACCACCCTACTAAATATTAAGTCCTTCGATCTTTAACTTGTCCTATGGATAATCATGAACATAATGATCCTCTCTACAAATGAAACATCCTCCTAGTGGTCCTTTCCTAACATTATATTGGTTTCCCTTGAAACCATCTTTGGATTCATTGCCCTATTTTTTATTTTCCAAACCATTGTTGAACTTGGAATTCTAATTTTTAAATTGTTTCTTAGTGTCTCCACTCCTATATTTCCAATTCTTCTTCTTGAAGCTTGACTTAGAATTTTCAAACCTTTTCTTGAACTTATCTTTGGCCTTCGAAAGAGACTTCAGCTTCTACTCCTATTTGATCGCCTTCTCAAAGACTTGGTCCATAGTAGAAGGTCCATGAATATCTACCTCTCCACCAATATAGGGCCTCAAACCCATGATAAATTTATTAATACTAAACTACTCATCTCCCTAATATTGAGGTACGTACTTTAGTAGTTTAGTAAATTTCTCTTAGTACTCGTTCACCAACATATCACCCTGTTTAAGATTATAAAAATCTATGAGATTATAATAAAAATAAAGTTGTGGGATCTATCATGATCTAAATAAATCCAAAAATTGATCCCAAGTGGTGGTGGTCAAATTTAGATTCATTTCTAACCTTTTATTGGTCCACCATGTAGCTACCTCACTAGCCAACTGGTATGCTCCCCATACTACATTGGTGACCTCAAAGTAGTTTCAAATTTTGAAATACTTCTCCATATTTATTAGCCTTACCTTAGCTCCATCACCTAGAATAGTCCCATCAAACTTAGGTGGATTCACCTTCTTCATGTCTCTGGCCAACTCAATAACAACTTGAGCTATAGCATCCTGAGGATTTTCTTACTCAGTGTGATGCTCTTCAGGTTCATCTTATTTTTCCTCTTCCTTGTGGTCATGAACCACCTGCTCTAGATTTATAATCCAATATTTGGTCTCATTCATAACTATAATAATCTAGTCCATCTTTGCAGACGTCTCAACACTAAATCAACTAGGATCAAATGGAAGGTTGTTCTTAGTAGCATTTGAAGGACCCTCTCTAAAAATTCTCATTTTTACCATCTTTATTTTCATCAATAGAAGGATATGAAAATGTTAGTGGACTCACTAGGTCCTAGAGTTTAATCCATATCTCTGATACCACATGTAACATCCCCATTGAGATCTACCTAGAAATGCATGATTTTTTAAAAAAATTAATACATATACCAAAATAGATTACATCTCAAGAATTTAATAGAGATCATATAAATTACACATGCATGAAAATGGAAAACAATCATATTACTTCATAAAGCATGGATCTATAACATCATGAGATTATGTTAAAATGCACATATAGAAAGTAATTATAACAACTCAACCATAGTTGATTCAAATATACAGTCACCACTAACAATGTGTAATAGCAAATAATTACAACTCTTCATGACAATTTTCAATAATAAGTAAAATATAATACAATGTGTAAATAAGATGCATAGCTTATCTAGAGCATAGTTCCTAAACTTCAAGTATCTATAGAAATCTCAAGTGTCATCTCAATAAGTAGTGTTATTGTGAGGAGGAAAAGCTTTATCTAAGTGCTTTTCCTCACCAACCATAGACCAATGATCCCCCACACTAATCCTATCATCAAATGGCTCTCCCTTTATGGATGAGTAGGTAGTGATGGCATGGGAATTCGAAGTGATAAACAAGTACTCATGTGCTGTATGATTTCTGAACTAAACTAAATATTTAGTGTATCATTGAAAAATCAATCTATTACAAGATATCGCACATACATGTAAAACATACTCATGAAATGATAAAGTCTCACTAAACATACTTTGGTCAAAGCCTTAAGAATAGTAATATAAAAGTGATATATAGATCAATCAAATTTATACACACCACTTAATTAGACTGCCTTCATCTGACATTGCAATGTTAGTAAGCCAGTGAAGTCCATTTTACTCCTTATGCTGCATTAGCAATACAGATTGATCAAATACAATTCAACCACAAGATTCACATAATTTACATCCTACTAGTAAATACATCACATGGAATGATAAACCTATGAGTAACTACAACATACATTTACTTCATCAAACATATGTATCAATCTTACATTATTTTTTATCCCATACTAGAAATAATGACTATAGTTATACCACCTAGATAAATACACAATTAATTACAAATTTAAATACTATAATTTTTTTTCTAGTTTAACTACACCCTATGATAACCCATATTACCATAGTCTAGTGTTTTTAAGAATAACTACTAAGCATTGAAATCAACTAATGAAGTAATCATAAATACATGGAAACATACATTTGTACTCAATAGCTAGAACATCTAGAACTTCATTTTCCCAAAACATAAAAAATATAGTCTAGCATTTGTTTCACTTTTAGGGATTTATATGTAAGCGTTCACTAAGTTATTTTTAAGTAATTATTTTAATTCAGTTAATACTCCACTTGAGGACTATAACTACAAGAATGTGATGCCATGTTTTAAAAATGCTAATAGGTATATTCATCCTAAATTCTTGCATTTGGCAACCTATAGCTATGCTAACATTGTTATTACATTACATGTTTTTAACTTAGAAATTTATATTATGATAATCTACCCATACCTATCATGATAAATAATTTAATAGGTTTCATACCTTTCACATGTCTTATTTACACTTTTAAAAGTTTTTTGATATATTAACCTCAAATAGTACTTACAGTTAAACACATTTACAATAAGCATCTTATGAGATTATCCTACTGTTTACATAACAAAAAGGAACTATCACCCAATCTAGACAAATTAGAAAAATCTATAAGAGTTCCTATATTTTAATACAATGTTTATGATGGAGAATAATCAATACTATGCTCTATGTTCAACAACCATCCCGAATATAGAATATATCATTATTTGAAAAAGTGATCATTTTCATCAAACACATCCTTATGCATAACTAGTGAAATGTATCTATGAGTTGATATCCCATATCAAAAGTATAGATGAACATATATATTCTTAGTGTTTAATCTATTATACACTACGATGTGATATTTATATTACTTATTAAATATAAATATCCCTTTTTATTTAACATGACTATTCTTTATTTTTTTATTCATTTGGGAATTAAAACTTTTGTCCATGGTAAGGGCTTTATTTATATATTGCAATGCCATACTTATAGAAATTATTATTAATTAGACAATTTTTCTTATAAAGCCATGGAAATGAAATATATAACATGTATTTTTGCATACAACCAAATTTATATTAATTTATAGAATTGAAATTAAAAGTAAAAACACATGCAAGGGTTTATAAGATACATTGATTCCCAACTATATACAACAACTTTGACTCAGGTTTGAAAACAAAAAAATTGACTTTGATTAATCAATAAATTAACACTATTTTCAACACATGAAATATCCTCCCAATAATTATGCCTTTGGTTAATATCATACCATATACAAATTGAAAAATATTATAGAATAGTGATGCCTAAGGATAGAGATTCTAGCGATCCATAAATTAAATAAATTAAGCCAAAATAATAACATTTTTTACTTTAGTTTGTTGGTAATGCATGACAATAATCTCCCAAACATGAATTAGCTATAATTGGATATTAATTTGATGCCCCCTATTTTCATAGTTTTAAATATGCATATTGAGTTACTAATTAAATCAATGCCTTTACATTACTAATTTTATTATCATGTTAAAGACTTGTAACTGTGACCCACATGGTTTGGACCTAAAAAAATATATGTATAATAAATACAAAAATACAAACCTAGTACTCTCCTTATTGGTTTATTTAGGTTTTCAAACAAGATAGCCTTTTAATATAATTTATTTACCTAACAATCGATAAATAGTGATGCCATATATGTAACGATCCACTATAGTATATAATGCCTTGTTTTAATGTATGCTAGATAAGGTTTAACAGTGACTATAATTTATTAGAAAAATTTTAAATATCTACATTGATGCCAAAATAAGATTTATTTTTTAGTTTTATAACTGTACTTGCTCTCCCATATAAGTTGAAGCCTCTTCTATACATAGTTGTTTATTTACATCTTGAAATAACTGATTCACTATAAACTTTGACACCACTATCAGTATAATTTAGACTGAAAAAGAAGACATTAATTATTTATATAGTTGAATTTTAGGGGTTTCATTTCCTAAGGCCTGATGTTTTTTTTTTTTTTTTTTTTTTTAAGTTTTAAGAATTGGTATATAAAATACATGGCTATTCATACAACAAAATAAGCTAATAAAAGAATATAGAGGCTGCTTATATGAGTGACCCAATATGTTTGTCTTTCTCTTTAATTTAGTTTTCAGACTAAACAAAACAATATACAATGTCTGAAACAAAGATATTATTGTACATATATAATATCAACATAATGTCCCATCATAAGCATACCAAAAATCATTGATATATGTAATTGAAAACACCACCTACCAAATAAATTTGGCTGTTGATCCTCTATGTTTCTTTTTCCTCTATGTTGTACTCTTTCCTTCTCCTTCTGACCTTCTCTTTCCCAATGCATAACATAATCACTTTCTCTAACTTTTCCTATGTAAAATAGGTGTATCTTCCTCTTTTGAATATTTTTAATTTTTTGTATTTTGTTTATTTTGTTTTTATTATTTTTAATATATTTATCTCTTTTAAAACTTTTATTTTTTAGTCTCTAGCTTTTCTTTTATTTAATTTCTTTGTTTTTTCCTATTTTTCTACTTTGTAATGTAATTTTCATTTTTTAAATATATTTTAATATGGAATGGTAAAATTCCATAAATTTATTAAATTAAATTAGCATCCAAATATATTATAATAATTTTAAATGGTAATTTCAAAATTTATAAATACTCTATGTTTTAAATTTTTTTTTTCTAAAATTGTTCCTACCATCATTAATAACAAAACATGCTAAACACACAAAGGAATTAATTATGATATTTTACTTACTTCAAAAAATCACAAAAAATAACACTCCAAGAAAGTAATAAACACACCATAAGCAAATATTTTTCATTCATTTCTATCATGTACTAACTACTGTAACATGTGTAGGGTCTCACCAGCTCTCTGTTGACCTTAGACATCTACATGTACATCACCCTCTCTGATGATGCTCTTCCTTTGGCACACTCTGAGGGATGAGTTCTCCATCCACATCATAAAATGTAGGTAATTATAATATATCACATGATAAACATATAGCAATAATATGAATGAAACAATACATTAATATGCTCGAAATATAAAGGCATACATTAACCAACTCACAATAAGGATTCATGTATCATCATGTATCTAATCAATATTATACTATCCCATAATACCATAAATATCAATCTTAGTTATAAATATAACCTATATCATATATGTCCACTATAAATATCCATGAATAGTCAATTAGTTTCCTTAGCAAGAAATTAAGATGTAACACATAGATTTTCTAAACATTGTGACGTATGTCAAAGAATGGGCAAGGCCATCCAGGAAATAAAATGCCTTTGGTACCTATTATTGTGGAATAAACTTGTGATTAATTATAAATTGATTTGGATGGGCCTATAACTCCCCCAAGTAAATGCAGTCATGTTAGATACATTATCACTACGACTGACTATTTTACAAAATGGGTAAAAGTTGTGGTGTAAAGGATGCTTCCAAGTTTTTATATGAAAACATTATCATGAGATTTGAATGTCTAGTTAATTTGGTAATTGATAGAGGCACACACTTTCTTAATAATAATATCATAACTCTCACTAAATAATTCATGATATCACATAATAAAAGCACAACTTACTACCCATTGGCCAATGGACAAATAGAAGCATCAAATAATTTTTTTAGCAAGATGTTAACAAAAATTTGCAATGTTTAGAGAGATTATTGGGAGGATAAAATTCCTACAATTATATGTACATATCTAACACATTATAAGAGAGCTACTAGGTTGACTTCATTCCAATTGATATATGTCCTTGAGGCAGTAATACATATAAAATATATTGTGGCTAGTCTGTGCATTTCAATGATCATGAGATTAGGAGATCATGATTAATTAATGGGACGATTGATGGATTTCACTAAGGTGGATGGAATAAAATATATTAATAGCATAGTGGATGAAACATATCAACAAACATAGACCGAAATCATGACATGATCGTAACTTGTGATCTAAGCAATTTTACCTGAAACAAATAATATTGCCTTACGAGATTAAATTTAGAGAATTCCCAAAAAAATAGCACATAATATGGAAATGACCCTACATAATTCATGAAGTATCACCATAGGGTATCATAGTTATAAAATATTTACAACGAACCATATTACTAGGATGAATAAATGGTTGTAGGCTTAATCTATATCATATTCAATCTCTATCATTCTACTAAAATAATTGAGTTGGTACTAAGTAGCACAATGTAGTTAGGATTCCATTTAATATTGTTTGTTTTCTTAGGTTAGAATGTTTGTATAGTGTGTTTGTTATTACATAACACATCACAACCATCAGGAACTAGTTATCATCATAGGATGTGATCACATTCTAGAGATAACTCATCAAAGATAGTTGGATAAAACTACACCAAGCATTATAATTAAGTATAGGAAGGCAATGAGAAGATATGTATAGTGAGAAAAATGCCAACAATCAGGTTATACTATTAATGATGTGGCATTTCAAAATATTACATCAGTTTCAAAGTAAATTTGGTAAGAAAAGGACAAATGGATACATAAAGCAAATTCATTAACCAAGAGAAAAATACTCACCTATAATAACTACCAAATAATTAAATTAAAGATTCTAGGCACTAAACATGCCTGCCAAAGTGATTTATAGAGACTTATGTTAATTGAAAATGGAACATTCATACATATGCAATCAAAGCATTCAAAGGAGGTGGTGATATGAAATTAGGTGCCAAACAAATATAAAAGATTAAGGTATGTACAATTATCAAACATTACAACCTTTAGATAAAAATAAACTTATGAAATTTGCCTTTCTAATATCTATTCATGTATAAATTTTAAACCATAGTGATTTCTCAAAGTGATTATTCAACCCAAACTATTCATCAAGCCATGAACATAGGTTAGTTATTGATTCCACTATCAAATGCCCAAAAAGAGGAAATGGGAATTGAGTTAGGGCTCTAACAGACTAAATACAATGATATAGAATCATTCAAATTCATAGAAGTACAAAGAACTACTCTATTTTCCCAAGATTCTCAAGGAGTAACACAAGTAGGAACCCTAACACTACAACATCCACTTCAAGGATCAGACATTGAATGATTACTTAAGTTGCCTACATTTGGGAAGTTGGATAAAGTTATGATGACTTTGTTAAGCTGATATAATTATGGAGCTATCCATTTAACTCAATATGTTACAATTTAGATTAATCTGCACACCATGGCATGAGCAACTAATATACCCAATCATGGAAAATATCTCATGTCGTATAAGTCTAAAGCACCACCAATATAATCAAATATCATAGAAAAATATACCACTAGGGTAGGGCAAGGAATGTATGTTGATTAGATTGAGGATTCTTCAATGCACATCATGGTATAATGTATCACCAAAATATTTTATCAAACCACACAGTAAGCAAAACAAGTAATAAGAGGTATCATTGGCATTGCCTATCAAATCATAAAACTATTAGAAGATGTCAATTGGTCTATTTTTTTAGCATCTGAGCTTACCATGAATATAAAAATTAACTTTTAGGAACCATAAAGAGCTTTCAATATCAAGTTTCACATAGTGGAAGTCTCTATTAGGGCCAGCGAATGTAACTTTAGATTTGTGGGCCAGTAATGGCTTTACAAGTGTTACATGGACTAAAAAATCCAATATTATGAGCAATTGGGGTGTTTTAATACATGGTATCTAGAATCCATAACCTTGATATGATCACACCATAGGATTCCCTAGGATGTAATGTAGTATCTAGGATAACATGCTTTAGTCACTAAACTACACAATATCATACAGATTAAGTTTCATGAGTTGGCTACCGAAACTATCACTCTGATGGAATTTTTCATCTCAATGGTCGAAGTGAAGGCTAAAGTATATTGCCAAAAATCCCTAGCTATGAGGTTAGTGCCTCCATTGAAATTCATCCCTCCATAGGTGCAACAACCATAATTAGATCAAGTACCTTTCTAATAACCCACACATACACATGCCTAACCAACACGTCTAGCATAGCCATAAGCTATAACATAGCAACATAAAGGAAATATGAAAGTACCTATGCATTAAGTCTCACCACTTCTGCCAAAGAAAAGAACCTATAAAATGAATTCATTGATCAAGTATCCCATGGTTCCATAAATAGATGTTGAGTGTAACCTACCTAAGATGGGGTTATAATAATGAAAATTTCTCTAATTTATGTTAGAATAAATTGGAATAAATGTGTATGATGCAAAGGAGGAGAGGGAGTTTTTCTTTTGGAAAGCGGTGTGCAATTACCAAGTGTAAAATCAAGTAAGACAAGACCTTTGGGTTGATATTAATAGACCACCTACTTCCATCTTTATTGTTAATATAGGCTAATAAGTTACGCAACTTAAGTTAGAGGCTAAAATATTTTCAATAGAACCAGCTACGGGATCATACACTATGCATGTAGTGGATTTATCTATAGAAGATAGTCCTATATAAACCTTGTTATGGTGACCACACACACATATATATATATATGTTAACCCATCACAAATGGTGTGGTAAAGGATGGTCTATTTTTTATAAAATATATAAAAAATTAGTGTATAATAGTCTCAGGTAGCTCGATAACAACCTCAACCCTAAGGTACGAAGAAACAAAATTAAACCCTCAAGCCTCCAGTGAAATCTTCAAGAAAAAAGTTGGTGAAAAAAGGTCAACTAGGTGAAATGCAATCACCTGAGTAGACCGAATCCAACAATGATATCAAAGGGGATAAGAAACCCATGGATACAATTATGATTGAGGAAGTAGAGGAGCAACAAACTACACATGGCACACTAGAACCTGAAGAGATGTAGGAGGAATAAAGGACCAAGGAAACACAAGAAAAAGTAGAAGTACCACAAAAAACACAATATGATGCTATGTATATTCAACAATAAAAGTATCAAGATACATAAACTAAGAAAAAAAAATTGAGGAAGCAGAGGTTGTGTAGAAGCAAGCCAAAGAAGTGGAAGCTAGTAGAAGGAAAGTTGAGGAAGCAGAGGTTGTGCAGAAGCAAGCCAAAGAAGCTACAACCATAAAGAATAAAAATAAGAAATAAAAAATTATGTGCAAGCATTCTTAAGAAGTGGAGGCAAATAATAAATACAAATAGGAATCATAAAGGCGATAACAAGAGGTAAAAATTATGCAACAAAAACAAAAGGAGCAAGAAGCTCAAGCTAAGGCTAAAGTTGAAGCCAAATTTAAAGATGAGTCAAATGCTAAAGCCAAAGCTTAAGTTGATGCTCAAGCTAAGGCTGAAGAGGAAGTTAAAAAAAAATTTAAATTTGACACCAAGGCCAAGGTATAAGTATTAACCTAGGCCAAGGACCTCAAAGATACACAAGCACAGGTAGAATCAAGAAAATAAATCACATTAAGGGCACTAAAGAAACAATGTAATTATATATCCAATGGCTATGAGATGTCCCTACTACATCAACATGGTAAACTAATTTTTTTCTTTCATTGGCTTGATTCACACCTCCTCCTATTATATTTGTGACCACATCCATGGCACTTTTTTTTTAAAGGAGCAGTCACCTTTCAAGAATCCATTACACATAGGGCCTCAAATTAGGAGTAGGAAGTCTTGAGGCTACAAGATGAAAAGGATAAAGTAGAAGAAAGGCTATAAAATGTGAGACAATAGATCAATAATGTTTATCCCACCTTAGTTATGCAATTTCTAGGTGATCAAGTCATGTTGGAAGATAAATAATTACTACTTTATTGACAAAATTGACATAGATTTGGGGAGTTGCATAGAAATTTTTGGCAATGTGCACACAAGAACAATATATCAAGATGTAAATAGAAGTCACGTGTCAACTCCTTGATGATTATGATAAGGTCTTACACACCACTACAAATCAGGCCAAATAGATAGCCAAAGATATGCTAAACTAGAGATAATATTTGAATCAATCCTTAGTGGTTGTGAAGCCTAAATTTATCATTTTCAATAAATTTAAAGTCATAATATAGTATCAAATGGAAACTATAGATAAAATGAACAGAACACTAAAATAATTTCTAGATTTTAGGGATGCTACCATACAAATATTGAAATTGTTTAATAATGAAATAATACATAACACGTTTTCATCCATCCAAGCCCAGAGGACAATAGCTAGATTAGATGATCTCATCTTGGACATTTAGTAGAAAAAATCTAATGCCAAGATGTTACTTAAAATCATAGAAGATGATTATATTCAAAACATGATGATGATCTAAGTACCATTGTGCATTCTACTTGCCCTAATACATGAAGTACTCATTGACTTAAAAATGATCAAGTAGGCTCTTGCTCAAGTTGATCTGACCATTGGATAGATAATAGATGATCCCCAATTCATTCCTCCACTACAAATTTTAAAAAACATACATGATAGGAAGATAGACATAAAGACACAGTATTCACAACTACCATTGGTAGTGGATATATTAGAATCTAGTGGGTTAGTAATTACCCAACCATAACAACCTCCATAGTCACCCAAATAAACACCCCCTCAACTATAGCAGTAAGGTTTGTACACTTCCTTTTTATGACTTCTAACATATTGAATTTTTTTTAAGATAGTATAAATATTAGGAGAGGGTTTAGAATGTTTGAAACCCATAAAGGGTAGTCACCTAGTTATGTTAGTCTATTTAAAACCCAAAAGGGTGGTAGGCTAGTATGTTAGTTAAAACTGTAAAAGGGAGCTTAAGTAGTGTGTAAAGGGTGAAAATTGGTAAATGACACCTAGAGTTATAATTACAACTTTTTTTATGACTTATCTTTTCATCTTAGTTTAAATTAACTTGTGACTTTATTTCAGGATGAGATAAATATTTAAATCAAGGAAAGTGTTGGATGAATAATGGAACTTGTTAGAACCATGAATTATATGAGATGAACATGTGTGAAGCATATAATTTTTTATTCTGTGTAACTTATTGTATTTATTCAGATGTGTAAGCATAATCGAGTAATATAAGAATGTAAATAGTCTTTCCTTTTGTATCTTGAAAGGATGGAATGTGAATAGACAAAAGGATTGTAAAATACTATAAATAACACTTTGATGTAATCAAATCTGGTTTGATGTGTTGATAGAGATTAATAGAATCATTTTGTCATGGTTTTCCTTATCTTATTTTATGTATGGTTTGTGCATAGTGAGTAATTTGTTTTGCTTTAATCTGTTATCTAATGTGATACTAGTTATGGTTCATCTTTTGTTTGTATCTACTTCATCTTGATCTTCAGTCTATTCTTGTACATTATAGATGGCTTATAATAATGTCATCTCTTCTATTCCTATTTTTACTATCCATTACATAGGATATCCCTATAATTAGCATGTTCTAGATTAATTTTAGGAACCTCTACTAACATCATATTGATAATTTCATCCCTTAGAGTCTCACAAACACAAACTCCAGTTGCTTTCGATTGAACATACAAGAACACATCCTGAATGGGAGATATGAGAAGGGAAGGGATTGAAGGATGGATAGGATGAGTATAGACATTTGAAATAGCATTATATATTTCCTCACTTCTTATAGGATTGATAGCATGGACCTAGTTAGAGGGAAGGTAGCTATCACCATTTTGGAGATGAAGAAGAGGAAAAGAATCTTATTTATCCATGAAATTTGGTAATGAAACTTAGAAGATGGATCTAGGGTATAATATATTAGGTTTGAAACCCCTAACATAGCCACTAAAAATAGGAAACAAAAGGATATAAACTTAGCAACATCTAAGTCTAGGGTTTTTTCACTATTTGAATAAAATCGAGTTCACCAAATGATATAACTTTTAATGTATTTATGGAATGTAAACCCTAAGTTTTTAAAGGGTCTAATTATAATAAATTAGGGGAGCGATATGTAATAAATGTATCTGCCAATTTGTATAAGAATTGATCTAATTTGATATTTCTAAAAATAGTAATGAATGACGCAAATAAGTAACTAGTTGGAAAAGTGATTGAGATGAATGATCTAGAGGCAGACACAAATCTAATTTGTATATGAATTGACCTAATCTAATATTTCTAAAAATATTAATGAATGACACAAATAAGTAACTAATTGGAAAATTGATTGAGATGGATGATTTAGAGGCTTAAAACTAGTGTAGAAGTTGATTTGAATGTTGCAAACAATATCTAGGTGTTACAAACCCTCCTGAATAGTAGTGTGGTACCTGATAAAGTAGTGTACTATGCTAGTATCCTCCCTAGTGCACTAGTGTCCCTTGTGAATAAAATATATGATCTTTTGGGTATACCTTTGGCTAAGTTTGATCTTCATGTACCAATGTGGACAAACCCTAATTCACTATCTATTCACTATTTTTGATTGATTTATGAGAAAACCCTAGATCTCCATGTTGTTAGGGTATTTGATAAGCACACATAGTAAGAGTGTGATGTTAGATGGGAAATCTTGATGTCCTCAACACCCCATTATGTTTATAGTTTATTACATACCAATACCTTGAGAGGGTATCAAGCCTAATGTAGTTCTCCTAATTTAAGTATTGGTGCAAGTGTAAGTGAATGCTAGTATGAGTGTCAGGTTTAGTGCTTTGAATGAGGTTCAAGACTAGAGATTTATGTATTCTAAGCTTAGGGTAGTTGTAGATGACTATATGTAGAATTAGGAAAGAATAGAGATCAATAACCTTGATTCTGTACTACTTGTTCTAAGCTCTTTTGTGTGTATCTGCATTTGATTTCCTTATAGTGGATAAAAGACTAAAATTCATGTATTTATATTTATCTAGTGCTTGTACAGAGTGTGAATAAGTCTAGGTTAACCCTAGTTGTCTTAGGAATTGAAAACATATCTATTGGGGTTAAAATTAGGTGAGGGACACTAGCACAGTCCCTTAGTCACTATCATAGTGTGCTAGTGTCCAAACAAACAAACTTTTTTTTAGGTGGTAGAACCTAGGGCACTAGGGGCTTGGATCCTTAGAGTAAGGTTTGGGACTAAATCTGGGATGTCTAGGGATATGTAATACCCACATAAAAGCTGGATAAGGGTCAAAAAAGGCCTTAAGATAGGTTTAGGGATAAGATAGGGGTAGGGTGGTCTCAAGTGACACTCAATTCACTTATGTGACATTTAATATCACAATATTTTTTTTAAACCATGGTTTTAACCAAACCATCATCCTAACTCTAAAAATTCTAAACCATGGTTTTATTTTTTCATTTTCTAAGAACTAAATTAAATTTTTGGAAGTTAATTAATGACAAAGAATTTTGTATGCATCCTTAGGTGCATGTTAGTCATTTTTTCATCTTGTGTGAACTCATCAGCTAATGGATGCATAGACAGCTAACCATCCATCCCTCATGGATGCATCAACCATCAGCCATTGGTAGCTTTCCCTATAGATGCAGAAACATGTGGCCATGAAGGCATGCCCACACATATTTTTTTAATTAATTATTATTTTTATTAATTTTTAATAAAATTAATACATTTTATCCCAATTTAAAAAAAATCTAGCTCGAGGACACGAAATGACCTGGGAAAATGGTTTCATTCATATCTTGCAAACTAGGGGTCTATTTTATAAACCATTTACAATGTTGGAAATTGGGTTTCAACATGGTTGGCATGATGTAGTAAATTTAAAGAGATCACCCCTCAATCAAAATATGTTCACACTTTTATAATTATTTTTATAAAGTAAATTTTAATTAACTTAAAAGTCATTATTATTCATCCATGCCAAAAAAAATTATTTTATCTAATTTGTAGGTGTGAATGCAGATAAAGTGCAAAGAACTAGTTTTTTTGGGGGAAAGTACTACTCAAATTCAAATAAAAGTGATTTTTTATGTTTGGGGAATATTATTTCCATCCACTCATCAAATTTATTATAAATAACCATCCCATGGTGATTTCAAAGTGTTGGTTCTTGTTGATTGTAGTTGAGGAGACATTGAGCCAGACATTTTTATGCTTTTATAGTGTAATTATTTCCCCTATTTTCTTTGGCACTATTGTTATGCTATCAAAATTTATATCTTAATGATGATTTTGTAAACCTTAATTGTGTTATTCAAGAAAATATTTTTATTAATCAAAGTTGTGGATTTGTTATTTCATTATCTACATGTGTAAATGATGGTGGTGTCATTATTCTTCCTATTTTTTCTTCTTAAAATTTGAAAATGATTTTGTTATTGTTTGTGTGAATATTGGCCATATGTGAGATTAGTTTGAAGGTGCATTTAATCAAAAGGATGAATTACACTTTCATTTCAACTATTTTTCTTTCTTTTCCCTCCTTTTTTGCTCTTTTTTATTAAATCAATTAGGATAGGGTTAAAGTAGGATTTTAATGTAGTAGGTTTGTATTATTTTATCCTAATTATAATTTATCTTTCTTTTTTATTTCATTGTCACATTATTGAATATTAATAATGTAATGAATGTTTTAAAATCAGCCATTTTCTCATTTAAGTAAAACCTTGAATGTTGATTTATTTTGGGCAAAACTATATGAATACATCATGTTACCTAAACCAATATTAAAACCTACATGAGTGAGACAACAAAACTTGTATACCCATCCCATTTGTTAAAATAAAAAATGAAGTTTAATATTCTATAACTAGCACAAGCCCCTTGAATTGGAACCATTCACAATGACTAACAAAGTAAAACTAGTACACCATGACTTGATAGATATAGACCTTGGGGAGACCCCTCACGGTCCTATTTTTAGGAGAGGTTACATGGGCTTAACCACCCTCAAACCTTAAATTTTGTGAGTCATGCCCAACAACACATCAACATGTTTAAAATTACATTTAAGATGGTATATACCATCAAACCTTGAGTATTTAGTTATTTATATACTTTAATGACCTTAGCATAGGCTAGGTTAAATCCACTACTAGCATGTCTATGTGTAAGAACATGGAAATCTAAGGGTCTAGTGTATTCTTTTGCATTTCAGGAGCTATTTGGGTATTTTGCCTATATAGCACTGTGACTTAACTATACATATTCTAAAAACTAGCATTGAAATTCTTAATGGGCTCATTTGGATCTCTCTTCATGCCAAAAAATTATTGATATAACACACTTGGGTTAATGACTTGGCCAAACTGGGCCAAGAATGCATTATTAAATTGGTACCAACATGTAATGGAGATTTTAGGTAAGTTTAGGAACCAATCATAGGTTGTATCCATCAAAGCAAATGGGAATAGTCTATAGGTAACATCCTTATGTTCTACATTTAGAAGCCCGAGAATAGTTTTCATGAAGTCATATGTTCCTTAATAATACATCCCACACCTATTATGAACTATGGGAGGTATCTCTCTAGGTTATTCTTCAAGTCATGAACAACTCTACAAACATTGATGGTAGACTTGACCAACCATTCCATGGGGGAAACCATGGGTAAGGTTTTGTTAGGGGTGGACTAAGAGGATGATCTAGTCAGAGTAAACAAAGGTATATATACTCCTTTAGTATACTTATGTTTCCTATGGATTTGTAAGGGTGAGATTATCAATCACTTAAGATCAATTCGAGACCTA
The DNA here is from genome assembly GCA_037957365.1 of Torreya grandis. Lineage (NCBI taxonomy): Eukaryota > Viridiplantae > Streptophyta > Pinopsida > Cupressales > Taxaceae > Torreya > Torreya grandis. The sequence goes on from JARHVA010001523.1 coordinate 2,958,868, forward strand.
GTGATTTACACAATAGGTTCCAAGTTTTTATTGGGTTAGTTAGAAGCTCAAAGCTTCATTTGTCATTAAGAAGGGGTGCCCTCCTTTCAGCACTAGTTATTTTTTTGTCTAAGATCTCATTCTCCTAGGTAAATCTATTGATTTAGATGCATTAATAAATCTTTAGTAACAATAAATAACTTTCATCCCCTCATTTTAGGATTTTGACAAAAATGATCCATGACATTAGTTGTAGGAACTAGGCTTCATTAAATAGCCTACTTAGAATAGATCTCCAAGAGATGTAGTGCTACCACAAGAGATCTAATTCCTATTTTCTCACTGGCTTGATGATTTTTTACCACTAACTATATCAATTTTAATAGATTTTACTAGTTTATCACTACTTTACTTCTCTTCATAGTTTATAAATATAAGGGAGGGGTCACTTGATAATAAAAAATGTAAAAAAAAGTAGGGATGGAGTAAGGTAGAAAGGAATATCTATAAATAAAGGGTAACATAAATGCTTCAATAAATTGAAAATGTACCCATCTACTATTATACCACTCTATACTAAGATTCACAAAGGCCCAAGATCCAATTTCATAGGGAAAGAGTCTAAGGAGAAGGGTAAATGCTTGGTTTAAAGATCCCTTTTTATAAACAAATACATACATACTTGTAGTTAATTACTCACAAATCTCCTAAATCTCCAAAAAAAGTAAAAATAAATAGAAAACTTAACTATAATAGTAGAAATCTCATCCTAACTAATGCGTAACCTTTCCTAAAAGGCCCAAAATATATTTTTATAGCATTAGTGTTTATTCATTAATGTAGAAAGTGTAGAAGAATATCCATGGAAACCAAACAAATTTAAATAGAAAAACTAAATAAACATTAATCTAAAAAAAATTGTTTACAATAGAGTCAACCCATATAAAATACTACATAGAAGTATATATAACAAAGGGATGAGACCCACCTCCTATTAACTTAAGGTCTCATCCTTAGACATCATGGCATAAAAAAGTTAAACCATAATTATATCAAAATATTCCAAATCCCAAAATAAATATAAAAGAATTCCCAAGGCCAACTAGGAGAGAATCAAGAAGAAGTCAGAGGTGGACCATTTTTCAACTACTTTGGCATAACCTTCTGAGCTACCAATGATTAATTAACAAGGTTAGTTTCCTAATTGAGCCTCTTCAAGTTGACAGGTGGATCCCAGAAGAGCACTTCCAATTGAGTTAGTAGTCTCTCATAAGCCTTGAGTGGGTTCTCTAAAGATACTTTCACCTCCTAGACTTGACTGATGTTCATTCTAGACTACATGGATAACTCTAAAATATACTTAACTCTATCTTTGTTTGCTTTATCCACCTTCCTATTCATGATTTCATTGAAGTGTATTAGGTGTATCCAAAACTCATCCCTTTCTACCAGAGTGCCATCTAGGTGAAAGAGCACCAAGATGTTAACCTCCTTGAAGTAAGTATCTAACCCTTACTTTTCTCTAGTGTCACAATGGTTCCTTAGGTAGTGGTCAACCAATATTTAATAGACATCCTCATGGTTCTCATGAAGGTTTGATATATATTTAAATCCATGAGGGGCATCAATTTTAACTTTGTGAATATCCCTTTTTTAATAACAACTACCAACTTCTTGGACTTATTATCCATTTAGATAATACTCTCTTGGTATGTCTTCATCCTTTGGAGTAGTTACTCTTGTAAATGGATTGGTTCACTTCTCTCAAGATGGTGAATAAATAGGTGATGGTGGCCTCCACCTTACTAGTAAATGTTATAGGGAAAGTGATTTTCACCTAAGACTCCAACATTCTCACTTACTCATTCATGTCTTCCATTAGCTTCTCTATGAGGTCATTAGTGGACTAGAGCATTGAGACTATCTTATATGACTCTATCTTCACCATTATTAGTTCTTACTTTATTGAGAGAGAATATGTCCTACCCAATCCTCTAGATTAATGGGTCACCTTATTAAGTGAAGGTCTAAATAAAGACTCTCTTCATGTTCCTAGATTCATTTTAAAATTGCCATTGGACATATAGGTCCCTATGACAAACCATCTTTGGTATGCATGAACTTGAAGGTTCAATGGGCCTAGTCCATCCTTGATCGGTTGTAAATCCCAAGGTGGTAGAAGGTGGAACATGAGGGATGGATGAAGCTGAAGTAGATGGTGGAAGGACATATAGAGGCAAATAGTGGATGAGGTATATTAAATAATATGTAAGATGGAGAAGGAAGTGGAAATAAGGATAGAAGGGGAGACATGGGGATGAAGGGAGGAACCACAAACTAGGAGACCCAAGGGAATATTTGGGGTTACCATTTGATTTAACTTTTTGGGGAATGTTGGAGTCTTATTCCTAATCTAGTTAATGGTCTAAGTTGATTAAATTAGTAAATAATATTTAAATAATTTAACTACTAATTTGTATAATTTATTTGTATTTTTAACCATCCTATAAATAGCAATAAATATGGAGAAAATAAGACTTAGCTAAAAATAGGATGAAATAGCTGAGATAAGGTCTAGAATTTGTTGTATTGGCTAGGATAGTGTCTCAAATCAGTATCTAGCTTTCATTTTTTGAAAGGATAGGAGCACCAAATTAGGACACCTTAGGGTTCAATGTTATAGTCATTTTCTATTGCTATTATCCAAACTATTCATAGACACCTAAGTTTTTTGGGTTTTGTTTATTGTCCCTATATGAGCTTACTTATGAAATCTTGACTACTAAATTTTTATGAAATTCCTTGTAGAGCCAATTTAGTCTTAAACCCCTAGACTTCATTATGCTTCAATCAACTTTGAGAAATAAGGGTGGGGGGTTAGTGTGTGTAAGATGCACTGAATGTGTATCCACACCCCTTGTGTAGGAACGTTGCCTATATACCAATACTCTGAAGAGGGATCAAGACATATGTAGTTCTCCCATTAAAATGTGTTTTGTTCAATAATGTTATGTGGATGCAAAAATGCTAAATTGGGTGTGCTTGAGGTGTCTAGGGACTAGTGTGAGGATTTGGATATGCTTGTATCTGTATTAGATGGTTGTATGCAAAGAATAGGGAAAACTACCTAAATGATATTTCCTATATTATTGCTTGATTTTGTCATATTTTCCAACCCCTTCTAAAATAAACTTTGAATGGGATTTTATAGAGATCTATTGGTCATAGGTCGAATGTATTAGTGCTAGGCCAACAAAATGAAGGATATGAATCAAAAGAGAATGACTATTGGAGCTAAAAATTCACTTAGATAGGAGCATCAAAATTAGATACCCTAGGGCCCAATGCTATAATCTAAGTTAGGTGCTATTGTCCTACAAGTATGAGACCAAGGGGGATGGAATTAGCATGGGGAATGTAGCTTGGCTGAGCTAGAATCAGGTTTCAAATGTTTATGGATGACTAGGAATAAACAAAAAGGTGTATAGAAGGGTCATGAGAGCATGCAAGAGGGACTTATGGGTTGGGTGTCACAAGCCACACTCAAGATACCAATTTTGACATTTTATATGACTAAATTCCCCCCCACCTTTATTATAGTGATGTAGCAAAGTGAAATACTAAGATGAAAGAAAAATAGAAAGTCTACCTGAACTTTCCTATAAGGGTGAAGCTCATGAAGCTATGTGATGTTGGGTGTGTATAGAGATAGCACATTATGAAGTGTAAATTTGTTTTGATTCTAATTGATGTTGATTGATGCTAGATGATGTTGTACCAATAGTAATATCATGAATAGAGCTGAGTGTTCAATTCCCTAAGAGTGGCTCAAGAATGTAAAGGCTGACCCTTTGGATCCATCATCACCCACTAAGTGAATCTATGTGATCATGCATGTATTAATGGATGTTTAGACTATGTGTCCATTCCCTCTGAGTAGGTGGATCAAGAATACAAAGGCTAACTAGTCTTTTGGCTCCATCATTGCCCCATAAAGTAAAGCTATAAACTAATACCAATATGAATGTGTGTCATATGAGATGGCCTCTAAATCCCATAGATATTCTATAATATGATAATGTCGCATGGATATCTAAATGTGTGCTATAAATTAGGCCACTCTTAGACACTTCGAAAAAGGTGAAGATTAGGCTTGTATGAAAGCCACTACAAAACTAGGCAATAGGTTTATGTAAAATCCACTCAAAAATGATGCCAACCATATAAAAATTGAATAAGGAATGCAACTACTATGAATGCCTAGGTAATACCATAAAATGTAAATAAGAGAAAGTACATGTGTTGCACACTTTGCTCCTAGTCACTAGTGTCTAAAACATGGATTTTGATATATTAACTTCTTAATCTAAAATTGGAAGTGAGAGCCATCATGCCATGCATGATTCCCCCTATATCTAGATTCTCTAAGAAAACCTAGATTCTTTTAGAAAACCTATACTGAAACTATTGATTCTGAATTAAGTTATTGCTAACAAAACTACAACTATACTTACGTTTCTATGTATTTATAGAAAATCTAGTTGTTTTACTATTTAGATAGGAGTGTAAAAATATGACACCCTATTGTTTGATATTATAGTCTAGTCTTGGTAATCTTGTCCTATATTGATTTTGATGACTATTTTATAATTATCACTATTTATAGTTTATTCTACCTAGTTTGAAGTCTGAATACTATTTTGGGTGTTCTAAAAGATAATTTTTTAATTGGTAGGAGCTATAATATCTATGACAAAACCCTTATTTATTTCCCCCTCTTTTGATGGTAGGAATGAAGACCCTACAATGACTATCCTCATAATAAAGAGCCCTGCAAGTGTATTATACTATGATAATATATGATATAGCAATGATAATCAACAATATTTATCAAGATATAGCATGGTTTATATGAGAAATTTTTATATCAACATGGGTATACCTAGATAGATATATCAATGTAATAGCATGTACAATATACTGAACTAGAACTAGAAGTCTGGTTAGTTGTTAATTATCAGTTGTTAGTTTTTAATTGTCAAGGAGGGATGGAACATGATGTCCATCATGGCATCTAAGAAAGAAAGATAATGCATGATGTGTATCATGGCATTGCAAATAGATGAGAAGAAATCAAGCAATAAGCACATAAGGTAAGAAGCAAGAAGCATACAAAAGTGGCCAAGGGAATAAGCAAACAAGTGACATGGGCATATGTCACTCAAACTAGAAAGCAAGCATATAAAGAATGTTATATATGTACATACACATATAATTGAAATAATCAAGGTTATCATGAGGACCACAGGAACATAGAAGAGAACAAGCAAAGAACATTAGAAAATGTCCTAAGTCACACATAAGACATAGAATAAGAACTAAGAAATACAATCACATATAGCTATGTAAAACAAGAAAGGAAAGCATGTAAATATTATAAATGCAATCACATCTAACTAATCAAAACAAGAAGTGAAATTATGCAAGACATGTAGTACAAGACTAGGTATATGTTAGGAAATACACAAGATCTATAAACTAATGAGTGTTAATAAAGTAATCTATGTGAGCTAGTAAGTAATGTACATCAACCTGATAATTAGAGTGTGTGGTATATGAATGACATAACTTGGATGGTGTAGTCATGTAGAAGATTCACCCAGTGGGTAGATATATCGATATGTGTCTTGAATGTATGAATTAGGATTTTCCCTCAATGGCTAGAGTGAAGCAATCAAAGATCTGTAAGTTACTGCACACACTCAAAGAGGATTAGGTGAAGCATGGTAATGTAGATAAATCAATAAACAATAGCATGGAAAAATAAAATGTAATTCTAGCATGGTAGTATAAATATAAAGCATGGATGATCCATACATTTGAAAAGTTTTTAAAATTTTGAATATTTTAATGTTTTTGGATTTTGATATATTTGAATGTTTTTGGTATTTTTTTGACAATTTTGAGCTATGTATAATCAATCATAAGAAGACTATGTATAGTAAATTAAAAATAAGCTATGTACAAGTAATTTTAAAATATTCAATATGTACACAATGATTCAAAATACTAAGTTAGAGGGGGTAAAGGGTCCAAGGATGGAGCTTGTTGGGGATGGAGATGGAGGAAGGGATCAAAACCATCATCAAATGCCTCAAGATTATTATCATAAGTATCATCATATGCCATAGACTCTGTATACATGGTGTCATCATACTGAAGGTTTCTATGGTGATGAAGATGATGAATCTCCACTAGGATGTTTAGCTCTGGTAGTAGATGGCTTTGGTGGAAGTGGTGAAGTTAGTTCTAGTGGTGATGTAATCTGAATAGTACCCTAAACTTGTAGTTCATCCAATATCTATTGTAAATTTATACATGAGTTTGTATCATGGTCTATGATCTTATGAAAGAGACAAAATGGGTGGCCATCTTACCATGATAACCTACTAATATATCTATGTCGTATTATAGGTAGTGTGATTAATCCATGATCAAGTAACATCTATAGTATAATCTATGGTTGATGTTGTGTACTACCTACCTAAATTTGAATTATTGGCTTTATATCCATAGAGGTAACCATGTGAACTATATGTGTTAAGTGATCTATTTATGGCCAAAATGTGGAGTATATCTTGAGAATGTAGTATGAGATGCTATGAGTGATGTAGGATTTGTAATGAGAGCTCTAGAGTCATCTCGATACTCTCCTAGGCCAACTAGTGTAAAGCTCAATCCACATAAATATTCATCTATGAGTGTGGGTATCATATCATCATATGAAGTAGCCTATAAATCTATATAAACATCATGTACATATGGTAACTCATAATTTACCACAAGGGGTAACTATGATATGGGAGTCTCATCAACTATAGTCGTAGAAGATAGTGGTGCTATGAGAGTATTTATAACTATCAAAGTAACTATAACTATGAGAGGATTTGTATCTATAGAATCAACTGGCACTACTAGAACTATTGTCAATTACTGTATAATTATAATAGGTGTAGGAACCATGACTAATGGAGTAGTTGGAATGATTGAAACTACTATGACTAGCTGACTATTTGGAGCTAAGGACACAAATATAAGTGGAGGAGTGCAAGATGTGTTAGTTTCTCTAACCTCATATGTATGTATCTAATCAATAGAAATTTTATGAGGTGGTGAGAGAACTATGATATAAGGTGTCCCATCTAGTGAAATAGTCAAAGATGACTATGTAATTTGACAATATCTAAATGGCTAGTTATCTCTTAGGCATGTGTATAGGTATCCTTCATGGAGAAATTTAACACATTGATGAAGAGTAGAAGGAACTACCCCCATAACATGTATTGCAAGTCATCCAAGTAAAATATTATAATGAAGAGGACCAACATGACTTGAAACTATGTAGAGAGGTCTTTAGGCCCTACCATGGTATCCAAAGCAATGGTGTCCAATGTCCATCATGGTATATCATCAAACCCTCTAATATTCTTATATTATTTTTTCGTGGATTCCATATCTACACCCATGGTTTGTAAGAGTGTAATATTACATATACTAAGTCCAAAAATACTATCAACTAGAACTCTCTTAATTGTTCTATTTTTTACTTGAGCTTGTATGAACAATGGTAAATTTTGATCAATAACTGTTTAAGATGGCATGTCCTCATGATAAAAAGAATTAACATCTTCTATAGTTTTTAATGTGTTGACAATTGATGCAAAATAAGAAGGCTCTTAATTAATGGGTATAGAAGTTTGAGTGAGTAACTGATAAAGAATGTCCTTGAATACATTGGCTTTCTGAAGTAGTTATAGCATGGAAATCTTAGTTGGTGTGTTTCTCAATTGATCAATAATATCATATGCCTTGTATGGATCTGCTTATATAGGTGGGTTGGGTTAGGTATGGGAGGGAATATGAGGGTGGTGGGGTTTTTGACTAGGTGGGAGAGGCATGGTAGCACGTTGAGTGATAGCTCTAACTACATTATCTATTATTCATATAGGACTAGTAGGAGCTACACAAGGAGAGCAAATATAATTGATAAGTCAAAGTGGTGGAGGGACAAAGGGTGTCAATTGGTCTCTTTGGTGATGGGTAGTGACCTAAGGAAGAGAATAATGGACCATACAACTTGACTCGGTATGGGTTAAAGGATCCAAGGGAGGTGATGCAAGAGGTATCTTAACATGTTGAGCACTAAATTTCTTAATATCATCCCATATTATGAAAATTAAGCATGAAATGTAAAGAATGAAGATTTTTGTTAACATATGGTAAACTTCATCATTCATGTACATGATAGGACCAAGTATGGTCTCCTTATTATTTTCAAGAAATGCAAGAAATGTTTTTAAATAAATGAGATCTATTTTTATTTTTATGTGAAATCTAATTTTAGATGTAAGGTAATACCTCAAAAGCAATCGGACCTAGTATATGCAACTAAGGTTTTAAAGAATGGTATTTTTAAAAATTACTAAGAAATTTTAAAAATTTATGTAAATTTTTTATTTAAATATGTAGGTAAAAAATTAGAAAAATATTGGAAAAACTTTGATTTAAATGGACCTAGTATATGTAACTAGTGTTTGAAAGAAAATGATTTTTTTGAAAATTACTATGGAATTTTAAAAATTAATGTGAACTCATGATTTTAATATGCAAGTCAAAAATAAGAAAAATATTGAAAAAATATGTTTTAAAGGAACCTAGTATATGCAACTAGGGTTTGGAAGAAAATATATATTTTTTAAATTACTATGGAATTATAAAAATTAATGCAAATTTCTTATTTAAATATGTAGGTAAAAAATTAGAAAAATATTTATAAAATTATCAATAAATTTTCTCTATGTTCTCTAGGGTTTTTATGCACAAAAGGACCTAGTAAATTCAATGAGGGTTTGGAATAAATGATTTTAAAAATTACTAAGGTAAATTTAAAAATTAAGTGTGAATATTTTATTTAAAATATTTAGGAAAAATAAGAAAATTATTAGAAATTTTGGCAATGAATTTACCCTAGAGTTTATAGGGTTTTTATACCCAAATGAAGTAAGTCGGGTTCACCAAATTACTTAACTTTGTTGGGAATATTGGAGTCTTATTCCTAATCTAGTTAAGAGTCTGAGTTGACTAAATTAGTAAATAATATGAAAATAATTTAACTACTAATTTGTATAATCTATTTGTATTTTTAACCTTTCTATAAATAGCAATAAATATGGAGAAAATAAGACAACTAAAAATAGGATGTAATAAATGAGACAGGGTTTAGAATTTACTTTGCAAGATTGGGATAGTGTCACAAATCAAGATCTAGCTTTCAATTTGTGAAAGGATAGGAGTGATAAAATAGGACACCTTGAGGTTTGACATTAAATTCCTTTTATACCACTGTTGTCCAAACTATTCATAGAAACCTAAGTTTTTTGTGTTTTGTTCATTATCCCTGTGTGATCTTGCCTATGAAATATTGACTGCTAAAAGTCTATAAAACTCCTTATAAATCTGATTTAGTCTTCAAACCCTATATTTCATTGTGCTTTTATTAACTTTGAGAAATAAGGGGGGTTAGTGTGTGTAAGATGCACTGAACATGTATCCACACCCCTTGTGTGGGTACACTACCTATATACTAATACTCTAAAGAGGGATCAATCCATATGTAGTTCTCCCATTGAATGTGCTTTGTGAAATAGTGTTATGTGGATAAAAAATTTTAAACTAGGTGTTCTTTAGGTGGCTAGGGACTAGTGTGAGGATTTAGATATGCTTGTAGTTCTACTAGATGGTTGTATGCAGAGAATAAGGAAATTTGCCACAATGGTAGTGCTTGTATTCTTGCTTACTTTTGTAATATTTTCCAGCCCCTTCTAAATGAACTTATAATGGGATTTTATAGATACCTAATGGTCATGGGCTGAGTGTATTCATGCTAGGTTGATAAGAAGAAGGATAGGAATTGAAAGACAATGAGTGTTGGAACTAAAAATGCAATTAGACAAGAGCACCAAAATTAGACACCCTAGGGTCCAACACTATAGTCCAAGTTGGGAACTATTGTCCTATAAGTGAGAGACCTAGGGAGATGTAATTAGCATGGAAAATATATCCTGATTAAGTTGGAATCAAGTTTTAGGAGTTTATGGATGACTGGGAGTAAAAAGGTGTCTAGAATGGTCATGAGAGCATGAAAGAGGGACCTATGGGTTGGGTGTCACAATTTACACTCAATATACCAATTTTTACATTTAATATGACTATACCATTGTTCAAGGGTCATAAAACCTAAGGACAAATGATATCTGAGAGATGGGTATTAATGAAGAATGAGGAATTTGGCTAGTTAAATCCAATTATTTAGGGGCCCAAGATGATGGATAGAGGATCCCAAGAGGTGGGTGTAGATGTTTTGGGAGGAGGCATAGGGTATTTATGGGAAATCATATTTTAATAATTCTTTGGCCTCTTACCTATGTTCATTTATGTTGTGAGCAAGGAGTTAGAAGGTATAAAATCAATCCCAATTGTAGCTCAAAGAAAATAAATGGATAATAACAAGAACAATGATGTAGTTGGATAAATAAGAGACTTTAAAATAGGATAACTCAAAATTCTAGGAGCCAATATGACACTAGGATGTTTGGAGATATCACAAGTATAGTGAAAATTAAACTTGCTTAGACTAGTGAGTGTTAGGGGTCTAGATTGCACCCTAGATGGGAAAGGGATTGTTTAGGTCCTCTACCCAAATCTATCTCAACGTGGGAACTACCTCAAGCTATGAGTATCCTATAATGGGGTCAAATATCTAGGATTTTTAATGAGTCTATCTTCTTTAATGCATCATTTTAGCTCATTTCCACTACTAAAACCTACTAATGACTAGGGAAAAGGGGGAGAGAGATAACATGAAAGGAAAAACTAAGAAAAAAGATGGTGTTGATCCTAAATAATGGTTGGTCCACTCTATTTGAATCTTAAAACATTAATGAAACAAGTAAAAGACTAGAACCAGGATTCTAAATATTTGTCATACATCAATATTTTATGCAGAGATTTACCAAATGATCAAAAGCTAAGGGAAGTGATGGAGAGGTATAATGCAAGACATTAACCAGTAAAAGTATCCACATGTTAGATTTTATCAAAAGATATTTGAACACTAAGCACGACCTACATAACAAGATCAACTAGTAACTAGGTGAGATTAGGACTTGATAAGGGAGAGATTTATTCCACATATGAAAATCAAACTGATATGTACACATTATACCAAAATAATGAAATATGAAAGTAGTCTTGTATTCATCTCAAGAGGTTACAAGCTCTATATTGTAAGATTTTAGTCATGCCCAAAGAGAGGGATTAGATGTATACATTTGTGGGCTCAAAAGCCTCTATATATAGAGAAAAGGAGAAAGAGAGAGATGGATAACCTCTACTAGTGAGTGGAGAAAGCATCATCATGATCAAGAAGTGAGGTGGTAGTTTATTGATTAATCCATGTCAAAAAGATAACCTCATTTTGTTCCAATAGTCATCAAGCTCCTTTCATTTGTTGAGAGATCCCACTAAAAGATAATGGTTTGTTATGCATGATGACAAAGTCTATTTGAGTAAAACCAATGTTCTTAACTACTTCTTCAACCATTAATTCACCACCTTGGGACCCTAAGCCCACTTGAGTTACTCATGAGGATCAAATACTTAAATATTAAAATTAAAAATTCCATGCCATGAATGGTGGTTATTACCTCATTTGTCAAAGATGGGGCCATGTCGATAAATGAGACCCTTTACATTAATCACATATCTTGTCTATCTCCATGTTAGGATCATACATCCATTCTATAGGCAAAACACCAATCTCAAACTATTGGTTTTCCTATAGTTTTTACATCACTAGGGACCTATAAACCACATAGATTCATTATTGATCCAAATAGTTCTAAATAGACCCATTATGTCATTGCAAAAATTGAGATATCCTCATATACATAGATCCTTCTTCTAGAATGGTGAACAATAGTCATACAATGAATGTTACAAGCTATAAAATGTCAAGCTAGAACTCTATATTAAGCTCCAATAGCATCTATTTATGTTCTTTATACTCTATTTCATGGCTATGTCCACTCCATGGTATTAAAATGAGCCTTAATGGTGATGGGATGACCCAGAAAGACCTTGTTTGCTTCCATAAAAAATTAGTTCTCAATTTGACTCTTGGTTTGATTTTGTTCATCGAATATTATTTAGGCCCATCAAAATGATCCAACCTATATGCACTTTCATTGGTCTCATAGATCCTTAGTATCAGATCTTGACCTTTTAACCTCTTGTGTACCATTCGATCATGATGTATGATACAATGTGATCCTTTGATTTAGATTCTCTAACTCTTTGACTTTAAATTCATAAAATTGATCTAAATATATTAGATTATTTGCACCATTATATTTTCTTGGGCCTGCTTTCATATCATTCACCACTCACTATAGATCTAGATGTATGATTGAACATGGACTATAATATTTGATTATACCCACCTTTTTTTAGTCACCTTACACCATTGGATCTCTAATTGATGAACCTACACTATTAGATCTTGAGCAACTTGTAGCTCTTCAATGGATTTTAACTTAGGGATGTTTTGACTTATTTGACCCAAATATGAATCATTAGATCTGTGCTATCAGTATGCAAGCTCATGTAGACCTTTAAATCTTGATCAATTTTAAACCTTTTAAGGAAATTTTGAACCTAAATGGCTACTTTATGGATCTTGAACTTGATGTTAGAATTAATGTCTTATGTTGTAGGTCTAATTTTGAATGCTCATAACTTGAGTTATAAAGATCATGCATACATGAATTTTGTAGAACACATCCCTAACATAAAGAACTTTATGGAAATGCAATATTTTACCTCGTGAGGCTTCCTAAAGTGAATTTATAAAATGCTCAAGTGAGATGGTTCATTTAGTTTCTTCATGATGTCCTAGTGATGATTTGGTCCTTAAACTTTGCCAAATTCATCCTTTGATCAATATTTAAAGGTTCTGATGGATTCTTAAGATTTGTGCAACCTGATCCATGCTCTTGAATGCTTGGACATAATGGAACTTGCTTGGATCCTCTTCTTTGTAACTCTACACCTATATTATAATCTGTTGATCCACTCATTCCATCAAAACATGCAAAATATTTAAATGTGGGCCAATATTAGTCAAAATATTTAATGACTCATAGGGTTTGCTTGCCTATCTATGCAAGAGAACCTAGACCATGTTACCTTGTCCAATCTATTGGGCATGGAGTCTCTTCTCTAGTCCAACACATTGACCTTGATCTACCACTATATGCCAATATTTCTCTAACCTCTCTTGAAAGAAACAAAGGACTAGGAAAATCAAAAAACAAGATAGAGTACCCAAGGCACTTATTAAAGGGAAATTAAACTAGAAAAAAATAGGGAAAATAAAAAAATGTGCCAAAAATTTCACTTGAAGGAAATTGTAATAACTACCCTAATATATACATTTTAAAACTATGTGTACCTTTCTTCTTGGATCAAAAGGAAAGTTTGAAAACCTTCTTGCATCATGAAATGTGGAATTTAATGAGGCATGTAGGTCCTTGACCCTAGGTGTTAATGCCTGATTATTATTTTTTTCATTTATTAACTTATTTAGCATGATGTTTTATAAGAACCAAGTAACTCAAAATAGGCTAACTACGTGTATCCAGACAGTCTTAGCTTTCTCATATGGCTCCTCAACTACAACCTTTAATAGTAGTTCAATAAGGCATACCTCTTTGATTTCTATAGTGTATTCCATAAGATTGGGTCTTTCTTCAGCTGTAAGCTATTTAAGATTATCAAGTAGCTTTGCATATTCTACCCAATCTTGGTCATTGTCCTCCATGGAAAATTCTCTATCTACCTTCTTAAGCACTTGATCCTCAAATTGACAAATATCCTCAAGCTCTTGAAAGAGATTAATTTTCCACTCCCAATCATCTTTGGCCTTCTTTTCATCTAGAACCACTACTTCTTCAGTCTTCTTTTCTTGATGTATAGGTTATCAAGCTAGTGTTCTTCATGAACTAATGCATCTGAGGGTGATTCAAAATCAAATAGAGGTATTGAGTCACCTCTAATAACTATGACTTCTACCTTGGTTTCATGATACTCTTTAATGACTAAACCTTTTAAGGAGTGGATTAGCCTTCATCCTCAATACTATACTCCATTCATACTTGAGATGGTCATTCACTACTTCATGATCAGATACAAAGTCTTCTTCAAATGCCTCTTTCTTCAAGTTTTGGTCATATTCCTCATGGATGGTTGCAAAAGAGTCTTAAAAATGTCTCTCCTCATTAAAAGGGGTCAAGTTACCCTTGTTTTCACCAAGGGGAGTCCCTATGGTGAATTCTTCCTTAAAGTTACTTATGTCATATTTTGTGTGACTAAAGAGCTCATAGAAAACATCCTCAATTCATGTAATTGGAGTATCTTCTTCTTAGACATCAACAAACTCTTCATCATGTATTTGTTGCTATACTTGTATCTCAGCCCCTACCTCAACTTTCTCTTGCAATTATTCCATCAACTCATCCTATTTGGAATTTTGAAAGATTACAACATGCTCTCTCTCACCAAGTTGTGTCCTAATAATGATCTCCTCCTCTAACTCTAATAATCTATCATTATCAGTTATGAGCTCAACATGGATTTCACTACTTACCTCTTTAAGGAGTGGTATAGGATATTCTTGGGATGACTCCAAGAGAGATGAGATATATGTGACACCTCATTGGTCTAACTACTTGTATTTCATATTCATGTCCTCATCCTTCTTTTGCAAACTACTCTAGATGGATTTCTAGGATGGAAATGACCTAGATTCTTGGGAAGGGAAGGATGGGATTTAAATAGCTTTGGATTTGCTTGACTGCATGATTTATTTCCAAGGGAAAGATAGAGGTCCTTCTTTAGCCTTTTGATTCTAGTTCTCCTCCTCTTTCCTTGTCTTCAACTCCAAATCTTTGATTTACCTCACTATATTTTCTTAGAATAGCTTCTCTTTAAGGTGGTCACTGGCTTCATGAAGATAAGGAACACAAAAATACTCTTGAGGAGGGATGAGAGAGGTTTGCATAGGTTTAAATCCTCCTTTAAATTGGGCTTTTAAATCTATATTTTCCTTAATTTGTGCACTTTTCTATGATTTCACCACTTGATTCCAACTTGGGAAATTGAATGACCTTATAAGTGGTTCTTAAGGAAGGATGGAGTCTTAGATATCAAAAATAGGTTGTTCCATAATAATCTCCTTTCTTTGATAGTTTTCTTGGATAGATTTCTAGGAAAGAAAGGTCTAATAAACATATGAAGAAATTGGAAAACTCAAAGGGTAACTTGGGATGGTCTCTTGGGGAGGAATGGGTGGCACATAAGAAGGTTGAGGTGGTGTATATGAAGGAACATAAAATTGGTGAAGTTGAACATGTTGCTCTTTAAGGCCTTTTAGCTTATCCTCAATGATTTAAATGTAACCACCTACATCTATTATCTCATCTATGAGATTGTTCCAAATTTATCTCTCAATAGGTGCCCATTATTATTTCACTTGTTACAATAAATCCCTCATATAATAGATTTGGTGAGTAGGGACATCTTGGCCATATTACTTTTGTGAGAACAATTCTAGTGCATGTCTATCAAGGCTTACTAAATTTTACTTAAGTGATGGTATGGATAGCTCCTGATAGGGCTGGTAAAGATAAATACTATGATGGGTTTGTTGTTCATATGGAGGATTAGGGCACTACTCTTGTATGTATAACTGATATTGGTCCTCATACTATCGGTGAGGATCATAATGTGATTGATCATGCTCATCATAAGGCTGATAGAGATCTTGGTAGGCATGATAATGGTCATATGGATTATGATGATCATATTAGAACTCCTAAAAAGGAGGTGGATGATAGGGGTATTCACCATAGTTATCGATATTAAGCTCATATGTCAAATGAGATGTAAAAACTAAGATATCTAACAAGACATACCTAGTCTATTCATAACTATAATCATTGATTCAGAGTCTCCATTGGAACTAATTTGCTTGTTTCCAAAAGCATATCAAAGGAAAGACACACCAAAATCTTCCCACTCTTTTGGACCTTTGTCCCACTAGGCATGCCAAAATTGTTGGGGGTCTAGATTGCACCCTAGATGGGCAAGATATTGTTTTGGTCCTCTACCCAAATCTAGCTCAACATGGGAATGACCTTGGGCTATGGGTATCCTATAATGGGGTGAGACCTCTAGAATTTTTAATAAGGATATCTCCTATGATGCATTATTTTATCTCATTTACACTACTAATAGCTACTAATGACCAAAGAAAAGGGAGAGAGAGATAACATGAAATAGAAACCTAAACTAAAGATGGTGATGCACCGAAAAGATGGTTGATCCATTATATTTAACTATTAAAACACTAATGAAACAAGTAAAATACTAGATCCAAAACTCCAAATATGTATCATACATTAATATTTCATCCATAGGTCCATCAAATGATAAAAAGCTGAGGGAAGTGATAGATAGATCTAATGCAAGACTATAACCAATAAAAGTATCCACATCTAAGATTTGATCAAAAGATATTTGAACACTA
The DNA here is from genome assembly GCA_037957365.1 of Torreya grandis. Classification (NCBI taxonomy): domain Eukaryota; kingdom Viridiplantae; phylum Streptophyta; class Pinopsida; order Cupressales; family Taxaceae; genus Torreya; species Torreya grandis. The sequence continues at coordinate 2,975,552 of JARHVA010001523.1, forward strand.
AACATTACCTACATAACAAGATAAACTAGTAACTGGGTGAGATCAGGACTTGACAAGGGAGAGGTTTCTACCACGTATGCAAATAAAACTAACATGTATAAACTACACCAGAATAATGAAATCTAAAAGTAGTCTTATATTCATCTCAAGAGGTTATAAGCTCCATCTTGGAAGAGTTTAGTAATGCCTAAGAGAAGGATCAAAGGGATGTATTTTTAGGATCAAAAGCCTCTATATATAGTAGAAAAGGAGAAAGAGAGAGATGGGGAACCTCCATTGGAGAGTTGAGAAAGTGTCATCATGATCAAAAAGTAAGGTGGTAGTTTAATTGATTAATCTTTATCAACAATCCAAAATCCTTTTATTCCAATAGTCATTGAGTTCCTTTCATTGGCTGAGAGATCTCACTAGAAGATAATGTTTTTTTATGCATGATTAGAAAGTTTGTTTGAGTGGAATAAATTCTCTTAACTACTTCTTCAACCACCAGTTCACCACCTTGGGACCCTAAGCCCACTTGACTTGATCATGAGTATCAAATCCTCAAATATAGAAACTAACAGTGTCATGCCATGAATGGTGATAAGTACCTAATTTATTGAGGATGGGGCCATGTCAATAGATGAGACCTTTTGCATTAATCACATATCTACTCTATCTCTATGTTTGGATCATAGGTCCATTCTATAGGTAGAAAACCAATTTGAGAGTATTGGTTTTCCTATAGTCTTTACATAAATGAGGATATATATACCACATATCTTTTTTCTTGATCCAAATAGGTCCAAATATACCCATTATGTCATTGCAAGAACAAAGAGATCCCCATATACATGGATCCTTCTTCTAAAATGGTGAACCTAGTCATAAAATGAACCCTACAAGCTATAAAATGTTGAACTAGAGGTCCATATTAAGCTTTAATGGCATCCCCATATGTTATTTATACCTAATTTCATGGCTATATCCACTCCATGGCATTTGAATTATTATTAATGGAAAATGTATGACCCTACAAAATTTTGTGTACTTCTATCAAAAACTAGTTCTTAATTTGACTCTTGGTTCGATTTTGTCTATCAAATATTGCTCAGGCCAATCAAAATGCTCCATCCTATCTTTAATATCATTGGTCCCATAGATATTTTCTATCAAATATTAACCTTTTGACCTCCTATGCATTGTTGTATCATGATGTATGATGTAATGTGAGCACTAGATCTATATTCTCTGACTCCTTGACTTTCAATTTGCACTGTCGATCTAAATGTATGAAAGAATTTACACCATTAGATTTACCTAGGCCCACTTTCTTATTATTCATCGCTCATTGTATATCTAGATGTATGATTGAATGTGGACCATTGGATTTTCTTGGACTCACCTTTTTATCAGTCACCTCATGCTATTGTATCTATGCTCACAAACCCACACTATTAGATCTTGATCAACTTATATCTCTTTAAGGTATTTTAACCCAAGAACCTTTTGACTTCTTTGACCCAAGTCAAAATCATTAGATCTATATTGATAGTATGAGAGTTCACATAGAATATTAGATCTTGATTAACTTTAAACCTTTTAAGGACCTTTTGAACCTAAATGGCTACATTATGGATCTTGAACTTGACATTAGCATGAATGTCTTATACTGTAGCTCTAGCTTTGAATGAACATAACTTGAGCTAGAAATCTTGCATGGACATGAATTTTATAAATCATGTACTTGACATGAAGAAATTTATGGTGATGCAATATTTTAGCTTGTGAGGCTTCCTAAAGTGTATTTATAAAATTCTCAAGTGATTTTGTCCATTTAGTTTCTTTGTGGCATCTTAGTGATGGTCTAGTCCTTAAACTTTGCCAAATTCATCCTTTGATCAATCTCTCAAGTTTCTAATGGATTCCTAAGATTTATAGAACCTAGTCCATGCTCCTGAATGCTTAAGTACCATATAAATTTCTTGGATATTCTTATTTGTAACTTTAGACCTCTTTTATAAGCCTTTTATCCACTCATTCCATCAAACCATGCAAAAGCTTTGATTATGGGCCAAAATTGCCCAACATCTTGGAGCTTATAACCTCTTAAGATTAATACTAGACTACTTTTTTCATTATTCTCCCTTTGATCCCTCTCTTGGGCATGACTAAACTCTGCCAAGATTGAGATTGTAACTTCTTGAGATGAATACAAGACTACTTTCATATTTCATTATCCTGGTAAAGTGTGCACATGTCAGTTTGATTTTCATATGTGGTAGAAACCTCTCCCTTATCAAGTCTTGATCTCACCTAGTTACTAGTTCATCTTGTTATGTAGGTCATGTTTAGTGTTCAAATATATTTTGATCAAAGATCTCATGTGGATACTTTTAATGGTTAGTGTCTTGCATTATAACTCTCCATCACTTCACTTAGCATTTGATCATTTGGTAAATGTCTACATGAAATAGTGATGTATGATATATATTTGAAGTCCTAGATCTATTCTTTTACTTATTTCATTAGTGTTTTAAGAGTCAAATAGAGTGGATCAACCATCATTTAGGTACATCACCATATTTAGATTAATTTTCCCTTTTGTGTTATCTCTCTCTCCCTTTTCCTTGGTCATTAGTAGGTTTTAGTAGTGGAAATGAGCTAAAATAACCCATCAGAGGAGCTAGCCTCATTAAAAATCCTAGAGGTATAACCCCATTAGAGGATATCCATAGCCTATGGTACTCCCATTTTTATCTATATTTAGGTAGAGAACCTAAACAATCCCTTGCCTAACTAGGGTGCAATCTAGACCCCAGATAGTGAGAATGTAGGAATGTTAGAAATCTAAGCATTGCATGGGGTCGAGTTAACCTATGGGGTTGGGTAGAGAGTTATAGAGGGTGTATAACATGATATTGGGTTGGATGATGGCCATAATTGAGGTGAAAACTTGATTAAGATAATTTGAGGACTCATAACACCAAGCAAGGTCATATCCAAAAGAGTGTAAGGCAATTGGGCACTTGCGATCATTTGAGTAAGAGGAGGAATAAGAAGGGTAGGCCATGATGGGATAAAGAAACCTAGGTAAATTCTTAATGATTTAGTTGGGGTGTATGTTCCTAGGGTAGCCATGAACTGGTCCTTCCTTAGACTAGACTTAGGGATACTATTAAAATTCAAGGCACTGACTAACTGATGTTAGATTACCTAATGATATGGTACATACATAGAAGGTGTCAAGGTTAGTGAAATTTTAGTTTTTAGGAATCCATGCATAATTCATATTTAAATCCCTCTTATGGTTGATGTGACCTCAATAGTTGACTGCATGGTCTCTTATTGTGGAGGGATCAATCTCTCCTCAAGAACTAGTTGGGAAATATCTTAAGACTTCAGGCGATGAGAAACCTCAATCTTTGAGACCACCTCTATTTCAACAATAAGATAAAGGTGTATTTCATCATTATAATGGGCCTCATAATGGTAGGTGATGTTAAGCTTTATTTGATTCTTCACCACATGAGCTTAGATGACATTGTTAGGATCCCATTGACTATTATCGTCTTTCCCCAACTTTTAGGAGTCCTTCTATTAAGCCATAGCTTGTAATATGGGGATTTTATTGTAATTATGTAATCATATGATCACAAGTAATGATGGATAGGGATTATATTTTTGACCAAGGTTGTGGCTAGCCACACTGTGAATGAGTTGGTATGTGAACTTTTCTCTATGAGGCTATTCAGGACTGTATATGGTAACAATAGAGGGGCCTATGAATTTATTCTACTCAAATTATGGTGATATATTATTAGTAATAATAGGCACCAATTGGATTTAATTAATCATATATCTCATATAAAAACCTCAACATGTGCTTCTTGTTGATTTCTCAATACATGATTAGGTAAAAATACTCGCATATGTCATGAGTGTTGTTTAAAAAGTGGTGGATGTATAGTTTTTATAACACAACATGCACCACATATCCCATTTGTATCTATTGAGGTAATGTTCAAAAATTAAAATCCAAGATGTTGTAGATGATGTTGACTATATATGACATCATATACAAATTTTTACTTATATAAGCCCCAATCACTTGTCTAGTGAGGTTAAACATGATAATATTACCCAAGTCAAAGACCTCATCCCCACTCAAAATGACACTAACAAGGGGAAACTAGTAGGTGTTGACATGCATAATATCACTCACCTAATACAAGTGATTGAGCAAGAATATGCTACTGTGCACACCTTCTTAGAAGGTCTTGATTGCATAGGAATAAAGATCTTCTTTATTGGCCTAGTGATCTAGATCCTCTACCCAATCCTTAAAGATATCATAAATTTTGTAGGTATATATCCAATCATCCATGAACTCCTCTTATGTCATGGTGTAGTTTGAGAGCTTCTATTTAAATACAAACCCAAAGATGTCTATAATTTTGAATATTTTATTTAACAACCTCACAATATCCTAATTGCACTTAAAAGAGAGAAATAGGTTATTAAAGTGGTCAAGGTAAGGGAATACCTTACATTTTGTCATGACTGCACAAAGTCCCAATGCTCTAATGGCAATGATATTTTCTAAATATTAGATCTCATCGTCACTGGCTTCATCATTTGAGCATAGATTTTGAATATCCTTGATTACCTTGAATACCTCATTATAGTACTTGAATCAAGCTATGCCTTACAAAAAAGTCATATATCTATACTATAGATCTAGTTTAGGGTTTGATGATGAGGCTAACATTATTGAACTATGTGATCTTGATAGGTAGAACTCTTTTAGCATAGGGTAACCTTTTGAGCACTAGGTAAATTTGATGCAAGGGAATTAAAATTATTTGAGTGCATAGATAATATATAATAATAAGGTTTGTCTATCAAGACCTTATGGAGTTAAAAATTAAATTTTAAAATAATTAATTTGGTAAGCTCACATCATGTGGATTGAGTTTTGAGTTGATGGTGTGAGTCTAAGTTAGTCATTTATAAATTTGGCATTAATATAAGGATTTGAAAATGAGTCCCCATTTATATTTATTTGATGGATATAGGACTTCTCAATCCATCAAATTGTAATATTCCTTTGGACAAATTTAATACATGTGAGGAGTGTGAGGATCACACACCCATCTATTTGTCATGGCATTGTGAACCTCATGGCATTGTGAATAAATCTTAGACTATCCATGTTTCAAGTTATTATTTTTAGGATCAATGAGTTTTATGTCACCTAGACTTAAAAATTAGCCCTGGGTCTTGATATCTTTATGTAATCAATTGGCCACTTGGAGGTTCCATTTACACATGAAATCTCTTTATTAGATCAGGAGTCTTGGTCTACACTATGATCTAACCTTCCTAGAGCCTTATGAGACCTTTTACCACTTGAGTGTATAGAGGGAAACATGGAACCCATTAGTTCTAGGATATGCTAGCTTTGATGCCTCTAATGCATGGGATCTCCTAGGCTCTGACAAGTCTATCACTATGGGATTTTTAGGAGACATGTGGTGCCTCTTCATTGGTTCCAAGATTTAACAATTTTGACATCTCTAATGTGTGGTAACTCCTATGTATCTAACAATTATAGAACCACATGAGTGTCAAGATGCATGTGGTGACTCCTCATTAGTTATATGATTATATAATTCTAATGCATCTAATGCATGGTAATTTCTAAGGCTATAACAAGTCTGGAACCATGGGAGTGTTAAGAGCCACATGGTGCCTCCTCATTGGTTCTAGGATTTGATAGCTCTAATGCCTCTATTATGTGTGACCTCTAGGGGATATGAAAATTTTGGTGTCATGGGGGTGTAATGATATGCATGGCATCTCCTCATTGGTTTTGGGATCTAAAAACTCTGATGCCTCTGATGCATGGGGTTTCCCAAGTCTCTAACAAGTTTGGTTTCATTAGAGTATCAATAGACATGTGGAGCCTCCTCATTGGTTTTGATATCTAATATCTTTGAGACCTCTAACATGCAATAATTCTTAGGGATTTACAAATTATGGTGTTATGGGAGTATTAGGAGATGTGGCACCTCCTCATAGGTTTTGAGATCTAACAACTCTAATGCCTTTGACATGTGGGACCTTTTGAGGCCTTGTAAAATACAAAAATGTGTTAAGTCATTGAAATTGCACCGTAAGCAATGATATGTTTACTTTCCAAGAAAAAATGTTTTTGGGAGAGTGTCATCTTGGACTCAGGGACTGTTGGTCTATGAAAATCTTACATAATGAAACTTCTAGAGAGAAAAATAGTCAACTTAAAAAATGACTGTGTAACTATTATAAAAGTTCAATGTACTAATACATTATTTAAATATGTAGAGATATAAGGAATTCTTATATGTGACAACTAGTGAAGTGTGAAATTTTAGGAGACCCTTTTAATCAGGATTGAGTAAATATTGGGGGTTTATGCAAACAATGATCAATTAGGACCCAATTGAGGCTATGATTTTTTTTAAATTTTCTCAATATATATCTCCCTTTTTCTTTCAAAAAAGGGATGTGTTGGTCACAATAGGAAATTTTAATTCTAAAGGAGAGAATTGAAAATTTGGAAAGAGATCAAAATTTAGTTAAGGATGGTCTAAATAAATTTCTCTAATTGATTAGAACAACCACTAAAAATTGTTCTACTAGATTCAAAAGTTGTAGGAAGGTATGAGGAATATAAATGAGATATATCTTCAACCCAATCCAAGTAAAATAAATAGAATCCAATTGAAGAATAAAGTAATTGATATTGAGGAAATAGAAGAGGAATTTACTGAACAAAATTTACAATTTTTGAAAATGGAATGGGAAGTGTTTGAAATTTTAAAAGACCTTTCTTAGTCCCATTGGATTTCCTTATTTGGCATTTTATTTTATTTTGAGTGTTGTTGGTTTGTTGTTATCTTCCAACATTTTATAAGATATGCACTATATTCCTCAAGCTAAGTTTTTGTGGTTATGTAAAATTATTTTATCCATTTTATCTCTGTTGTAAAATGTTTTTTCCATTTCAAAACCCACCTCAAGCCAAGTTTTTGTGGTTAAAACAAAATTGTTTTATCCATTTTATCTCAATTGTAAAAGGCTTTTTCCCTTTTAAAACCCACCTATGTGTGTGTGTGTGTGTGTGTGTGTGTGTGTGTGTGTGTGTGTGTGTGTGTGTGTGTGTGTGTGTGTGCGCGTGCGCACGCGCGCGTGTGTGTGTGTGAAAATTATCCAATAATTCATCAACTATTCTTATGAATGAATGTATAGATCCACACGGTAAAGCACTAAGCCAATCAAGTGCATAATATTTCAAACTCATTGGAAATAATTTATTCAATTATCTATGATCATGAGAAAACTATAAACAAGAGGAATAATGTCAAATATCTCCTTTTCCATTAAATAATTAAAACTTTGGTGAAATATAACCTATTGTAAATAGATATGCAATGAATTTATATAGTAATGGGTTTATAATAATATCACTTGTAGTGAATGTACTATTTGGATTTTGAGAACCTAGAGAAATAGTTTTGATTATATTTATCAATTCAAGTAATGTATGCATCATAGTAGTTAGTTCAATATTTGGAATAAAATTAGAAGTAAAAAACATTAAAATAGAATTTTTTTTCAATATAGAAGGATTAAAAACATTTGAATCAATTTGGTGTGCACTATAATAAAATATATAGTTGAAATAATAGGGATCTTAGAAACATGTTCTGAAATTGGAAGAACTTTAGAAGCAATAGAAACATGTTGAGAAATAAGAAAAACATAAGAATTAAAGGGGACATTTTGAGAACAAATAACTCTTTTATAAGTATAGGCATAGGGGTCAATGTGTGCAAAATTATAATTTATAATAACTTAATAATTAGTAGGTTTAGAATAAATTTGAAAAATGACTACATGATAAGGTAATTTTTTACATGCAAATTATTCCAAGATTTTAAAAACTATAGATATTTCACTAGGGTTGTTTTGGGGAAATTTCCTAGCATTTTCAATGTTCTCAATTGTATCTCATTATTTTAGTTCATTGTCATAATAATAATATTCTTCACATTCATTTCAATAATCCTATTTTGAGAGGCCATAACATTAATATTATTACTATCATTGGAATTCAAATAAAAAAATTAGGCTCTACATGATAACATGCATCTAAATCCACATTATCCCATATAGTTTGTGTTATGGTTTCTTCATGTTCTACAAATGAAAAATTGTTTGAGCTAAAGTAGTTTGTTGTATGCATCTAATTCCAAATCCATATTTCTCTATCATTATTTTTATGTGATTTAGGTTGCAATTATGGATAATATTTTGAGAAGAATATTGAAAAACTAGTTTGTCACTAGAATGTAAACTTGTCAAGGTTGTATCTTCTAAGCTATTGACTAAACTTGTAAACTGTAATGTGTTATAAAGCTCATGAAGTGAAATAAATTTGGATTCCATATATATGTAATTCCAAACTTTATACACTAAAATTTATAACAAACCTTTATTCTTGTGCTTTATTTCAATTTTAACTTATTTGGAACACTTGTACACTTCAACACATTTTTAGGATGGCCCCAACCACATATATGTATATATTTGATCCATAGAGACTAAATCACCTCAATGCTTATCATAAATATGTTTATTAGTACATTTTAACTATATCACATTCATTATTTATCCTTGGATAAAAAATAGATCTTGAATTATCTCTTAGACAAACTCATGGTTATATGTGCCCATCCTAGATAAACTCATAGGTTAGATGCACAAAGTTGGGGGACAAAAAATATGACAGTCCCCCAACTTTGTAAGTTTTTTTTACAAAGGGCACACACCTTTATTAAAAGGGTGTACACCCTTTATTTTAAAAATTTGAAGCTTAGGCTACTGCTCGAGCCTCGAGGGAATACACCATTTTTAAAGGGCATAAACCCTTTATGGTTAACAAAGGGTGTATGCCCTTTTCAAAAGGCATACTCCCTTTATAATAAAAAGTCTTATGCTCTTTGTAAAGGGTGTATGCCCTTTATAAAATAATATAGGACGTACACCCTTCTCATTTTTTATCCTCATAGGCTGTTAGCAAAATATTGTGGCTAAGAGAGGAAGGAAATTTTTTGTTGTTAAATTTACAAATTGATGCATGTAGCTTGGAGCTTTATTCCACCAATGGGATTTGGCATTGGATTGCTTCACATGAGGTATGTTACTTTTACATTTTTTTTTCATTTCTATGTAACTTATTGAACTAGGGGTTTGAATTTAAATTTGCATTGAATTTTTTACATTATCTAAAAAACCTATTTTTTTTTAAAAAAAATTAGATACATAAGTTTGATGGATCTATTTCTTAAATAAAATGTTAGACAAAACCCACCAGAGTTTTATTTTGCATGAGATTAAGTTGAATTGTATGAGCAATATAATGTCAAACATCAACAATTATAGATAATTATCAATATTTTACGTCATTCTTTAGTTGGTAGTGCACAAATTTTACTTTCCAATACATTATAATTTATTTTTAATGAAGTGGGAAATGTGACTTCACAACTAGATGTAATGTTGCATCAAAGAGAGGCTCTAAAACAATTTTATTCTAATAAATTATCATATGAAGATTTGAAAAAAAATAACAAAATAAGATTTGTGTGCTTTATTTATTAAACCTGAAACCAACCTACCTCCAACAAAAAATTGCAAACACATTAGTATTGATTGATGTAATCATACAGAGATTAAAAATAACTTTTGAGATAGGTGGTGGATGGTGTTTGATGAGCCTCCATGCAACAATAACGAGGTTCCATTATATTTTTTGAGAAAATTATATAGTGATTTTGTATTATAAGAAATTATAAATTATTTTGACATGAAGCCATCCCAAGGTAGGGGAGGTGGTTATTCATTTGATATACCTAGTTATAGGCAAGACAAAAACCATTACAATAGACCTCTAAGAAATAGAAGAACAATATCACATGCCACTATTCCTATAAAAATTCATCGTAACATATAGATGGATACCCTTGAGGTAGTTACTAGTTTGACACAAATTATGATTGATCATGGTATGAATACTTTGAAGACTTCTACTTAGCCTATAGGTGGTGCTCATGGTAGTGGTGGTACAAGTGGCAGTGGTGGTGTTGGTGGTAGTGGTATTGGTGGTAGTGGTAGTGGCAGTAGTGGTGGTATTGGTGTTGATATAGGTAATAGTTTCCCTCCTTCTACTCATGTTACAGTTCATGTGCATTGTTGCACATCATGTGGGAGGAAGTGTACGGGACCTCTTTTTCAAGTGTGATATACATATAATACATTTATGGAGACTAGTATGCCAAAGTGTATGTGATCTATATATGCTTAAGTAGTGTTAGATAGTAGCATGTCAGACATTAGCCTACCAAATCATATACCACATGTAAATTCTTTAGTAGTGCATAACACTAGCATTTCAGACACTATGTAAGATATACTAGCTTTACCAACTCCTATAAAGATATGATAGGCTCCTGTTATAGAGGATTATTCACCATCTGTATTTGATGCACAAGTTTAATTTTAATTATCTAGTTTATTTTTGTTTTTAAAAGAATATTAAGTTTATTTTATAGTACATGTGTTTGTACTTAATTAACTAATTTATTTGATTGAACTTTTTATTTATTGTTTGTATCTAGTTGATTGATGAAATTATGAGTACCTTAGTAGGCCTTGAATCTATTATAGAGGCTATAATTGGTACAAGTGTACCTTATGCATATGTTTTTAATTTTTTAAATTACATATTTATTCATTTACATGTTTATTATACTTTGAACAAAAAACTCTATTTTAATATATACTATAGTCATAACTTTTTATCATGTTCTTTGAAGTCACATATTATTCATTTATTGGTTTTATAGATGATGAGAGATGTTATAGGCACCCCTCATGGATGAGAAAATGTTTTAGGTGATGTTTTTGCTACATCAGAGAATCCATTATCTCCACAATAGGTTATGATTCAGGGATAGAGATTGGTGAGAACACAGTTTAATTATTTTTATCTTTAAGCAATGATATTTTATGTCATATTTACATAATTGTATGTAACTCTAGATCTAATGATATATGTATGCTCTATAGGATTCTCTATCGTAGGTGTATATTTGGTCTCATAGCCCTAGACAACCATTTAGATGAAACATGGTGAGTGTAGAATCATTTTACAAAATTTTAAATTCTTGAAAAAATTAACAATTTTTCAATATATAATTTTATTGCATTAATTTTTATATTTTATATGTTGTGCAGAGACAAATGATTTCATTGATTGTCAATGAATTAATGTATGAATCACATGCTAAAAAGAGAGTATCTCCTCATATTGAGGCATCCAACACCCCTAGCTCTACATCTATGGCAAGAAAATGCAATTTATTTAGAGGAAATGAGGAGCAAGAGAGCCAGTTGTTGTGTTAGGGATCTAGTTTTAGGCATAATCTATTTTTTATGTTGATATGGCTCACATTGTATGCCTATATGGTGAATTTTGTCTATGTACATAGTTTTAGGCATAATCAATTTTGTATGCCAATATGGCCCACATTGTATGCCTATATGGTGCATTTTGTCTATGTACATGTTATGGTCTACATTTTTTCTTTATATATGTTATATTATTTATGTTAAATTATGACATATAACTTTACATATATCACATGTATACTATCTAACAATATGATTCGTTTAACTATGTGTATTTTATATTTTTATCATTTAATGTTTACACATATTATGGATTAATGATTGAATTATTACTTCATATGGGCTTAAAAATTCACATTATTCTCTAAGTTAGGTGTTTGAATCATTATGGATATTTTAAATTTACATGTGATATTTTTTATTTACTTGTTTCATTTACATTTGATATTTATTTGCAAACCCACACATATTTCCCCATCTAGACCTCTGGCATAGAATCAAAATGCTTTTCATAAAGGATATCAACTTAAGAAGGCCACACAAAACTTGAATCCTCGTATGACTTATAGTTTAGAGAAAGGCAAGAATAATTATAGTGAAAAGTGGTGCCATCAAGAATTACCAGAGAGCCATGAACACTCTCAATGTTAGGCATAACAATCCTTTATTTGGAAACCTACATCATATCATGCACATATAGATGATACAAAACCAAATAACACTTTCCTAATCACCAACACCACTTCCATAGAGACCTCTAAAGAGTGTGAACACTTCTTTAATACCATGTTATGGACCTCAAAGTTCAACCTCTTCATCTTATCATTGACAATATAAGTCAAAATAACATCATCACATTATCTATAACCCAACAACTTGGCTTCCAAACTATTGTGCATTACAAGCTATAATCCCTAGGGTGGATTCAATAACCTAGTACAAATATATAGGTTTGGAGGCAATGCACATTCTAGTATAAATTTGAGACTATGGATGTCACAATCACTTGTAACATTGTGCCTCTTGAAGTCTATATCATATTATTAGGGAGGTTGTACTTGTATGACTGAGATTCTACATATATCAAGTGAAACCAAAAATTTGCGACGTACACCCAAAATATTGTTTCATAAACCTCTTATAGTCAACTCCACTAACCAAAGTCACATTGGTCTCTTCTAAAAAATGTCATAAACTAATCATACACATGCATAGTTTTATGTTGCTCATGGTTTGTATTAAGACACCCGTGTAGGAAAAAAAGTAAGAGTTTATAGTGTGGTCAATGAAATCAATGTCCCAATAACAAAAAAATGACAAGTTATTGAATCCACATAATGGATTATTCATAGAGATTGAATTTATTGCAATGCACCATGTAGTAAAACACCACATATATGTGGTCCATTTACAAAAAAAACCTTTGTATCATAAATAAATTTGGGAGAATGATAATCACAAATGTCAGGAGGTCTAGTGATGCACTTGTGCATGTCTTTAGCTCCTAATTTTCCATACAACAAACAAAGACAATTATATGTGTTCATATAGTCACCATGGCCTACTTATACATGGTTTAATATCAACCTTGATATCCCTCTCTAGATTATCCACAAAATTACAATCTTGGCAAGGCAAGAATATAGACAATAATAAAGATAATTAAGCAACTTTGATATTCATTTACTAGCATGTGAAACTTGAGGTTATATTCCTATGGTCCTTAAATACATATTTAATCTTTATCTAAACATGAAAAACCAATTCATCTATTGGTTTTGTCTATTTGAACTCAAAAGAGTCAAAGCTCTCTACAAGCTAATTAAGCCTAAATTCCTCAAAAGGATCAGAGAAAAATATATTTGAAAATAGGGGTATATATCAATCTAAAATACATTATCATATTCTTTTGTATGTGACTCAAATTTTACAACTCCTCAGAAAGTCTGTTACAAAGAATTTTATCAAAAATCTCTCATAGATTTACTAGTCTTAATGTTGCTCTAACATGCCAAAACCCATTATGTATTGAATTATCTCTTTAAAAAACCTTAGACATATTTATTTAGATGTTTTATGAATTATCAATGCTTATATCAAAGGTTTGTCTTTCCATTTTTAATATTTTACCCAAAAATTCATAAAATCATGTTTTGTCTATTACACCTAATTACCCTCTAGTAGGTCAAAACTCAAGATATAGTTTTCTTACAACAAATGATCCTTTATGAGGCCTGTAAAAATGCATTATAGGTGTTTCAACCTTCATTTGGATTTTATATACTCAATTTTTAAGTTTTTAAACCAATCTCTCTCCTCATTGTCAAAGAAACAAATAAAATAGGGTATCTCTTACACAACTCAATTGGTCGGAGGAGCCCAAACGATGAATCATCTATGAAAATGCATCTAAATGGGAATTTTTAGGTTAAAAAAACCTTTTTCTGGTCTTGGTTAGGCCTTAGAATTGAAATTTGCAGCTGGTTAGAGGCATCCCTGAAGAGAATTCACTCATCCCCGAATATGCAAAATGAGCAAACTTCAGTCACACATTGCAAGAGAACTATAAGGGATAGATACTAATCATCAGGTCCTAAATGTGTAAGGATGAGTCCTATAAGAAATCTTGAGAAGATTTTATCTAACTTGAGATGGATGAGATGCAAAAATGAGTTTTTCCTCACAACCAAATCTCTCAGAATGGAGTAAAATTTGGTTAGTGGGGGTCATAAAATCTAACTTATCAATCCAATAAATGAACCGTCTACATGAACACATTCCAATGGGAGTTTTTAGGCTAGAATATTTTTTGTTTAGTCTTAGTCAGGCCCTGGAAGTGAAAGTTTTAGTTCGTCGGAGGCATCCCTAAAGAGAATTCACTCATCCCCCAATGTGCAAAATGAGCAAACTTCGATCATGCATTACATGAGAACTGTGAGGGATAGAGACTAACCATCAAGTCATACACATGTAAGTACAAGTATTATAATAAAATGTAGGAGTATTTCATCTAAATTATGATGGATGAGACATGGAAACTAGTTTTCTCTCATGACCAAATCTCTTAGAATAAGGTAAAAGTTAGTCAATGAGGGTCATAAAATCTGACTTGTCAGTCTAATTGATGAAATATCTACATAAACACATCTAAATGGGTGTTTTTAGGCTATCAAAACCTTTATATAGCCTCGTTCAGGCCTCAAAAGCAAAAGTTATAGCTGGTCGGAGGCATCCTTGAAGAGAATTCACTCATCCCCGAATGTGCAAAATGAGAAAACTTTGGTCTCACATTTCATGAAAAACATGAGGGATAAAGAATAACCATCAAGTAATAAACATTAAGGGATGAGTCCTCTAATAAATCTTAGGAGGATTTTATCTAACTCATGATGGATGAGATGCAGCAATGAGTTTTCTCTCAAGACCAAATCTCTCATAACGAGGTAAAAGTTGGTCAGTGGGGGTTGTATAATATGACTCATCAATATAATCGATGAAATATCTATGCAAACACATATAGATGGGTATTTTTAGTCTAAAACAACCTTTATCTAGTCTTGATTGAGTATTGAAAGTGAAAGTTGTAGTTGGTCAGAGTCATCCCTAAAGAGAATTCACTCATCCTTTAATGTGCAAAATAAGCAAACTTTGGTCACGTATTACATGACAACCATGAGGGATAGAGACTAGACATCAGGTCCTACACATAGAGGGATGGTTCCTATAATAAATCCCAAGGTAAATTTATCTAGCTTATGACAGATAAGATGTGGCAATGAGTTTTCTCTCGTGGCTAAATCTCATAGAACAGGGTAAAAGTTGGTCAGTGGGGACAATAGATTCTGAATCATCAATCCAATCAAAAAAATATCTACATGAACACATCTATATGGGAATTTTTAATCTATAATGACCTTTTATTGGTCTTGATCAGACCTTTGAAGTGAAATTTTTAGTTGGTCAGAGGTATTCATTAAGAGAATTCACTCATCCTCAAGTGTGCAAAATGAGTGAATTTCAGTTGTGCATTACATAAGAACCATGAAGGATAGATACTAACTATTGGGTCCTAAACATGTATGGATGAGTCATATAATAAATTCCAAGAGTATTTTATCTAAATCATGATGGATGAGATGTGGAAATGAGGTTTCTCTCGCAACTAAATCTCTCAGAATGGGTAAAAGTTGGTCAACAGGGCCCATAGATTCTGACTCATTATCCAAATTGATGAACCATATATGTAGACACATCTAGATGGGAATTTTTAGGTTATAAAAAACTTTGTTAAATCTTGATCAATCTTCAAAAGAAAATGTTTTAGTTGGTCATACATATTCCTTAAGAGAATTTACTCGTCCTTGAGTGTGCAAAATGACCAAACTTTCATCATGCATTTCACGAGAACCATGATGGATAGAGACTAACCTTTAGGTACTACACATACAAAGATGATTCCTATAAGAAATCCCAAGAGTATTTTAATTAAATAATAATGGATGAGATGTGGCAAGGAGGTTTCTGTCACATCCAAATCTCTTAGAATTGGATAAAAGTTGGTCAGTAGGGGCCGTAGATTCTAACTCATCAAATTAATTGATGAACCATCTACATGGGCACATCTAAATAGGAATTTTTAGGCTATAAAAACCTTTTTATAGTATTTATCAACCATTAGAAGTGAAATTTGTAGTTGGTTGGAGGCATTCCTTAAGAGAATTCACTCGTCTTCAGTGTGCAAATGAGCAAACTTCAGTCACATTTTGCATGAGAATCGTGAGGGATAGTGATGAACTATTAGATCATTCACATGTAAATATGAGTCCTCTAAGAAATCCCAGTAGTATTTTATCTAATTCATGATGGATGAGATGCAACAAGGATTTTTCTCTTATGGCCAAATCTCTTAGAATAGAGTAAAAGTTGGTCAATGGGGGATGTAGATTCTGAATCATCAACCCAATCGATGAATAGTCTATGGGAACACATTAGGATAGACAATTTTAGGTTATAATCACATTTTTATTGTCTCTATAAACCCCTAAGAGTGAAATTTTTAGTTGATCAAAGGCATTCTTTAAGAGAATTCACTCATCCCTGAGTGTACAAAATGAGTAAACTTCCATTGCATGTTACATGAGAACCATGAGGGATAGAGATGAACCATCCATCCTATACATGTAGGGATGAGTCCTATAATAAATTTAAAAAGGATTTTATCTAACTCATGATAGACAAGACCTAGTAAGGAGGTTTCTCTCACTACCAAATTTCCCAAAACTAGGTAAAAGTTGGTCAGTGGGGGCTGTAGATTCTGACTCATCGGCCCAATCAATGAACCGTCTATGTGAGCATGTATATAAGGGTGTTATTAGCATAGAAAAACATTTTTTTATTCTTTATTAACCCTCAAAAGTAAAATTTGTGGTTGTTCAGAGGCATTCCTTATGAGAATTCACTTGTCTTTGAGTGTGTAAAATGAATAAACCTCCATCACGCATTGCATGAGAACTGTAAGGGTTAGAGATTAACCATTAGGTCCTACATGTGTAATAAAAAGTACTATAATAATTCCTATGAGGATTTTATCTAACTCATGATGGATGAGATTCATCGAGGAGGTTTCTCTCATGGCCAAATCTCTTAAAATGGGGGAAAGTTGGTTAGCGGGGGTCATAGATTTTGAATCGGTAGCCTAATTAATAAACCATCTATGTAAACACATCAAGATAGGAATTTTTAGGATATAAGCACATTTTTATAGTTTAGGTCAACCCATAAGAATTAAATTTGTATTTTATTGGAGGTATTCCTTAAGAAAATTCATTCATCCTTGAGTGTGCAAAATGAGCAAACTTCTGTCACACATTACATGAGAACTGTGAGGCTAGAGATGAACCATCAAGTCTTAGATGTCTAGAAACAAGTCCTATAAGAAGCATAGGAGGATTTTTTATAACTCATGATGGATGAGGTTTATCAAGGAGGTTCTTCTGACAACTAAATCTCTTAGAGCATGCCAAAAATTCATCAGTTAGGATTGTAGATTCTAACTCATCAGCCCAATCAATGAACCATCTATGTAGACACATCAAAATAGGAATTTTTAGGCTAGAATCACATTTTTTTGGTATTGATCAACCCTCGGGATTAAATTATTTAATTTATCAAAGTAATTCCTTAAGATAATTCACTCAACCCTAAATGTGCAAAATAAATGAACTTCCATCATGCATTACATGAGAACCATGAGGGATAGAGATGAACCATCAAGTCCTACATGTGAAAGGACAAGTCCTATAATAAATATTAAGAGGATTTTGTCTAAATCATGTTGGATGAGACATGGAAAGGAATTTTTGATCATAGCCAAATCTCTTAGAACATGCTAAATGTTGGTTACTGAGATTCATAAAGTCTGACTCATCAACCCAATCGATGAACCATCTATACAAACACATCAAGATACAAATTTTTAGGATAGAATCACCTTTATTAAATCTCAATAAACCATAAAAATTAAAATTTATAGTTGATTAGAGGTGTTCCTTAAGAGAATTCGCTTGTCCTCGAGTGTGTGAAATGAGTGAAGTTACATCATGCATTAGATGAGAATTGTGAGGGATAGAGATGAACCGTCAGGTCCTACATGTGTAGGGATGAGTACTATAAGAAATATCAAGATGAATTTATCTAAATTTTAATGGATTATATATGGTAAATAGGTTTTTATTTTCGTTAAATCTCTGAAAATATGCCAAAAGTTGGTTAGTAAGGGCCATAAATTCTGACTCGTTAACCTAAACAATGAATCATCTATGTGAAAACATCAAGATAGGCATTTTTAGGATAGAATCACCTTTATAAAGTCTCATTTAACCCCTAAAATGGAAATTTATAGTTGATCATAGGCATCCTTTAAGATAATTTACTCATCCTTGAATGTGCAAAATTAGCAAACTTCTGTTGTGAGTTGCACACAAACCGTGAGGGACAGAGATGAACCATCAAGTATTACATGTGTAGGGATGAGTCTTGTAAGAGAGCATACATAATACTATTTTATGTTTGATGCAAATTTTATATCACACTTTCTTGTTCTTGATCACATTGTGTAGGTTTCCAACATAGAAATGCTTTATTAACCTTCTGTGTTATGAAAACTTTATGATAATGTTACAGTTAATTTGAAATGATCCTTAAACTATCAACAAATCATCTAACCTTCAATAATATATATCATTCATTGTTCATGTGCTTTCTTTAACCTTCATGATACACTCATAAATAATCAATGCCAAATTAAACTTTGCATGGGGAATCAAATCCCAATGAAGTTTTATTCACATCAAGATTTACTTCATTTTTATAAGACTCTTTTTCTAACCCTGTTTAGACTCACATAATTTAATTACCTTCCATAACTTTGATATTTACAAAATTTAGAGAATTGGGTTCATCCAAAGATTGGTAAACCTATAATACAAATAAATTAGATTGCAAAGGAGATTTATAGATGCACAACAAGTTTTTAGACCTTCCTCAAAATTCACACATTGATATTCATACATTACATAAGGAATAGGTATCAAATTATCCAAATGACTAAATTGAAATGTATGGATCCTTTTTAGGCTCTGAGCTTCATTTAGAGACTATGAAAATAATCTATACCCTTATCCACACTACTTATCCTCAAATAGTATCAAGACATTGAACATGTTCATATAACTCAAAATTTAGTTTTTAGCTCAAGACTGTAATAGATCCATTACCATAAAATAATGGTATATTAGTACAAATCTTTAACACAGATGTTAGTAGAATATGATATGAATTACTTATTTCCTTTATTGATCATCATTCACAATAAATTTTCATATCATATACATTCAATAAAACACAAAATATAAGATATACACAGAATACTATGAATAGAGACAATTTTGTCAACAATTTCCTTTTATTCATTGATCTCCTCTTTCTTCTACTTCAAGAATATGTATCTAAAACTATCAAATATGCAGACCCATATCATATGAAGTCAAGGAATTAGAAACCCTTCACATTTTCATAAGTAATTACATGATACTATATCTCACATCATCAAATAGATGTTATGATCCCTCAAAAGGGCTTACAAGAATTTAAATTTTTGAATAGTGTTTTTGACGGGAAACTATAAAGTTTAAATTTTATGAATTATAGACACCTAGTAAAGACTCCCAAGAATAAAAAACTACTCTAGAAAACCTCCTACCTTATTTCAAGCCAAAAATGGCATCATGATGACATCCCTAAAGGATGCCCCTGCATTAGTGTTTTCTTGAAAGGATAAACAAAGAATGTGAAAAAGGATTTGTTTAAGGTAGATGAAATTAATATAAATTATTTTGGCTTCTCTTCATTTCAAGAAGATAATCTTCTCTACTCATGACACCAACCATGTGAAGGTGGAATCTCATATGGTACCACTAACCTACATTTAAATTAATTGTAAAATTTTTAAATAGAAATAAACACATAACCATAAAATAGTTAAAAAATAAAATACATTATGTAAACACATAATGCTTTCAAACTTTTATTGATTACTAACACTTTGTATCTTGCAATAATTTGTTGAGTCTCAATATTTCTGAGTTCATGCCTTAAGGGGTTTACTAGAAAAGGTTGGGTAGACCATTGGTGCTTCATAAGATTGTTGTTCCTTTTTCCACTTGACATCCACACACTATCCTCCTGAAACCATTGAACCCAAGCTTATTCTTATTAGTTATACATATTCCTATCACTTTATATGGTTATACTTCATTTCTTGCCTTATCACCCTTTTGACTTGTCAGTTGTGCTAGGTTGATCAGGTCGACCTAGCATAATTTAAGAACGTTTAGCTCTTTTAGTTTGTTGGCCTCTTGGCCGACCTAACACAAACCTATTGAGTTAGAACCAAAAAATGCTAAGTCAGATGGGTCGACCTGGCATAACCAATGTTCTCAAATGATTTTAGGGTAAGTTTCTACTATATATGCAAGGTCATTCCTTACCATTTCAAGAAAAGGGAAGAATTAAGCAAAGAACTGCAAACGAACATTTTCCTATTGATCATTCTACTTGGGGAATAAATTCCTTAGAGTTCAATAATTTTGTTTGGAGTTATGATTTCATCTTGTGGATAAGTCTTTTGGATGCTTGGATAGGTTGTGTAACCTAGAGCTAATTTATATTAGATATCCTTACATACCATGACAATCTCTTGCAAAGCACCTTGGCCAAGGGGGAGATTGAGGTTCGATGGGTTCATCTTCAAACGTAAGTATTCCTAAATTTATTCTTCCTTTATAAGAGTAGATAGATAGAGCATATGCATTCTTCTCTTCCATGTATTAGGATTTCATATACATTGATGTGAGTATATCTATTTTATACATGTTTAGTTTAGTTTATTTGTTTTTTTTTTAACCCCCACTTTTTGCCACAAGCTTTGGTGTGCACTAGATTAGATTTACTTTTCTTATTATTAGATTAGTGAAATATAAAATCATAGGACTCTTTTAGGGTTGTTATGTGATTATATTAGACTATAAGCTTTGGAACCCTATCTTGCATGGTGTGTTTTGATAAGTGATCATCTAATTGGGTCTATCAGATCCTCACATTGGTCATGATCCCACTTAAAAATTGTATTTCCCCAATCAAAAGTATAGGTGTTCTCTATCCCATCTTATCTTAGGATTGATTTATGGACATGATGCATTTCTGATTACATACATTCTAGTGAACTTGATGTGAATCAAACCCTTGTAAGATTTATTTCATTTCTATTTGTCATTATTTTTATTATATCTTTACTATCCTAGATTGACCTTATAGACTTAGTTTATTTATCTCTATGCTAAAGTTTCCAAGAATAGGTAACTGGATTGACCAGCTTGATGTAGTATAAGTTTCAAAACTTGCAGAATTTTATTCAAATAATTGGATCAACCAGCTCGACCCAGTGTAGTTTTTACTAGATTTTATAATTTTTGTTTAGTCAACTAGGTCAACCAAGTTGACCTAGTGTATTTTTAGCACTTTTTCAATAGGTTTATGTATTGCTTGGTCGACCAACTCAACCCAGTTTGTAAGTTTTTTCAAATTTTATCTAAGGTTCTTGATCAGCAATCTTATTCATTTTCATCTTTGATCCACCAAGGTCTTTTTTTATTTCTATATATATTTATTTTTTTGTATTTCCTTTCATAGTTTGTAGTCTTTAAAACTGCCCCTACATAGTCAACTAGGTCGACCCTATGGACCTAGTTTTGTGTTTTATGTGTTGTTTGAATAACTAGGTTGACTTGGCTGACCTAGTTTATTTTTAGACCTTACTTTTATAGTATAGGTTTGACTCAGTTGACCCTATTATATATGATTATGCATATAGAATATATAATATGCCTTGCTTAAAAGTTAAAATTAAGCTTTATATGTAAGTAGCTAGTCTCAAACTTTCTTTTTAGTTGTTTTCATGCTTATAATAGCTCACATAGTCTAATTAAGTGGTTTTAAATTAATTTCATAGTTGCACTATTTCTATTTTATGCACACATAAACATTAGTAATAATTTAAACATTTGACTACCCAAGTCTACCTACTTAAATTTCATCATCTAGGGGGAAGCTGACTCGATGCTCTAGTCAAGTATAAATCATGGTTAATGGTATATTTTGGCTAAGCACCTGATACCCTTATCACTATAGTGTGTGAAGTGAGGGGGTAGGCCCCAATACCAAGCTTGTATCATTGCCACTATAGTCCCTTTCATCCTAAACTTACGTAAAACTAACCTTAGATTGTTATCTGGTACCTTATAGCCAATCTTTCTTTCACATTAAAAATCATTCTTAATAATCTAATCAATATTATAGGTTGACCAAATAGCTAGTTATTTAATTTTAAACTTAATTGTTTTATCTTTGATTAATGTTGTGTGCAAAATATTAGATTATCCAACATTAGTGCAAGGTTTTGCTTTGTGTGCATCAATTGGATTGTCCAACATCAGTCCAATTAACTATTTGTTTCCTTTTAGTACTTATTTATTTTCATTTAATTTAAAATTATATTGTTTCAATTCATAAATTGATATTAAATTTTTCATATTTATTACATCATCATGAAACTAATGCATTTCAAGGTTTGCAAAATGGATAAGTATAACTAAATATATAGGCAAAACAAGGAACATGTCTACTATACTCGATCAACCCTATCGACCTAGTATATTTTTCAACCTTTGTTCACTATACTAGGTCAACATGATCAACCCTATACTATCTACAAACCTTTTCCTTTTATACCAATCTCTGTTCACTATACTCGATCGACCTGGTCGACCTTGTATAGTTTTATAGTCCCTATTTCTTTGCTAAGTCGACCTGGTCAAACCTGTATTATTTTCTATCATTTTTTGTTCTCCTTGTCTGATTATCTAGTCTTGTTTCATCTTGATGACATATTTGCAGCCTTCTCTTAATCTATAACATTTCATAATCAAGGACTTGGATAATAACGTCACTGATTTCATTACTTCTGATGAAACTATCCAATTTCTTCTTTCCCCTTCTCCTAAACCAAAACCAATCACTAAACAATGTAATTTAGTTGAGATCATTCATCATAATCCTCCTCCCAATACCAATGTTTGGATTCCACCAAATAATACTACTCAAATTGATAATCTCTATGGTTCCAAAGTATTCAAAAATCTTGATGATAATACTATCTACACTCCTCATAATAATGGTAACTTGACTAAGCTTCCTTCTTCTTCTACCACACTTAAGACAACTAATACTAATGTTGTAAATCCTCCATCTACAAATAATCCTCCTCCCATCAACACTAACAATCATCTTCCTATCAAAACTAATACCCATCTTATAAACACCAATCCACCTATTGAGACAACTCAACTTCTTGCCCAAGTCATTAAACAAATAAACATCATGAAAACTTCCAATAAATATCAAATGATGAGCATGCAACAACACTTATGTAACATGATTAGTCAACCATCTCAAGTCATCATGTCTCAACCAAATCTGAATTTTGTCCCTCCTCCTCTTAGAGATGCCAATGGGAATATCATCCCCCAACCTCCAATGAATAACAAAATGCTTCAACATCTTTAAAATGAACCTTTAGCTCCATTTATTGCATCCATAGATATTAGAAACATTTCTCTAACTGTCCCATATAATGGGACTAAGGATCCTACTATCTTTCATAAGTATTTTGGTAATCTCTATAAGGAATGGGTCTAAACTAACACCTTTGATACCACCAAGCTCTTAGCCAAAACCTTTGTTGGTGATGCACTTGAATGGTACAACCAAATTCCTAGACATTCCATCTCAAAACATGAGGATTTAGTCAATTCTCTAGTGAAGGAATTCCAATATGATGACCTTCATAAAAATTACCTTAGCCATTTCATTAATTCCAAGAAACATCCTAATGAATCTATTCATACTTTATACAAATGATGGAAATATCTTACTCATAAGGTGGACCATAACATGAATGATGACACTCTTTTATAACTATTTATCACTACTCTTAAACTTCCTCTTCAATATAAAGTTTGAATCTTTTCACCTCAAACTTTAGAAGAAGCCTTAGACCAGGCAAAAGGATAAGACTTTCTTACGACTTAATTTGAAACACCTCAAACAAATACTAAACCATATTTTTAATCTTTTTTCTCATACCATTAATTCATCGAAGTCTTCCCAACCTCAAAATGAGACATCCAATTCAACCAATTTTACCCCAACCTACCCTCCCCTAAGTCTAGAACAACCTAAGAATAAAGTTCCACCCTCTAAACCCATGAGCTTTGATCCTTCCAAACCTCTTCCAAAATGTTACAATCCAAATAAATTTTGTTGGTGGCATGATACTATAGGTCATTCTCATGAGTCTTGTCATGATCTTCACGATTTATTATTTTTTCTTTGCTTGGTCCACATTTAAATCTTGATATCCTAACCAAAGAAATTTATCAAGGTTATCTTCAATCTTCTCAAATTTAATCTGAAGAACCACAATCACATCAACATCAACCACCTAATGATCAACAACAATCATCTCATACCTACACCTCATCTACTAATTTTGTTCAAACCATAGTTGATCCTTCTTCCTACACCAATAATGAAAGGATAGATAACCTGAACAAATTTAAAAATATTTTTGCAATCTATTGATCCTCAACCTCTTAGGTCACATGAACCAAAAGATTACATATTTTGAATGCCTACTCTAAAGCATATGATACATGGTCCTCCTTTACCTCCTTTATCTCTTCATACCTCTCCTAAACATCATATGTCAAATTCAAGCTCCTTAAAATATAAAAATCCAACACATTTACCTATCTCTAAATGCACCTATCAACCCAATGCAAATCATTCTAATGGTTCAATGTCACCTTCCTCCAACTCACATGTTGGGGCTTCTTATGATCCCCATCCACATATCCCTTCAGACTTTGGGTTCTCTTGCAATGACCATCCCTACATCCAATTACCTTTCAAGTAATCTTGTAATGCCTACTCTTACTCTACAATGCATAATACCAAACAAATCCAGCTTCAAGAATCTTTTAGAGGCTTATAAACTTGATTTTCACATGTTCATCTTTGATATATATGTTAGCATAAATTTTTCTTGTTATGGATGTCTCATGTTTATTTCTTTTTATGCATTTTTATTTCTTTGGTCTTATTTTTACCAGTATCATTCTTTGCCTTTATGATTCTTTTGATTTATTATCCATCAAATTTGGCATTTATTTTCAATTTTATTCTCTTATGTCTCCATTTTTTTCTTTTTATGTCATTCTTTGTCTTAGTATCTTTATGACCATTTCCCCCCT
This sequence comes from Torreya grandis, assembly GCA_037957365.1. Classification (NCBI taxonomy): domain Eukaryota; kingdom Viridiplantae; phylum Streptophyta; class Pinopsida; order Cupressales; family Taxaceae; genus Torreya; species Torreya grandis. Next base: position 3,000,976 of record JARHVA010001523.1, read on the forward strand.
TTATTTATCATATATTTCTTGATGTACCATAGTCTTATTTACCTTTTTACATTTCTCTTTGGCACCTTCATGGGTTTTTCTTTTGTGATTTGCTTTGTAAGACCACGGATAGGACCCGACACCCATCACAAAATTAGCATATTTTATTTATTTTTCTCACTCTTCTACTTGCCAATCTTATTTGTAACCCTTGTGGGTTTCTCTTTTATGAGTTGCTTTGTAAGACTATGGATAGGACCTGACACCCCTCATAAAATTACCATTTCTTTTTACTTATTTTTCTCATTATTTTTGCTTATCAATTTTGTTTTGAAATCCCTTTGGTTTCTCTTTTATGAATTTTAAGGTAAGACCATGAATAGGACCTAACCCTCCTCATAAAATTACCATTCTTTTCATGTTCTTGATCCTTGTTCTTAAAATTTAGTTATTGCTTCTTCTGCTAGATGGAATTTGCAAATAATCTATATTAGCATGTTTTCCTCCATTTCCATCTTTCTTATGATAAGGAATCACATTTTATTGTCATTGTATCCATTAATTTTTCCCTTTGTCATAGTTTTTCAATTTGAAGCAATTCAAATTGTTCCACATTAGATAAAATAAGGTCGAAGTCAAGATAGCACTTTTATTTCACCTAGATTTATGAGACTCTTAGACCCCATACTCTTTGAAGTTCTTTCTCTTAGCAACCTTGTACCAACTTTTCAAATTAAAGTCATCTTTAACACCCATGTTTGGTTTTCAAAATTAATATGAAGGAGGAATAGAAAAAGCCATCAAAATAAATTTGAAAGTCAAATCATTTAAACAAAAGGCAATGATATATAAAAGGCAACATACAAATATCAGAATTCAAATGCATACCAAAATATGTGATTTTCAAGAATATATCCTATATCTAATCAAAGCTCAAATTCCATAGTTGGCTTCACATAGAACCAAAGTCCTCTAGGGCATGGTAGCCCAGTAGATTGGAATAGGGGATTTTAATAATCTCTATGGTGCTACCTACTTTCTCATGTAATTACCCCATATTCTTAGTATACTAAAAATTTTGTAAGGGGTCGTGAAAAATGGGGAACACATTGTGGGGTGGTAGGTCCATTTTACTTTTCATGTATATAGCCTTCATGGGATGATCTATATACTCCATTTGTTTACTCAAGACTTGTGTGGCTAAGAGAAGTTCTTCATAGTCCTTAAGGTAAAAATTCTTCTTGTTTTGACAAACCTAATTTGAGTTTCTTGACTTTGATAAATAGTTCCTCTATGTTGGTTTTTTCTTCATTCTCCCCTCCACCCATTTCATTTCCCCCCTTGACATGCAAATTGTGATTACAAATCTATTTTCCCTCTTCTTTATTTCCTTCTTCTTCACCTCTTAAAAACATTTAGCACTACTTTTCTTCAATTTTATCTATCCTTAGAGTGAAACAACATGTTTGAGTGACTATGGATCACTCTTTTCTTTCATTTTTCATTATTGTACTACCCTTCTATTGTGAACAGCTGAGTCCACACCTCTTTTTCCATTATTTCATGTTTATCTTTATGTATGCCTTCTTCATGTTTGTCTTACATCTTGTCTTACATTTAATTCAAAATTCTTTCATATTTTTCTTTATGTTTGATACTTTCATTCCTATCTTACATGAGCTTACTTTTTACTTTCTTATATATCTTTGTTACAATTTTCTTGCATTGATATTTCATTTGTCATTTATGTTTTGCATGCTTCCCATCATAATTTAGTATGTTATAAATTTCATTTTTTCATTCACATTTTACATGCTTTCCAACATCATTTGTCATTTATTTACAATCATTTTTCATTCATTTGCCATCATTTGTCATTCATTTGCCATCCTTTTGTCATTCATTTACCTTAAATATTATAAACCTTGATTTACAAATCTTAATTTGCCAATTTTCCCAAAATATTTGTCTCTACTAACCATTATTATATGCCTATCTTCCAAAACTTTTGCTGGCTATCTTTTTGCACTAGCTTCTATAGGTTCAACTAGTGTACTCTACATTGAACACCTTCACATTTTTTGCAATCTAATTCTTTATCTATGACAATAAGGTAAGTTAAAATTATGTATTTTTTAGTTATGTCCTTTCATTTATATTATTATATACTTACTACATCATATTTAGCATTAACGTTGTGTGTTATCATGTTCTCTTCCAAAGCACCATCTCGTGTTGCACTTATGTGACATGTGATGAGCTTCAACTGGGGCATATGTATACACATAATATTTTCAAACTTTTATTAATTGTTTACACTTTTTATCTTGCAAGAACCTATCGAGTCTAAATCTCTCTAAGTGCATACCTTAAGGTTGCACTGGGAAAGGGCTGAGCAGATCATTGGTGCTTCATAAGATTCTTTTTTCTTTTGTCACTTTCCATCCTCATACTAACCTCCTAAAACCACTAAAACTAGGCTTATTCTTCTTATTTCTACCTATTCATATCACTTTTTATGTTGTATCATTCATTTCTTATCTTATCATCCTTTTGACCTATCGATTGTGCTAGGTTGGCCAGGTCGACCTAGCACAATTTAAGGACTTTTTCTCTATTTTGGTTGTTTGGCCTCTCAACTGACCTAACACAAACCTAGTGAGTTAGGCCCGAAAACATGCTAGGTCGATCGGGTTGACCTATCATAGCTGACATTATCAAATTATTTTAGGGTAAGTTTCTACTATATATACAAGTTCATTCATTACCATTTCAAAAATAGGGAATAATTAAGTGAAGATGTGCAAATGAACATCTTCTTATTGACCATTATACTTGGGAATAAAGCTTTAGGGTTCAATACTTTTCTTCAGAGATCCAATCTCATCTTGTGGATAAGTCTTTTGTAGGCTTGGATAGGTTGTGTATCCTAGAGATGATTTATCTTAATTATCCTTACATACCACAATAATATATTGTGAAGCACCTTGGCCAAGGGGGAGATTGAGGCTCGGTGGGTTCATCTTCAAAGATAAGTATTCCTAAATTTATTCCTCCTTTATAAGAGTAGATAGATATAGCATATGTATTCTTCTCTTCCATGTATTAAGATTTTGTATACATTGACATGAGTATATGTCTTATATACATGTTTAGTTTAGTTGTTTATTTGTTTTGTTCCTAACCCCCACTTTGTGACACAAACTTTGGTGTGAACTAGATTATATTTACTTTTCTTGTTATTAGATTAGTTAAATATTAAATCATAGGACTCTTTTAGGGTTATTATGTGATTGTGTTATACTATAGTATTTGAAACCCTATCTCGCATAGTGTTTTATGATAAGTGATCCCCTAATCAGGTCTAGCAGATCTTCACATTGGTCATGCTCTCGCTTAACAATTGTATTCCACCAATCAGAAGTGTAGTTGTGCTCTAGCCCATCTGAACCAGGATTGATTTATGGACATGATGCATTTATAATTACATACACATTAAATCAAATAAATTTATTATATTAATTTGAAATAAGTTAAATAAACTTACTAATTCAATCTAATGTACTTTCAAGATCATCTTTGTTTGCAAGTGTTTCAAGAATTGCTTCATGGTCAAATCCGTGCACTTTCCAAAAAGTTCTATTGTGAGGCTTTCCATGATATTTGATCATTTAAATTTTTGTAACAATAACAAGGTTTTAATAATGAATCACCATCCTGTGTGTTTTAAAGTCCTTAAATAATATTTGTTTTATTTTTTATGATAGTACCTACGAAGCCAAGTTCCAATAACAACTACAAATCCAATGGTATAAATTATCTCTTCTCCATCCATAACATTTGTGGTTAATTTTGTTTTTGCTTCTACACAATGATACAAGTAGTAGTCTATTCCCTCATCATTATTCTCAAATTAAATTACTGTAAAAATATGCCCTACATTTAAAGTATAATCAAATTATAAGTACATCTAGAAAAAATAAAAATATCAGTAATATCTAAGGTTGTATATTTAATTAAAGAATAAATTTTACTTGATTGCACAAGATCTAAGATATGGTTAAAGTTAACTGATGATGTTGTTTTATGATTTGTCAATTGTTGGAGTGAATGGATACTCTCTACAAGTGATATGGGTCTACAATACCATTCATCAACCCATTCTTCTAACTCACATTCATTCCAATTAGATTACATACATGAGGAACAAAAACATGCCATATCCTTAGTACAAATAGTCCATGAACTTGAATTTGAGATTTGAATGGAGTGGAAAAGGCTTGATCTAGGTACTGTAATGCAATCATCATACATTACCTTATGGTGTTCCTCTATTAGCCAAAAGAATATTCATACATGGGAATGTTTATCCAATCCATGACAAATATTTTTATTACACCAACTCACAACACTTATTGCATCAATAAAATTAGCACCATCCTTCTACTTTACCTACTCTCTTTTAAGGTCTCTTTTTACACATGCACCAGTACCATCATTTTCCCCTTTTCCATGTCCAACCTCAAAAAATCTCCAAATTTTTGAATGCCATTCTTCTTATGCATTCTGATTAACTAGTAAAACATTCAAGAATTCTTAAACTACCCTACATAATTATCTGACCAAATGTAGTGTGTATCAAACATGATTCGTCTTACATTCATATTTATATAAAATATCTCAAAATAACCCTAAACAAACTCTAGAGAATGTGATTTGTCATCGCTCATATAAAAATGGTACTCCCTCAAAATCTTTATGTTATCATCAATGCTATTAGGTGCATGTCTGAATGTAATATGAAAAAAAATTCCAACTTGAATTAAATTATAATATTGGATTGAACCTCATTTTGTGGTTGTAGTGTGTATTTTTTAGCAAAATCCACATCTGAAATAATGGTACCAACTAGGAAGTTGTCCTTGCAAGTTTTGAATTTATTATCTAACCATTTTGATTTGTATGTGTATCTTGCATAATGGTAGATAATATTCTTTTTGAATTCAAACATGAAATCACATACAGAAAATTTGGTCATTATTAGTTCACATCTTGATGACTCTTTCCATCTTTTAACACATACTTAACGGATTTATACTTCTTATAATCAACTAGTTTCTTTCCAAATTCATGTGAAATATCTTCATGTAAACAACTCGTCAAATTTGACAAACCACCACAAATGTTACATGTTCCATCTAAACATTGTTTGGCAAAAAAAATTGTCACTCAGCTCTTTGATAAAAAAGACCTTGGATTAATTCTCTTGATGTTTTAGGTGGGTAAAACACCATACATTCCTACAAAATCTCATCAATATGTAAAATATAACATATATGATGAAAAACATCAAAATTCATAGCAAATTCAACATGTACCTTACAACTTGTGGTGCATGCTTGGTTAATTTTAACATAAAAAGACTTTCACATCTCAAATGACCTTTAACTAATTATTAAATGGCCATTACGTTTTCAATAAACTTTTTATAAAATTCTGTTTGTGCCATGTCTAAAAAATGTTATGCATGTGGATCATGATTTTTTGAGCCTTTTCTTATTTTAACAACATATTTTACATTAGATGATACCCTTGTGTTGTTGTGCTAAAAAAATTTAATCAATTTTTTTGTTCCTTCAACCAATACCTTTTATTTTCATGGGAGTTTACCACTAAATGCCCAACAATCCATGAGTGAAGGGTCATCATGATTTGCTCTTCTTTTTATGACATTTATTATAGATTTTCTATTTAAATTCAAGTATTTACTTATTTCACTAAGAATTCAAGATTTACATGTTGACTTACTCACTATAGATTTCATTATTACTCATCTTGTCACATTACTATCTTTATTCTGACTTTTATTGCCTATTTCCTTAAATGCATTAAATAGATTATTTGCTATTGTACAACTTTTTCCCTCCATGTTTACTGTTCTTAACCCCAAATTGTGAATCACATGGAATATTTTTTGCATTTTCATTAATTGAACAAATAATTGGCATCATGTTGCATGGCTTTTATTCTTAAATGCATAGTTCCATACACATTGAGCATGATGTTGAACTGTTCTTTTTAACATTTTACCTTCCATAGGTTATATTATTTTTTCATCTATTTCAACCAAATACTTTGGTGTTCATCTTATTATCCTTGATGGTCTGGGTGTAGGAGATATATTTTGTATTAAATTGTGTGGTGTTAACACTTCAACCATAGTAGGGACATTAGATGGTTGACTATCTAAATTAAGGGTTATACATAAATTAAATTCTTCTTCATTAGGAGACATATGAATCAAGGTCATTATTTGATGTTTATTATCATCATACTCAAAAATCTCATTATGAATGGATGTTTCATTATATTGTATTTGTCCATATGTTTCATCATTCATTACAAATTCATTACTTACATGCTCTTCATTTTGAATTCCATCTTGAAACAAATATTGACTCAGTTCTCTTATCTCATTTAAAGACATGTAAACTAATTCTATAGAATTAGGCATATTATTTTCATTAGAAGTATTACCTGGTGTAGAAGAATAACCTTCACCTTACCTATAATATTTTATGGATGCACTCCTATCTACTTGTCTATTTCTTTCTTTTTATTTTTTCTCTTCAATTTCCTCATTTGTTAGATCTTTGATTGGTCTTTTGCAACGACTTCCCAACCCCATTATTTATCTTTGTCAAAATAAGATAATTGTAGATTTAAACTTGAAGAATTCTTAGTGATTCAAAAAAAATAGATGAACAATTCATCAAATCCACATAGTTGTAGTATAAAAAATAGTTTGTATCTGTAAAAAACAAAACAAAAGACTCATTTTTATGGCAAATGCAAAAAGAATTCATGAATCACAAAGGGTGTGCATGCTTTAGAAAGCACGCACACCCTTTGGGATCCATGGACCAACAAGAAAATGCATTAATTTACCCTTGGTACTTGCAAAAAGGGTGTATGCCCTATTGATATTTACAAAAACAAATCCCACTTTCCCTCCAATTTTGTCTCAGTTTTAGCCCTGGGGGTCCTCAACCTAGCCAAATTCTGTCATGGACTAGCCAAAGAAATATATAAGAAATTTAAGATTTTTTTCCTTTTTATTGATATGTTTGATCAAGTATATTTTATTATTTTAAAAAACTTATATGGATTTGTAGAGAAGAAAGCATAGTTTTCAAATATATAATTTTTTAATGTTTAAATATTATTTATAATTATTATTTAATTTCTACATAACATAGCTCCTTATAGTCTATATACATATCATCACAAAGTCTCTTATAAATTTTTGAATATTAGTCAAACACTTATAAAACTTATATCTCAACAATCTACACAATGTCAACTATGCTTTAAAAAAATTTAATTTTCATGAAGTTAAGGTCAAAAAGTTATGTTCGTACACTTGCAGTTTTAATTTTCCAACTGTCTTGACTAGTAAAATTATTTAAAATTATACATAATAAAAATATTCTCAATAATCTTTGACATTTCACCTATTTATATATGAATTTCATACAAAAATTCAATCGTTTAGTAAAAAAAAAGTGTGTTCGTATACATGCACTCTCCTTATCTTTTTACAAAAAATGACCAACCTATTATCATAAATGCAACTATTTTTCATACTTTTATCATTTGGGTATTGGAAAAAAATATATATTTAGAAACTATATTCAAAATTTCACAATTCATATTTTTATGTCATTATCAAATTCCTTTTCGATGTGTCTCTAACATTCTCTCCAATTTTAACTATTTTTATTTTTAGAAAAAAGGTGTCACTTTATACCTGTCATTTTGTCCCCCATTATCTTGCATCTACCCCATACCCATACATGTTTTTATTTTTTATTTTTTTGGGTATGTCTCTTTATTACCATTTTTCATGAGTCTTAATGCTTCCCATTTTTTTTATAAATTTGGTTGATGCATATTAGTTATCCTAGATCATCCTATAAATACAGGGTCTTGTCAAACCATTTGATAATTAATTATAACTATAATAAGATAGATATAAAAACATTCAATATTCTAAGGGTAAATTCTATAATGAAGCTTCTCCATTCAAGTGGTGTTTCATTGAATCAAATACTACACATGTACAACACATCTTTATCTTTGTCTTTGTACAAATTCTCTTTTACCAAAGTACATTAATTAGACTTCATTAGATTTTTTTATAACTTCTATGGAGGAGTTTAAAACCGTCACTCAGGTTATTCCATTCACACACCACAAAACTATGTAGAGGTATGATTCCAAACATGTAGGATATGTAGTTTGTAACACTGCTTTGGTAGTAACCTGAGTCCATTAATTTTTTTTTGTTTTAGAGTTTTCAAGTTAGGTTAAATTGAATATTTATCCATACATAATATTTTTCCTTGCACATAAAAATTGAAGGTTAGTCACACTCAATAAGAAACAACACTCATGCACTAGAAAACCTATACTTTGAAACCCTATAGAGATACATTGGCAGCATGAGGACTTGAATGAAGTGGGTGGGATTGTTATAGTTGGGCTTACACAAAACAAACTCATAAAAATATGGGTTCATGTAACAACCCTACTAGATTAGACATAGAAATATGTGACTTTTTCTAATTAAACATATATACTAAAAATAGATTACACCTCAATAATCTAAATAGAGATCACATAAATACTTACAAGAAAAGGTTAAATACATATTACATCTTATATAACACATCTCTAATGTCATGAGAATGCTACATAAAATAACTATAGAAAGTAATACAGTAACTCGGCCATAGTTGATACAACTCTGCAATCACTACTATTAATACACATTAATAAGTAATTATAATTATTCATAATAATACCCAATAATAATATACAATCTAATACAATGTACATAATTTAGATACCTGGCACCCCAGAGCATGAGTTCCGTAGACTCTTTAGTATTTGTGGCAATCTTAAGTGTCCTCTCAAAAGTAGTACTATTGTGGGGAGGGAGAGCATCATCTAAAGCTTTTTCACACCAACCACAAACCAAAAATTCCTTGCACTAATCCCATCATGGAATGGCCCTCCCTTCACTGATGAGTATTTAGTGATGGTGTAGGAATCTAGAGAGACAAGCAAGTACCCATGTGTTGTATGATTCTAAATTAAACATGCAGTGTATCATAAAAATTCATTCTATTATAAGATATCACATAAACATATGAATCACACTCATGAAAGGATAATGTCTCACAAACCATACTTTGGCCCAAATTTTTATGAATAATAGCTAATACTAATCTAGATCAATCAAATTCATACACACCACTTGATCAGACTGCCTTCATTTATCATTATGAGACTAGTAAGCCAGTGAATCCCATCTCACTCCTTACTCTGTATTAGCAATGCAGATTGGTCAAATACAATTCAACCACAAGATTTATTTAATTTACATATTACTTAGCTAATACATCATATAATATGTTATACATATGAGTAACCAAATCATACATTTATTTCATCAAACGCATGTAATGAATTTTACATTAATTTCTATCCCATACTAGAATTAATGACTTCAATCTATACCAGCTAGGTAAAATATACATAACAGTAGATTTCAACTACCATAATTTATTTCTAACATATTATACCTATGATAACCCATATTACCATAGTCAAGTATTCTAAGACATAACTACTAGTTTTCCAAAATAGTCATATAAGGTAGTCTTAAAATCATGGAAACATAAGCAATTATACAAGTAACTATATATAATGAAGCAAGTCATAGTTCCCCAAACATAATAACATACCAACATAGCATTCATGAAACTCTCAAAAATTGCATATGCCTGAGTACACAAAATCTTACCAACTGTTATGCTATTCATAGCAATAACCAGTAGGTATACAACAAATCAATCAAGTGTAGATGTAAGTCTAGGAATAATATTTATAGTATGTACCATCTGGATACAATTTACATTTATATTATAGTTATCTATGATATCCTATACTATCATAGGTTCCCAACTACCTAATAATACATAATCCAAATTTACGATTTCAATAAATAAGCGGCATACATACATAATAGAAATTAAGTATGGGGATATACCACCTAGGTATACCTTGAATCTAAAAATGAATACTACCATTCAAGGAATTATAACATATAAGTACACACCACAATGCACTCTTACATGTTAAATATGACCAACCATTAAAACATATTAACATCTACATAATATGTTCTACACACCAGTATTCAATATAGAATACATAAAAAATCATAGTCAATCAATCATTCATATAGAAATAGAGAACTCACAACCCATTATAACATTCATTTAAACATATTGCTCTATTTTATAAATATTTGTTTAATATGGTTATAGTTTGGTCCTTCAGACACTTAATGATTAGGTAAATTTTTTTTTTAGCTACAACTTATGCTTATGACTCAACATAGCCGTTTCATTGGATATTTATATGGTAACTTAAATCCTCATGGGATAATCCAAATTACCTTTTGATATATAGACTTTAGGGGTTTTGAATGCATGTATTCATTATGTTAGCCAAGTGTAATTTGTTTAATGCATTAATTACTCCATCTGTGGAATATATAACCATATCATACACCCTTATGTTTTTATATACGTTGTTAGATACACTAACCCTATATTTCAAATTTATAAATCCATTTTCCATTTTAATAATACTTTTACATCACATGTTTTTCTCACAAATTATATATGATAAGTTACCCGAACCTATCATAATGAATACAATGTTGGGTTTCCATCCCTTCCATGTCCTACCAAAATTTAAATAGGTTCTCATTATACTACCTCACACAACACCTAAAGTTGTACACATTCCCAAACAAAAACTAAGAGATTATTTCCACCATTAAAATGATGGGGAAGATGATCATGCTTAGTCAATTGAGGCTTCCATACAAGTTACTATGTATTTAAAACTATATACAAATTCTAAGAGATGAACATGTAGTGATATGCATTCCTATTATAAGATGTTTTAAGTTAGAGATATCCACATTGTTTCATTAAGGATAGGCTATATGGAAATATACATAAAATATATCTATACTCCAATGGGAATGTCCATAAGTTGTACTATATATTTAAAATCGATACACTATGCATTTTGACTTATAAATATAAAAGTATTTATGGCACACATCAACATAGTGTAATTTAATTATCCCTGGTTGCCTTATTTCATCAAATATTCCCATCAAATCTTAGTCCTCATAAATGGATGATATTTTCTTTAATCAAAATTACTTTCCTAATATGATCGGTCGCTTGCAATACTAACATTATTGGTATAGCAATATGTATTTTTTTTGTTTCCAATTTTGAAAATAGTACAACTCCTATGATTTAGGCTTGCTTCCATCCTTATCTCTAGGAAGAGAGTAGTTCTGATGGGACATTTTCATAAATTCAATACTTTGGCTTATCTTGCCATGTACGAATTTTTTACTTAGTAGAGTAGTTGTATACAAATGCATACAACAATGCAGTACGATACTCATTTTTATGATGGACTTGAAATTTTTTATTAATTTTAAAATCACAATTTCACATGATACTAATTTCTTTAGGAATTTGACTTCGTGAAAAAAAAAGCATCCCATTGTGATTGCATGGCACTAACAATTCTGATGTGAAATTAGTTGGAAGCTTTTTCTTGCATGCAAAAAAATACTTATAATTTTTCTACTTTAAGTGAATAATCATGTGCCAAAGGCACATATGATGAGCATGGATATGTGTTCAGTCAAGCCATAGTTTGAGATTATTGATTGAATGGACTGTATGTCATGGTAGTTTTCTTATAGCATGTTTATACATAATGTTGTTGTTCGGATACCTTTGCATCTTAATTTTTATGTTCATATTTCTCTAAATTTCTAAAGCACATCATTGGGTTTATGCCTATAATAGATCATTGGTTGAACATATAAGAATTGCCATATTTCTGTCAATGTTAGCTTTTTAGACCAGTTCGTTGTTTCTATCATTTTTTTGAGATAAATCGCTGTATATAAAACAACATGTCATTGTACTTAATGTTATAAATTCACAACATATCTAGCACAGTTAACATACAAAACAAAATTGTACGCTTCCCTATGAGCATCAGTTCATTCCAGCATTATTGTACACCTTAGCATAACTGTAATGATTATTAGTTACTGGAACTACCATTCAATACAGGTCACCCAAGGAGATATAATAGAATTTAGACAGCCATGATCTATAAACATTATATCATTATTTAGGGAATTACTATAGTGATTTCTTAATCTAAAAATTTATAGGTGGTTGTAATATATTGTTACTATGTCATTATACGTAAATCATGTAGATATTATTTTTGTTATATCTGAAATAGAATTCGCTATTTTTCATCTAAAATAGAATCTAAATCGCCACATATAGGTTGGGTATAATTTTAATAGATTTTTGTTTCTAAGTAGTTTAGGACCTAATTTACAGAGAAGTAATTAAACATGTCTTTAATCGATATTACCATGGAATTTAAGTGCATTAATTATCTGGCAAAAGCTCCTTAAAAATTTGTCTCCCTTCTACGCCCTGATGCTTCTTTGCTCAGACTTTTTTTCCTTTCTAATTCCTGGTCTGGAGTGTCCCTTTTCTTTACAAAGATTCTGCTCATATATATTTTTCTCATGTAAGTGGGCGTAGCCCTTTATGCTTTAAAGGACTTTTTTTTTATTATTACTTTTAATAGGTTTTCTTTTTCTTTATTTCCCCTTTTTTATTTTATTTTATTTTTTTCTTTCCTCCTTTTTGCTTTTAATTCACTTCAACCCCTTTAAAGAGGTTTTCCTCATTCTATTTAGATTTCTAAATTTAAAATTTAATTATAATCTAATAAATAATTTATGACACAATTTTAATAATGTTAGTTTCACTAAATTAAGTCATTATCCAAATATTAACTAAAACTAGCTAAGTCTAATAATGATATTTTCAATTATCATTAAGATAACAAGATTAATTCTCAACATTATTAAGATATACCAGTTAACCCACATACAGTACTTCCAACCGCTAATCACAAAAGGATCAATTCACCTAAACATCAATTACAACCATTAATTTATGTTAGCAAACCATGTATAAATGACTTTTTAATGCAAACTAAAGACAAAATATATATGCTAACCCCTTATTATGCATTTACCTCGTGCTAGTTATTTGTGGTGTGTGTGCAGGGTACTGGTCAGTTTCTCTATCATCCTTCAACGTCTCCATCTACATCACCCTCTCTGATGATGCTCTCCCTCCACACTTTGAAAGCTAAGTTTTTATGTGTCAACCTCACATAAAATAAGTAGTTAGACCATAGCAGTCATGATAACTATACAAAATAAAATATAACTACAATGACAAATCAACATGATCATAAAGTAAACATATACTTACATCTAACTCACAGTAGCATGATCATGTAACCTAAGAAATATCCTACAGCCCCATAATAGTATATACTCAAGCTTAGTTAAATTTAACCAAATCTAAATTTATCAACTATAGATATCCACATATAATCTAGCAAGTACGTCTGGCAAGAAATAAAGATATAACATTTCATTTTATATTAGTGTACATATCCAAAACATTAGTAGCAAGTCAAGTATAGTCAATACATTCAGAATGCAAACTCTATTATATAGAATAATCAAGGTGTGATTATTTTCTAAACTATTTATCAATGCATTTATTTCCTTTTTGTTTTATTTAAAATTCTTAGGATTATTTCAATTACTTAATCTCTTAAATAGATCTGAGATTTATATTTCAGTTTTATATGTTTTGATCTTTTTAATTGCAACGTGTTTATACCTATTTTATGTAAAAACTAAAATTAGAATAAATAGAAATTTTGTATGAAATTTGTCTAAATTTTAGGGTCTAAAAAATTCTATGAAGGGCCTAACAAATTTAAAATTTAAAAACATATAAAAATATGTAAGAATGGTAAAAAAATATTTTCTATTTTTAATATTTTGGGTCATGAAAAACCCTCTTAAATTCTTAGGAGAAATCTTATCATATGAATCTTCACATTCCAATTTGAATCACTTCATATTATATTTTTAGACTATTCCCCATATGTGTGTGTGTGTGTGTGTGTGTGTGTGTGTACCCAAATATGAAAATAATGAGTTGTAGTGAATTGTAAGAAGATATAAAGTCATGTAGATTCCTATCTCTTCGTAAAGAATGTTACACAATTTTTTAATATGTAGAATAGAGAGCAGTAGCTTTACATCTCTTATCAAATATCACTACCTTATTTTATAATGGCCCAGTAGAAATAATCTACATATCTTCTCAAAGATAATACCTCACATAAACAAAACAATAAATAAAAAAATTCATAATTTTTTTTATTTGAATATATTTTATTCCATTCATTTATGGTTTATTTTTTTATAGTTATAAAATATTGATTTATTATATAATTAGTGTCATGAAATCACTTCCTCTTATAGCACATTATGACTGAAGAATGCAACATACTCCTACAAAAGCTTCAACATCCTCTTGTGAACTTGAGAATTGTCACTAAATATAAATTACACCTCCTACAAATCTATCAACTTTATTTGCACCTATATTGACTCCACCCACTATACATTTATAAACAACATAACGTTGTGCACCTAAAATATGGAATCCACCTCTACCATATGCATAAAATCTACCTCTAATAGTGAAAATATCAACTCCCTCACCTACACCAAACATTCATCCCACATTATGTTCATTAGAACAAACATGGAGCATTTTTAATCACTATAAATATATACAAGAGTAATTACAAGACCTCCCTAATCATTAATAACTATAATTTAACAATGTTTAGAATTTTTATGTTTTTTAAATTGATAAGATAATATATATTCATTTAGAATTTTATTATATTGTAAATTTGTGATGAATATTTTTCCACATTAAATAATATATTTTTTTACATAAAATATACTACTTAAAGTATAGTTGGTGTCAAATGTTGTGAATTGTTATAATGTGAAAACTCTTAAATTTTAAAATATGTTATTTTTCTATAAAATACTGAAAATTTTATATTCACACCTATGTATTAATAATATATATGTCTTTCATTCTTATGAGAAAAGAAATAACCTTGTATAAATTATTTCATTCTTAATAAAATAAAACTATCTAAAGTGATTACTAGTTGTTTATATAAGAAATGATTTAAAAGAATGAAACCATATTTAAATTTTGAATTGAATACTAAACTAAAATCCATGAATACATTTCAATGTTTTAGAATATGTAAAAAATAATAACGAGTATTAATTGTGATCCCAATCTTGATACAAAAGGCTAATTCTAATTTTAAAATTTTAGAATGCATTTTAGAGTCTTAGAATACTTAAAAATTAATAACGAGTACCAATAGTGATCCCAATCCTAAACAAAAGCATAATTTCAATATTAAATTTGAAAAATAAATATATGTATACTTGATATGCAAAAAGATTTTGCAAAGTGAGGGAAGAAATATTGACAATAGAACACGATATGGAAACCCTAAGGTGTTTCAAAACTTAAGTAAAAAATCATGATCGAGTGGAAAAATAAAGATTGCCATTGAATGCATCACACAAAATTTGAGTCATTGAGTGTTATTTTGAAGGAAAATGTGAATCTCACCCCATCCATGATCTATGAAATGGCAACAAACATGCATGTATGATGATCAAATCTGTACTGATAGATTGACCTTTTATATTTTTGGAGGTAGTAAGTGACATCTTGCCACTGTCATATTTAAAATTTTATATCAATTAAAATATATTATATTAAACAAATTATACTATAGTTTTATTATATTAAAATATGTATTATCTTGATGACTACTTGAAATTACTTTTTATTAGAAGTTAAATGAATAACTAATGAGGTTTTTTACCTTCTTCAAAACAAACAAAATTGTGTATTATTTGAATCAATAATCTAATAAAATTTATCTTCTCTAATAAAATATACAAGATGGTCACTGAAGTCTTTTGAAATGGTTAGAATGTTATCAATGCAAATTCCCACTACCAATTATGATAAATTTTATAGACATTAAATGATCCAACCAAAATTATATAATCTTGGAGAGCTTAAAAATAAAAATATAGTCTATATTTTTTCTCTAGACCATCGATTCTCATGATAATGTGCACAGTAAAAACTAGTAATAATTATAGTTCTCTTTTTAAGCCAAGGCTTAAGATAGATGCACACTCTCCCCCTCTCTCCCATTTATAATTATATCTCCATTTCTAAGACCAAATAAAGCACCAAAAATAGATTATAAAACTATGAGAAGTTATTTGAAAAGTAACCCACTAAGAGCTTAATAAATGTAATAATACTCTGAGCTCCCAACACAAATTATTTATTCTTTTTTTCTCCTATAAATATAATATTTTCAACATTTATTTTGGATAATGATAGATTAATACAAATCAATTAGAAGTTAAAAAAAACATTGTAAGAATCTCATATATGACTATATTAAGTGTATTTCAAGGTATAGACACTTCCATTAGTATATTCATGGGTCTATCTACATTATCATTTTAAGAATCTCATCAATTACCCTGTATAGCCAAATGTGAAAAACATTAACTTTTCAGGTGTGCTTCTCAATTGGATCAAGAATATTTTTTCTGAAGTAATGTAAATCCTAAACCCTACAAGTATATCATGTTAGTTAGTAATGCCAATGTTTTGAGAATTGAAAATATGGGTTCATCAACAAGGTGAGTGTTGCAATCCTGTCAAATAGGTTGGATATTATGACATGAGAAATAGTTTACTTTATACGTAGAATTTTCAAGTGGATCGATAAGATTTATTGTTCTAAAGTACCCTAAACCTTGCAATTACATTGTATCAATCAACAATGCCACTTTTAAAATTATCAATAGTATTTTTCTATATGAAAAGTGAGTGCCAGAATAATTTAAAATAGATTATACAACTTGATGTCAAAAATCATGTATTATGCAAGTGCACTTTTCAAGTGGATCAAGATTGATTGATCTTGTGATTGTATTCACATAAATATATCTTAGAAGTGGTTAGACATCTTACATCATGATTTTAGAAATGATGAGTAATGTGCATCAATATTGATAAAATCCTAACTCTTAGATTGACTTTCAAGATTTTAGAAGTAGTTATTGACATCTCATATATATCATCTCTAAATTTCCTAGTGTTTAATGTTGAATTATAGTGTCACATCGAGACAAAATTTTAATTATATCACTAATATTATAAGTGAGATAATCCTTAACCCTCTTTGACATATTTAAATATCACATAAAATAATTTGAGTGAGTGAGTTGAAAAGTATAGTACATACAAAATGTATATGAACCTTGAACAATTAAATGATTAGGAAGTACATAAAACTAATTATTAAATGTTTACTCACATGCTCTTATAAAATATTATGACTCGATATTTCATACAAAATAAATATGTTTAATATATAAAAATAATTTAATTAATTACTATCAATCAAAATAAATTATATTAATATTGTTTTACAATGTGAACAATGGAGAAATGTTGGGAAAATGTACATGATTTCACATTCTATGGAATATTTCCATTAAAATCTATAGAAATTGTTTTGAGCACGGTTGGATTGACTTTCATACCACGAGAAATAGCCTAGAAGTTGGTAAGAAATAGCCTACGAGTTGGTAAGCAAGCCTTATTTCACCAATACATCATTATTTATAATATAATATAATATAAAATATAGTTTACAAATAATATAAAATATAGTTGTTTTGGTTTTTGTTTTTTTTGTTTTTAATGATGTATAAACTATTTTTTAATTAAATGTTGTAAAATTATATTAAGATAACGTAATAAAGTGTAGATAAATGATGTAAACATAATTTAATTTTTATGTGTTAGTGGTGAAATATTATTATTTATAATTTTTAATAGATTTTTTTTTTTTTTTTATAATTTTTAAATTTATATATTATTATTTTATATATATAGATAAGATGTAGAAGGGTTGGTTATATCTAATTCTAGTCATGTTTAATTTTTATTAAACATTTGAAGTCAGTTGTGGTTATTTGGAGTATTTTAAGACTATTGAATATAAATATGAAATTAAAGAGGGAATCTAGACCTCATATATCTTCTATATTGATTCATAGCTCTAATTAAAAAAGATGGTCAATCTAAAAATATATGTATTCTATTATATTTTTGATATTAAAAATAATTTTAACGATATCCTAATTTTTAAAATATACATTTTTATTTTTTATTATGTATAAAACATCAAATATAATTTGTAATTATAAATATATGTAGCTTATTTAAATTAAATAAATTTAATTTGATATTAATTGATAGATCTTAAATAATAATACTAAATATTATTTTTAATTTAAAATTAAAATAATATTTATATAATAATTTATTAAACTTATTTCCCAATATGATTTAAAATTTTAATAGATTTGTAATGAAAAATATACATTTTCTTCAATAAACTAAATAATGATATTTAAAATATAGTTTTGGGAGGTCACTGACTAAATTAAATGGATGGAAAATACATTTACCAAATTTTGAAGCAAAGATTGATGCAATATGTATTATTACAAGTACAACAATCAAATATGATATCCTTTTCGTTTTCATTATAAATTATTTTTTCTAATATAATTAACTTTAAAATAATATGATGATAATAACCTACACCAAAATAAAAAAAATACACATTTAATGTCGTCTCAAAATCTACGAGTGAATGGATCAAATTGTTTGTTAAAAAAAAGAAATAATGTGAATGTTGCTAATTCTCCACCAATTTTTCAAGCAAAGATGGAAGTCCCTTGATGCCTTTGTCCAAGAAGTCATATCACCATGGTGACGCTCCCCATCCCCAACAACTATCTTAAATATAATAGTAGTGAAATAGATCAGCAATTCCCTGGCCTGCAAAAACGACAAAAACTGCATGCAGCATTTAATCTTACAAGTGAATATAAATGGAATCAGGTGACGACGTCCATTTTTTTAATTCAGGGTTTAGGGTTTCCGCTTTCTAGTGGAGGGTGGCCTATAATATTTGAAAAAGTCATTTCAGACAGCGCAACGAATAAACTCCATGCACGCACGATTTTGTATAGCAATTCGATGATCAAATTAAAAAAATTGCATTACAGTCATTAATCATTTAAAAGACAATGAAACTATAGAGAATTCATGGCTCAAATAAATTTATTAAGTACGTGCAAGTATTCTAGAAGAAATTGTGTCATCCTTCCAGAATTTATTAAAGCAAACAAGTTTGTGCTTCCACGTAAATTTTAAAAACATTATTTCATATGTTATTGGAGTTATTTTGTTTATTAAAAAAACACATATTTTCAAAAGTATTAGTATTTAAAGGTTTAAAAAATATTAAAATGTTTTGAATATTATTTAGTTGAATATAAGTTTTAAAACATAATTTTTTTCCTTTAAATTTTTAATTATTATTGTCTAATTAAAAAAAAAAGAAAAGAAAATTGTTTTATAAGTAATTGAACTAAAATGTATGAAGTTAAGCAATTGATGAAACTTATGATGGTTTTCATGGTGGAAGGTCGATTTTGTGATAATCACACGTAAACATGGATTATATTGATTTGCAAGTTCAAACCTTAAGTTCCTCAACTCATTTCAATTTTGAACTTAAGGCATATTTTCTTGAATTTTACTTTTTTATAATGCATACATGTTATAACACATATGCATAATAATGTGTACACATTTCTTTGACATAAAATAAAAAAGATAATATTTCTTATAAAAATACTATATACAATATATTATAATACATACATGGATGCTTCCACCCATCATCCATCATCCATCCATTTATTATATCAGTTATCATTATGATATGATGTAATCAACCATTTGAGTCAGGGTTTTTTTCAGTAGTGAATATTCATTAATTCATGATTATTCTATTTTTAAGATTTTGATTTTGGCCATTTTTTAGGGTTTGCAAATGAGACCAAATCGTCAAAATTGTAGAGATTTTTTTTGAGGGGGTCAGCTCACCAACCCTTTCAAATGATATATAAGATTATCCTTACATTCACCAGATATATATAGTAGATCCCCTAAGTGTCTGACCTATACCAACCAAAGGAACAAGTAAAACCACAAATGGAGGAGCATAGGATTGAATAAAAGCAACAAATAAAGAAAATGAATGACAGTACCAAACAATAAGCCAAATTGGTCTACCGAACAGAAGAGCTGAAAGCTTGAGATGAACAATGCAGGTGAATGACAAATCCTAACAACATGATCGAGTGACAAAGCTGAATGATTCAGTCAAACAACTAAGTCAAATGACCCAATGAAATGACCCAACCATACGGCTCAGTTGAATAATCTAGTTGAATGATCTAGCCAAATAATTCAATTGCCCATCTAAGCTGATTAGCTCGATCACCTATCTTAGTCGTCTAGCTTAGTCATCTAACATAGTCATCCAATTGATCCATTCAGCTCAGCCATCTAGTTCATCCATCCAACTCAGCCATCTGATTTAGCCATCTAGCTTAGTCATCTGGTTGATCCATTCAATTTGGTTGATTGACTTGACCATTTGGCTCAGTCATTTAATTCAGCCTTATCTTTTGATCATTCAGTTAGCTCTTTCAATTTGATCATTTCTTTCAATAGTTTAGCTAGACCGAGTGACTATACCATTTGATTCAGTCATTTTGTTGAGTCATTTGCTTCAGTCATTTGGTTCAATCATTCAGTTTAGTTATTCATTTCATCCATACGGTTCAACCGTTCAATTTTTTGTTTGGTTCACTCGTTCGTTGTTGCCCTGGGGAAATTCACCATTCATACGAATCGTATTTCCCTGGATTCACTAGATATTTATAATAGGTTTTCCTATAGGGCCTCTTAAAATGAACTTGATTTGAGTCTAATGAGATGAAGAATCATGATAGAAAAAATTGACAATTTCATTTTTGTGTCACATATATGGATTGATAAGGGATTGATGGACACATTACAACAACATGTGTCATTTTTATGTTTTCATGTTTTCTAATTTAGAGTGAAATTGACTAAATAGGGCTCCTCTCACATGCAATTGAGGCAAGAAAGGAATATTTAGGGTCAGGGGACACATTAAACCACCATATGTAATTTTTATGTATTCAAATATTCTTTTTAGAGAAAATTCTTAGTAATAGAGCCCCTTCCACATGTAATGGTGGACATTTTTATTGATTTAGGGCTAGGGGCATATTAAACAACACCACATATATCCTTTTTATATGTCTATATCCCATTTGTAGAGTGAATTCATAGTAATGGGGCTCATTTCACATGTGATAGAGGAAATGTTTGTTTATACAGAGATAACACAAACATTAGACCACCATGTGTTGTTTTTTTTTGTATTCATGATTTATTTAAAGAGTGAATTTAACCAAAATCGTTCCCTTTCACATGCAATCAATGCAATAAAATAAGATTTAGGGCTATGGTGATATAATAGACTACCATGTGTCATTTATGTATGTTTCTATTTTCTTTGTATAGAAAAATTGACTAAACAAAGGCTCTATCATATGGAATTGAGGAAACCAAGGAACATTTGGGGGAAGGGTACACATTAGATCACCATGTATCATTTTTATATATTCATGTATCATTTCAGATCAAATTTATAGTAATGGAGCCCCTTGCACATGCAATTGAGATAACAATTGTTGATTTCAGATTAGGGTCATATTAAATACCACCACACCTTTCATTTTTTATGTTGATATTGTATTTTAGAGTGAATTCATAGTAACGATGCCCATTTAACATGAAATAGAGTCAACATTTATCAATATAGGGGTAGAGGGCACATTAAGCCATAATGTGTCATTTTTGTGTGTTCATGTTTCCTTTCTAGAGTGATTTTGACTAAAATTGTTCCCTTTCACATGAAATCAATGCAATATAGAAATATTATGGATATGAAGAGAAAATATACCATTGTCTATCATTTTTACGTATTTTTATTTCCTTTATAGAGTGATTTTAACTAAACAAGTGTTTACATGTCATTTTCATATTTGATGTGAAGTCCAGCTTAGGTAGTTTGTTATTTAGGAAAGACATATTTTGTGTGCAAACTATATTTAATATGCACATTTAATGTGTTATTTATCCTCACATTTGTGAGAAGGGTTAGGTGTACTTACAGAATGCTTTCACATTATACTCCATCAATAATCATCTCCCACTCACCTCTTTTTCTTCCTATTTAAATAACTTTTATGTCCTATACGGATAAACAATCATTGAATCTTGGAGCATATTTTAAATCTCAATTAGTAGAGATGTAGTCATTTTAGATAACTAAGGATCATTCCTTGATCCTTGGTATTGTTGTGCAAAATTTTCATGTTTTCACACTTATTCATTCTATAACCATTTGCTTTCTTAATATATTTATGTCATTGTTAAAATATGTCAATTAAGACTTATTTTTGGATGGTTTATTTGCATGTAGATTTCCTTAGGTCTTCATATTTCTTGGCATGGTTTCAGATCTAAGAGAATTTTCCTAATCATGGTATTATAACTAGTTTTCCTCTGAATGAGTTGTGGATTTTTGTATTTTTAACAAAGCTCAATATTCCCACATGAATTTTCCATCCACCTTTTAAGTTTTTTAATCAATCATTATAAAGGGTTCTCAAAATTGTTCATTGGGTATTTTTTGTTTGAGCCAAAACTACATGTTTATAGCCTACCATCATAATGGGTTTTCAAAATTAACCATTGGGTATTTTTAGCCTACGCTTAATAGGATCAGTCATAAACCAAGTGTGAAACATTCTAAATCAAATAAAAAACTAACATTGTCAAGTATTAAATTCAAATTACTAGCTACATACATATAGTGAAGGAACACGATTACCCAATCACACTAGGTGGGATAATTACATACGATACCTACATAGTGGTCAATCATTAAAGGTCGTGTTTTTTATCTCAGTGCATTACACTTCACCTTCTTTTTATAGGTTTATAACTATCACAAATACACAATGTTTCCAAAGCAAGGAGAAGGAAAACATAGGTTTTTTGCGTCAATAATAAATTAAAAATATATTATCCCTCTCATCAAACACAGGCACAAGTGATATCAATCATAGTTTCATCACTTTCACTACAGACAAATCCATAATCAAGAGACAGGGTCGCATTGTGTAGCTATCTAAGGAGTTTGGACTTCTCTAAAAATAGCCACAAGTTATGTTTCTAGATCTAAGTTGTCACATACATGTCTTATCCTATTTTACATTGTCAGAAATTTATTATAATCATTTAAAATCTAAAAAATCTCAGTTTATCATTCTTGGTTATACTTAAATTATTTAGTGTACACCACTTGTTTATCAATTTCAATTTATTTTTCTTTATATTCATATTTATGCTTAAACGTCATATATTACAATCTATATAGTTTTTCAATGTTTTATATCTATTAAACACTATTAAATAAAGAATAGGGTAAAACAATCGAAGAAAAATATAGGAAATTGATTGAGTTTTTTTAGGAGAAAGATGAAGTGAACTAATGAATGAGATTATTATTGTAATATCTACACTTTCATCAGGAGTGACCATAATGCTTTCAATATCATCAAAATAAGCTAGAATGATCTAGACAAAAATTATATGATTATAGTGAAATCTCTAAGTCAACTTTATGTCACCTAGATGGATGTACATTTCTACTCTTATATTTTGATTACTATCACTAGATCACAAAATAAACTTAGATAAGGCTAAAATGTTCATGCCACCTCTTTTCTTTGGCTTTAAAATTAAATAATTGTTATTTATTTTTTATTTTTTTGTTAATTTTTATAATTAGTATTCATTATGTTATTTTTGTCGCATTTAGACCTAAACCATTTATCTATCTTACAAACTTCACTATTTTGAAAGTTATTTTTAGGTGTAAAATTTTATGCTATTTTATAGGCAAAAAGAGACTTATTAAGAATACTTAAGTAGTTGTGTATTAAGTGGGCCTTCTTCCCTTACATGATAAAAAATGTCACTAAGGTAAATGATTACTCATTGAGGTCATTTTAAGATGACTAAAACATACAGGTAAATTCTACATGGTATTATAAATTTTTAAAAAAAAACTTTTAAATAATTCAAAACAATTATTTAAGTTTATTTGCTAAATATAGTTAGGGAGAGGATCCTATCCTCATAAAAATATGTTTTATACATGGAGTTTTCTATCTGAGACTTAAAAATCTAAACAAAATGAAGACACATTATAATGTTTCAAAAATATAATTGATAATTACCCTAAAACACTCACTCAACCTTCTTCCCAACCTCAAAATGCTCACCAAGTGGGGCATCCAAACACAACCTACAAACTAAGATTAGATTAGACCCAAAGCCAACATGATTCAGTATGAAAATCCAACAACTAGCATGCACACCCATTCATCTATATGAAAAAATACCAAATGATTTTAAAAGTGATAATACATGTTAAATAAATCATGGCACTAAAACAGTTGAGAGTGGCCAAATAAAAACCACTTCATTTTCTTCACGTTGAAACTCCATGTCAAAATCCAAAAAATTCATAGAGAGAGAGAGAGAGAGAGAGAGAGAGAGAGAGAGAGAGAGAGAGAGAGAGAGAGAGAGAGAGAGAGAGAGAGAGAGAGAGAGAGAGAGAGAGAGAGAGAGAGAGAGAGAGAGAGAGAGAGGGGGGGGGGGGGGGGGGGGCGGGGGGCAAAATTTCAAATCAAACACTCTGGTTTGTATATCAAGGTGAAAACCATCCTCACAAATCACCCAAAACAATAACAAACTTCACATATATTATAAATACTATAAAACTAGGATTAGATTAATTTTTTTAAAATAAAAGTATCTGGCTTCAAGGTACTGAGCAAAATTATGCATGCCTATAATCCTCCTTTCACAATATAAAAATTATCATCAAAATCTAATAGCCATATTAGTCAATAGTCATTGGCTTCATAGGGCCCACTTACTCCCTATCAGAGTCTAGTCCATCTAAGCATGGAGGAGGAGGCATAGGAACCATTCCTTCTATAACCAAGATCTCCACATAACATTGTATATATTTAACCTACTTCAAGACCTCCCTAGTATTTTTCTAATTCCTTTTGTGATTGAGCTTAATGTTCGTATCTAAGACCAATATATTCTTATTGACCCTTTAAGAGGTTCCAACCCATGCCAATGAAGGTAACTTAGTAGCCATATCATGCATGACATTATATACATTGTGATGCTCAACCCTTGTATCATGGTATCCATTATATGATTTTATGAGGTCTTTGTTAGAATCCATGTCCTCTTATCAATTTCTTTGTCCACTTTAATACAATCCAGAAACCACACTCTCACAACATCTTGGTGTACTAGACTGTACAGAGTAGCAACAAACTCATCCATGATATTTTATACATTTAGACATGTCTCACCAACAAGTTTTCTCCCTTTGATATCACCCTCTTGCTTAACCAATGTAGTAGAATGTCTATGTGAAGGGTATCCTAACGGGAAATCATTCCCCTCCTCCATACTATCATAGGCTAAAGTCAAAGTAAATACATGGTTGGAGGAGGGGGGAGGGGGGCGGGGGGGTGGTGGGAAGGGGAAGAGAATTATTTCTACCCTTAAATGGAAAAAACCAAGGATACCCATAACATAAAAATTCATTTATTTTTTTTTGTTTTTGATAACCCTATTTACAAAGAAGTTTCATCCCGATCTAACACACACACACACACACACACACACACATATGTTGCTATAATCTTCATATGAGAGAAGGTAAAACACTATTTTTCATGCAAATAGCAAATGCAGACAATCAAACTTATCTTTTTTTACCTACAAGTTGACCAAATCTATTCTAATTAGCTAGAAATCCACACCCATCACCCCAAAATCACCTACCTATGAATCCATGAATACCCAACCCCATAGGCAACTAAAACGGAGAGACTAGGGAGGGATTTTCTCTTGAAAAACATATAGAGACCTATTCTAGGGAGAGATTTTCTCTTGAAAACATATAGAGACTATCTCAAATGCCAAATCATACACATCATTTTTCCTAGAAAAAACCTCTTTCCTAGGATAGGGAGTTCAGTTACCAAAATTATCTTGATCAAATATGACCTACAAACTCAACCTCCATGCCATTACTCCTCTCCCTATGCAAATCTTTCTTCACAATACAATGCATCCATGGCCAATTTCACCACTTAAACATTTGAGCATGGGAAATGAGGGATTATGCCATCATATCGCTTGAGGGGAGAGGAGAAGTAAATGAAAAACATTAAATCTATCCACACAATCATTTCCAATCCTTCTAATGATTTTCATAGCCCAATTTTATTTTATTTTCCAAATTTTAAAGAGATTTAAGTCAAAAGGGGCAGGTGGGGAAAGGGGTGCAGCTACTTAAAAAATCTATTACATCCCCTAAGCAAAGAGGGTCCTTTAATTCTTTAGTGATGATATGTAATTAACCCTCATTTGACTAACTCAATCACCAATCACTAGAGGTAATCTACTCATAAGTTGGCAAACTTGTTTTCCACCTCATTACTCACTCTCTTAATATGCCGAAATTCAATTTATTTAAAATTTTGTTTTAGATATTTGACTTCATCAATGACCATCTTCAATCTCTAGGAGTGAATTTCCCCTTTATCCAATACCTTAATTATGATTTTTGAGTCTCCTTTTCTTATCAATCTTATCCAGTGTTTCATGACTACTACCTCCATGACTTTGAGCAACTTTAGTCCTTATGCTTGATTATTTGTTTCTCTCCTAACATCCAATACAATTAAGAGATGTTACCCTTGATTATTTCTAAAGACACGTCCTCCAATTGTAAGGCGCGATTGCCATTTATTACCCCTTCAAAGTTGAACTTTATAAACCCGACAGAAAAAAATCGCCATCCCTCAAAGTGACTCTACCAAACCCATTATTATTTAAAAATTATATATAATAGCAAGGTTTCTTATTTTGTTTTGTAAGGCTAAATAAAATGTTTTAATCATTTGAGTGTTCTTATTTTGTTACACTAAATTATAACACTCAATATTTTATGATTGAAAGTTTATATAAGGCGATAGTGCAGGCAAACGTGTGTCGGTCTTAAAACTCACACGATTATTTGACGCGCCACATTCCAGGCCTGCTCGTTCGGGAGATTACTTCGACACACGTACCAAACCGTGTGGCGACTTTATCTCTCTTTTGCAAATCTAAAGCAGCGGGATATTCTGCAACGAAGGCGCAGCTACCACGGGAGCTCTCCTAATCTAAACCACCGTGCGTAGCACGAGCTAATTGACATTTATTTTGACCTCGGCTTGCTCGAACTCGAGACCTATTGAAACCGAAACATACCTACTCTCATCAGTTTTTAATTCTTTTTCCCTAACCAGTCGATTGTTTATACCGTAGTGTGGCCGGGGTTCGAACTCAAGACCTCTCAAAGCTATTTCACTCGTAAAAAATCTCAAGAAACCCTCGCCGTTTGCGACAATGGCGGCAGTTGACAATACCCTTGCAAGCGGAGGAGGAACACGGCCTGATCCTGCGGTTGTGCAGCAGTCGCTTAAGGCATTGGCCAGGATCGACTCAGAATTGGCATGTAAGACGGAAATAATTGATTCTCTTCCCAATCCACCAGACATGGATGCTGCTCTCTGCCAGTCCGCAAAGGTCGGTAAAATTAGTTTATACACAAAGCCAAATTAAATTCTGCGTGGCAAAATGTGTTATTGCTAGTTTACCTGGCTTTTATGTTTTATAGTAGTATAAAAACATCTTACGTTTGATGTTATATCTGAGGCCGGCAGGCCGCGATGCGGGCGGAGGCAAAGAGAATTGCAGAGAAGGAGAAAGAAGCGTACAAATCTATCATACAACTGGAAGAGCTTTACCAATTGTTTGATAATACCGTTAAGAATTCTGCAACGGAGATCGTTGACGAGCCTAAGAATCCAGCTATCACAACAGCGCAAGCGGAAGTGCTTTCAAAGAACGGCAGCATCAAGCTGGACTATAACGAGCTTCTGCAGGACCTCAGAGGCCTTATTCTCTTCAATGTGCCCGACTCTGCACAAAAACTGTCCTCCGTTTCCAAACTTGACCTTTCTAATAACAGTATGCAGGTAAAAATCTAAGAGAAGAGAGTCCAGAATTGCATTTGAGCATAAACTGAAAAATATAACCGTGTTTTGATTTTCTCGGCGAATCTGAGATCATAATATCTTTTTCGATTTGATTTGATTCGAAAATGTGCTGCAGAATCTGCCCGAGTCTGTGACGAGTTTGATGAATCTGAGAATTCTGGACATCCATTCAAACCGGCTCACATCGCTGCCTCGCTTCATGGGCCGTCTAACAAAGCTTAAAGTCCTTAATGTTTCTGGAAACTTTCTTGCGAAATTTCCTCAAAGCATTCAAGATTGCAGGTGAAGGTTATTTAGTTAAATTATAGTTTTTCAAAATATAATATATTTAGTTTGATTTTACCTGCAAATATCTCTATTTGTTAAAATTTCCTTTCTGAATTTAAGACTGCGACCGTCCAGCTTGGTGCTTGTTATTTTACCTTTTAAAATCTGTCTATATATAAGATATTTTTTTTGTTTTTTACTGGTTGACGTCTTAATGTGTTGATTTCTGTTTGTGAAAATAAGAAATTCTTGTTTGAGTTCACTGACTTTACACTAATTTGTATATTTTTTTTTGGCTCAGTTTGCTGGAAGAGTTGATATTGGATTTCAACGAGCTAAAGTGGCTGCCAGAGACCCTGGGATTCGAACTGGTGGAGCTCCGAAAGCTCTCCGTTAGGTTAAACAAGCTCTCATACCTCCCTTCGTCTCTCTCTCACATGACATCTCTGCGCATTCTAGACGTGCATATGAACAAGCTCAGGTATCTTCCTACTGACATGGAAAACCTTGTCAACCTTCAAATCCTCAACGCCAGTCACAATTTCGATTACTTCAACACCCTGCCGGAATCGATAGGGGGTCTGGTTTCTCTCGTTGAGTTAGACGTCAGTTATAATCAAATTAGATATGTCCCTAAATCTGTCGCCTGTTTGGAGGAGCTGAAACAGCTGAATTTGGAGGGGAACCCGCTAGTTACACCGCCACCGGACACTGCCAACCAAGGTGTCGAAGCTGTGAAGGAATATATGAACAATCAGTCCAACAGCATTCGCGCAAGGCATCCTCTGTCCTGTTTGGTGTGTCCACGTAGATGGCCAGGTTGCAGAGTGATATACGAGGGCATGGTGAATGGAAAAGAGAAAAATGCGATGACGTGGCAAGAATGCCGATCTGAAGATGATGATGGCGTCGCCTCGTCTCGTTGCTTTTTCACCCCCAGCCGCTCTCCTTCCACCTACTCACCATCTCTGTTCACCTAACTTAATTTTTTACTCTCACATAGTTTATATTAGTCCAGAGGATTAAAAATCAAAATAACATTAGAAATGTGGTGGTGCCGTAGTTCAATTGGCCGAGGATAATAATATTATTATTTTAATTATTAAAGATGTTAAAAATATATAATTTGAATCATTTTTATACTTTCTCAGGAATGGACATTTAATTGTTTAGTAATAAAAATTCAAACAATTGATTAATAATAAATATATATATTATTAAAAATATATAAATATTTATATATATGTGGGGTATTTTATTAATATTAATAAAAAACTTCTTACTAAACAATGAAAAAATTATATATATATATATATATATATATATATATATATATATATATATAATGCATTTCAATTTTTAGGAGAGCAGTAAAGATGTTTTATAATTCACTTGTGAAGTAATGTTATTGTAAAGAGCAACGATACAAACAACACATTAAAGACGACAAAAATCTAAATGAAGGAATCAATTCTATACCATTAACTAGGTTTGAATGCATTGCACACCGACAAATAAAATACATTTAGTGCATAGAAACAAAAGATTACCAAATAAGGTGAGAGCTGAAAGGCATATATGACTAGTTGAAGATGATGTTTTTAGAAAAAAAAAAAAAAAAAAAGTCACTCTTAAAGCGTAGAGGCCAAGAACATTTGTTCAAAATTGGTCTAGTGCTTGGGTTAGTGGCTTTTGTATATTTACGATAAAGAGCAAACCGTGTCTTTGTGTACATCCATCAGGGCTGGTTTCCCTCCTCCCCCTTCTTACAAATACATCCGAAAAAATGAACCAATACTTTCTAAGCATCCAAATTACAATTTTATGTTTATATAAATAAGTGATAAAAATAGTCTTAATAATAACGAACGTTAATATAGGGTATATGCTTATATTGATGGAAATTTTTATTAGATTAGTTATCTTTGTTTTAGTTGATTTTAGATGAGGATTTTAAGTGTATATGTTTATATTGATAGAACATTTTGTTAGATTAGTTATTTTTGTTTTAGTTGATTTTAGATGAGGATTTTAAGTGGGAAGAAATTATAATGAAAATTATGTCTTTGGATATTTATAGGTTTATAATATTTATCATTGGAGTTGGTAAAAGAGTTTTTTCTGAAATCTATTCATTTCTAAATTTGATTAGGTGTAAGTTGTTCTTAATTTTTAATGATTGGACTTTTTGTAAAAGAATGAGATGTCCCAGTATCTACTTGGACATCATATCTTCTACCCTTGATTTCAATAAATATAAATTGTGCAAATCTTTTATTAATTAGTTAAGTAATATATACCGGGTTTTCTTCACTTTCTTGGAGAACATAGTTACATATCAATCTGCAATAACGGGGATTTTCTTCTAGAACTTCAACTTGTACATTTTTAGCTTCATGCTCCTCTTCTTCTTCTTCTTCTTCTTCTTCTTCTTCTTCTTCTTCTTCTTCTTTCAATGGTTCTTCCCATAATTCAGTACTAGGAGTACTAGGCCTTTTATACCAAACTTGTAATCTATCCTTTGGAGTCATTTGACAATCTTCAAAACAATAAAAAATATCTTCAAATTCATCAATATCAAAAAATAAGTCATTTTGATTTATTCCAGCTCTGATATTTGGAGCAATTGGTTCTAATGTAGTAATTTTAGTAGAACTAGTTGGTTGTTCATCTGGCAACAAGTAGCTCAACTTATTCTTCATCCAAGTATCAGTAGGCTTGAATGTATAATCAAATTGCAGTGGTTTAGGTTCAGGTCTATGCATGGTAGGGGCAACATAGTCAAAATGTGGTTATTTTCCCCTACCCTTGATTTCAACAGATATAAATTGTGCAGATCTTCTATTAATTAATTAAGTAATATATACTGGTTTTTCTTCACCTTCTTGGAGAACAGAAGTACATATCAATCTGCAATAACGGGGATTTTCTTCTGGAACTTCAAATTGTACATTTTAAGCTTCATGCTCTTCTTCTTCTTCCAATGGTTCTTCCCATAATTCAGTACTATGAGTACTAGGCTTTTTATACCAAACTTGTAATGTATCCTTTGGAGTCAGTTGACAATATTCAAAACAATCAAAAAGATCTTCAAATTCGTTAATATCAAAAAAGAAGTCATTAGATTTATTCTAGCTCTGATATTTGGAGCAACTAGTTCTAATGTAGTAATTTTAGGAGAACTAGTTGGTTGTTCATCTGGCAACAAGTAGCTAAACTTATTCTTCATCCAAGTATCAATAGGCTTGAATGTATAATCAAATTATAGTGGTTTAGGTTCAGGTCTATGCATGGTAGGGGGAACATAGTCAAAATGTGATTATTTTCCCCTACTTGGATACCTATTGGCTTTTCCTCTGTATGAAGATCTTCCTCTTCTAGAGCTACTTTCTCCTTATTCTTTCCATGGCCTTTGCATCATATTAATAGAATCTTCTTCAAGATCAGTGGCCAATTGGTCTAAGTCATCCTTGTCATCTACAACTTTTGTGTCAATTTCTCTAAGTAATGGTTCAAAAATGTCTTCTTGCTGAAACAAATTTTCATTTTCTTTTCCAAATCCCACCACATTGTTGCGTTAGTGAAATAAAAAATGTTGATGGATTTATTTTTACAAGAACATTGTGGAGCAATATGACCAGGTTGATGATAAATATAGCAATGGATAGTTTTCTACTAAAGCCTTGGGAATTTACAATGTTGGAGGAATTTATGACATGGGGTAGGAGTGTGACGCTATGAGAAAAATATGCATTTATAAGCAATGTGATGTCATTGACGCTTGGGCTTATCACAAAGGGATTAGCTCGTGATTGAGTTATAAACTGCATAATTTATTGATGAGAAAAATCTATGACATCAGTGTGTGTCATAACAAATAAATTCAATCCTTTTAAATCAATATATGAAATGACTTGCTCATCGAAATTATATGGAAGAGAATTCAAAAATTGAATCTTTGTAAGATCAATGCTCTGAGTCTTGGCCTCATATGTTAATTTCTTGTACTGGATAACATGTTCTTCAAATTGAGATAAATCAAATAACTTCATTTTTGTAAACCATTTATGACTTTCAATTTCCTTATTCCCTTAAGGGGGAACAAATTTGTTAATGAGGACTTGAAAGATGCTTTGCATAGGTTGTGGTTGAGAAAGGATTCTTGTTTCTTGTAGAATTTATCCTAAATTATTCTACCTTTTTGACATAATTCCTCAAAAATATTTTATGGCAAATATTGCATTGTTGCAACCATCCAAATTTGTAGCAATACCAAGAGTTTGGATGGTATTACACCATGTATTTATCTCATTTAATGGATTTATAAAGTCATTAATATTCAAGAACCATGGATTTAGTGGGAAATGAGATTTGATCATAAGAGTTAAAAGAAGTAGCCCTTCTTTTTTGTACTGACTCTCTTTTTCTGATGTATCAAGAATCAGGTTGGGACCAAAGTCTAATTAGACATTTGATTGAATAAAACCTGAAGATATTTCTTGGATTTGTTCTTTTTCTATATTTTTAAGCCAATCAAAAATATTGTTTAACTATCACAATTTATCATCAACATTTGTCAACTAATCTCCTATACTATGGAGATTATTTGAAGACTGACTTGCAATAGTATTTATGTAGCCTAAAATTTGAGCTTATGGATTAAAATATCTAGTTTAATCACTCAAAATTTAAACCACTAAGTATAGAACCATTATAATTCAATGTAAATAGATGAATAAACCATTCAAAACAACATTAGACTCCTAAAGCTCAGTTATTTACACCATAATCAAACATATTCAAAATAAAAATATTAAGATGAGATTGATTGCCTTAACTTAGCAATTTGACATTATGGATGCTTTATCATGGAGTTGGATGAATGTATGGTTGGACATGGATTTGTTATGGATTCCTAAGATGGCTCCAATGGAGGAGAGGAGTGGTTTAAATAGAAAGAGGAGGGGAATATCTATGGTGGAGACTTGAAGTTGGGGGAAGGTGATCAAGGGTTGAGGATTAAAAGGAATTTAAAATTCCTTGGAAGCCTCTAGATTTGGAGGCTTTTAAAGAGGAGGGTGAGAATAGATAAGGTTCTAGATTCAGAGGATTCTAGAATCATTATTAAGGATTAATAACGATTATATGGGGGATAATATAAGGATTAGGTAGGGATTATGAACTAGGGGTGTAGGAGATCCTAGGGATAAGATTAGTAGGTGGTTAGGCATGTCATGAGAATTTAAAATTTGCAAATAATGAATATGATAAATTATGATAGGATAATGGAGATTTAAGATAAATTAATGATGAAGTGGGATAGAATAAGGTTAATAGATGAAGGAATAATAGAAGGGAGTATTAGATAAATGATTAAGACAGGGGGATATATTAACAGGATAAATTATACTAAATGAGATGAGCAAAATTAGTGTCAACTAATAAAAATATTAGTGACGTTAAATAAAATGAGTGAATTTAAGTGCATACATTTTCCCCCTCTTTGAAAGGGCATTATGAGTGGATCAAGAAAAAGGATTAATGGTCTTACAAAAAAAAATCATGTCATAAATGAATGTTAGTAGATGATGTTAGTGGATAATTTATACTATCATTGACTTTCCTGATGTGTTGGATGGTTTCATTCATTGGGAAGATAAAATGAGTAGATTTATTGATTTCATGGATATAAGATCCCAAAATAGTGACTTGATTTAAAGATTGTCTAATTCTTTGGACATCTCTACACAAATCACCAAAGTTCTCTTAATAATGGGAATTGTACCTAGCAATGTAATTACTTTGTTTGAAATATGAATAAGGTTCCTTTTCTTATGAGGAGGTAGGCTGATATGTAGCATAAAAGTAACATATTTATCCTTCAGATTGTTTATAATGACCCTTATGAGGTGGCCATCTTCCACCTTTAAAGAAAAAAATATTATTCCCTTTGTAGTATTCAATAGTGCCTTCCCTAGGTAAAATATACATGGTTATAGGAGGAAAATGATTTGTGCCATTATTTACTTCTTCTTATTTAATTTCTACTATGAGGTTCTCTCTTCTTTAGGTCTTGCTAAAATTTTTAGAATTTCTTGAGATACTAGGTCTAATAGAACTAATATGCAATCTTTTAGACAAAGATCTTGGAAGGACATGAATTTCATGTCCTTCTACCTTATACACAATATTTTATTTTGTATTCATCATGGGAGCAATATGTTTAAGTTGTAGACACCTAAAACTGGTCACTAATGACCTTTGACCAAGCTTTAGACCAAATTCTATCAAACATTGTAATTTGGGTTAAAAACACTAAAACACACTAAATGGTTTGAAATTGTCATATACAAGTGCCAATTTTGGCCAATGTATTCATAAATGGGGAAATGTATTTTATATCATACCTATCTTTGATAAGATCATTTCGAGTCAAAATGATGATTTCACACCTGGGTGTTCTGGATTGCTCTTTTCTACCAATTTTCTTGCACGAGACACGTGCCTTTGTTATTTTGTGTCAGAAAAATCCTAAATGGGATAATGGTTCTAATGCATCTAACATCGTCTTCCAATTCCTCTCCAGTCAAAATTTGACCCAATAATACAACATTTTGATCAATTTGATTAATTAAGCACTAATTTCCAAAGAATTGCACCAAAATTAGTTAATCATGTTTAAAGCTAATTAATTTGAATCAAGAGATTAAATGGATTTTCCATGGAGGTTATTGATTATTTCAATAATGGAAATTGATTATGAATAACTACATCAATTAATGACATCTTCTGTGGGGTGGCATCCATAAGCCATAATTGTAATAAATATCTGATTAAGCCCTCCCATGCCTATTTAATGCCTCTATATCCCAAATATTTATGAGGGAATTTATTTATTTTAGCCTCTAAAATTAAAAAAATTCTTAGATACACATTTTCATCTTGAGATGGATGGTTCAATTTCATTCTGATCAAATAGAAAAATCGATAAATAGAAGGCCTCACACTCATAATTTAAAGCTATCTTGGTGTAAATTTATCATGCTCAAATGCTTTCAAAAGTGATTTTGATATAGTGTTATTATACAAAATTATTGAGTCAAGCTTCACAATCCAAATCTAAAAGCCAATAATGCCAAGAGGAGATGGAGGATAGTCAAAGCTCTATTGACAAAGACTTTGAAGCCTAAGCGAGTAAGCCAATGAGGAGATCATTTAGAGCATTCAAGGAAGGGAATAAAGTTTGTTTTCTTGCATTCTATTTGTGTTTTATCAATGGTTTTTCCTCACTAAGCTCCCCCTAAGATCTAGGCTTAAGGTGTTAGTTCATTAGTGTGTTTTTGTTTTAGATTTGATTTCTTATGCTAACACGATACTAATCTCCCCTTATTAGATTTTTATTTTCACAAATGGCATGCTCGATGGGACTGTACCCCATGAATTTACTTAGATGGCACCTACAATCATACTACTAACCATTTTCATGTAGAATCTTGGAATTCGAGGCAAAAGTCGATAAAACTTTTAAGCAAAAAGAAATTTATGGAAGTAATGATTTTGTTACTACAGACTTGTGATTTTATCCTCTGGACCATAAAACCATAATTGACATAGTCACAATTTTGTCTTTCAGTCATGATTTTATATTTTAGTTGTATTTCTGGACTAACAAGTTCTCTGTCTACAAGTCAAGTTGAGATATTGCAATACACTACAACTCCCTAGTCATGATATTCTAATACCATGATTTTTCAAGTTACAATATCATCAATTGCAGTCATGGTTTTTTGGCTAAATCACTAGTGGTTAACATAGCCATTGGGAGTTAAGTGACAAAATCATAACTCTTGAAGTTGAAGTTTTACATTGTGACTTGTGGTTTTATTTGTTAGAGTAGCGTTTTTGTCATTTTTTCTATCTAACCCTTGAATTATGATATTTTATTAACTAGTTACAATTTTTAGAGTTACAGTTTTCAACTGTGTATCTACAGTATTTCACTATGCAAATCTGAGAGTACACTTTTCAAAGTTACTTGTCTCATTCACAAAAGAGATTCAAAGCTAAACAAAATTCTAATAATTTTCTTGCAGGACCTACTTGGAAAGTGATCAAATCAATCTTAATTAAGTCATTTTAAACCTCTTTTAGATGCTTAAAAAGAATTAGGAACTTTCATTTGGTACTTAAAGAGAAAAACTTGTATGTTTATTAGAATATTTTTTATGGTTGTTTTTTAAAAGTTTTGCAACTTAAGGCCAAGGGGCTAAAGAACACCACCAAATTTTTCATTTCAGTGATTTAAAATTGAACTCAATTCAAAGTTAAGTTTTGTTTTTATTTAAATCATTTTTTTAGTTAAATTTATTTGAGCAAAAAAGGAAGTTGTGCATGTATGCTCTCCCCCACATTCCCTATAGGGAAATTGTGGGATCTAAATCACCATCTTCATTACAAATTATGCCTTAGTCCAAAGGTGTAAAAAGGATGTTTTGAAAGATCTCTCCAAAACCCACATGGCTTGGGTGATCTGGAAACAACCATAAAGCTTTTTTACTTAGTTTTTATTTTATGCATTTTGGCTTGTGAGGGGGATTTCATTACCTCCCATAAGTTCTATAGGGAATCTTTGACTTGGGGTTTCATCTCCTAGCATGATATTCAACCTCTCTTCATGGGGAGTGTATAAATTGGGATCCCCTCACTATGATGATGGTTTAAGAGGTTAAACCATCTCTATTAGTAGAGACTAAGTTTAGGATGTATGATCATGTTAGACATCATATTATACTAATAAAGTAATAGATGTAGTGGTTGTGAAAATGACTAAACCTTTTTAGAAAAAGCCATTTGATGTAGACCTAAATCATGTGTTGCTTCTTTTATGTGTGTGTGTGAAAGCGTGTACACATGAGATCAATCTAGATGATCAAAAACTAAATATTTTTAATCAACCCCACTTTATTGTACCCTTGATAGGATTTGGGGCGATTTACTTAGTTTTATTTTGTCATTTTATTGCTTGGTGTATGTTAGAACTAAAACTTGTATAAACCATGTCATGGATGAGTCATATATCCAACATCACTCTATTATTTGAGGAGGCATTATGCCATCCATTTGACACCTTGATTTTAACTTAGCAAACATTTGTGTCAAAGGATTGAGTTAGGCACTTGTTTGAGATGGGTAACGAAACACTACCCAAATATTTCAAGTCTTGTGCCTTTGAAGTCTAAAAAATTAACCATTATTAACATCTTTTGGGAGTGATAATGCCATTATGCTGCCCAAATTGTTTTAAAAAGACTTATCTTATCTCATATCCTAATCATCATTATTTACAATAAATAAGCTAAGCCATGTTTGATATTTATTTAGCATAGTCATACCATCCAATATTGTCTAGCTTGTTTGGTCCTCAAAACCCTAGTCTTCAAATGTTGAGTTTTCAATTAAATTTTACAAAGTTTGGATCACAACATTGATTGATTTATGTTTAGGCCTCAACTCATATGGGTTGATACATAGATCTTTCTCTTTTGGGTTGTGTAACTTATGTTAATTGCTTATCCAAATTTAATAACTATTATTTGTTTTATCAGAGCCTATCATTATCATTGTTTGTGTCTTTATTTGGGAAACACAGTCTTTTCTCCAAGTGCCTTTTGCCTTATGGCTTATACCGACTGATCATATTTATGTTTGATTCTGTGTGTCGAGTTTATGTCAAAGTTATTCCTAACTTGTTAGATTAAATTAAATCACATCATGTCTTTGTTTTAAATCTATCTTTTGACACCGTTTGGCTAAAAGTCCTAGCATATCTTATTTGAGCCTAGTTTTTGACTCTATATTTGGACAAAAGACCTAGCAATTCTTTTCCCTTTCCTAGTTTAGACCTTGTTTAGAACACTTTGGCCTAGACTTTTGACATACCAATTTTTATTCAAATGCTTGAAATTTTGTGTGTAAGACATTTGATGTTAGACTATTTTATGTCAAGTTTTAACATAGACCATTTTGGAGATACAACTCCACTTTTAGACCATTTTAGAGATACAACTTCACTTTCGATCATTTTGGTGATACATCTCCACCCCTTTTGACCAAGTGAAATCACAGTTGAATTGTTTATCTTTTTAGACATTATTTTTCAAAATTTGTATAACTCTAAGCCTTTTTTGTTTCAAAGCTTTCATCATTGATGCAAATATGTCTAACTACACTTATGGTGGGGTCCTATATAATACAACTTATGATAGAATGGCTTCATAAATTGATAATAATCATTAATTATTTGAGGAATAAGTGGGTTTTGAGGAGTAATTTGATGAAAACCCAACTACAAATAATGTTTTTTGGAAGATAGATCTATACCCTCCTTATAATAATCAATATAGGTAATAAAGACAAGAATCGACTTATAATCCAACTTAAGACCTCGATTGAGATGATATGGTTTATGAAGAAGACTTGGATGTTTTAGCTTGGGTGATAAATCACCCTCTATAATGTCCCAAACTTATCTTTCTAGGACCTCATCCTTTAGATTATGTGAGCTACCAAGATCCATAACATCCAAAGAATACCATTTCTATCCCAAGACCTCATCCTTTGGCTTGTGAGAGTAATCAAGATCCATGACACCATACCATTTCTATTCCAAGTGTTTCATGTAAATTATCACTTTAAGCTCTAAGAAAGAGAGAAAAAAATTGATACGGGTATGGTTGAAAAACCTATTTATTTATGTGCACGTTGAATCATAATATTGTGAAGAGCTCCTCTTTGGCTTGGGAAGAAGACCAGTAGATAAGAAAATACTAAAGAAAACTTATCCATTAGACAAATATTTGGATGGATTGCCTAGCAATAGTTAGATCTCAAAAGTGAGAGCTTTCTTAGGGGATATCAATCCACATGTTTTAAACAATTAAATTCACAAAACTAGAAAAAAGGTACTTGTATTAATAATCAAAAGATATTGAAATTGAACACAAGAATACTTGCTTAGAAAATAGACTAGAAATGAATAAATTAATGATAAAATAATTAATACTAGTGATAAGGGGTTGGGATATGATTTAGAAAATTTGAAAGGGGCCTATGAATGATCAGGAACACAAAAAACTAGGTTTGGTTGAGGGTAGATGGGTAAAAATAGCTTATTGGTTCTCACTACCACAGTGACCATCGATAGTTAGGGTAACCATTTATGGTTAAGGTGACCATCGATGGTCAAGCTGACCATTGGTGATTAGGTAGATCATCAGTGGTTGAGTTAACCATCAAAGGTTACTATGTAAGTTCTAGGTTGTTAATTGCTAAATAATAGGATCTAAAAGATGGATTCTAGGAGATGGGCAAAGGCTAAGCTGATTATGAGATGGGAATAAAGTAAATGAATATTAATAAATAAGTACTTGTCTTACTAGAAATTGATTAGGTGAGTGGTTGAAGTAGTTAGTCTATCAAAGGAATTTGGCTTGAATCTAACAGAGTAACGGTACTCAAGAACTTGGTTGAAAGGCGATAGTGAGTTGGCTCTCAATAAGATTGCTCATAACGCTGATGATGTTGATAGACATTGATCGAATTGCAAAAAAACTCTTGAATACTTGAGCTCTTGATAATTATTATAGATTGATTAGAGCTCCCAAGATCCTCTTTTTTTATAGGCACAAGTAATAGGTCCAATTCAAGATGAAACTAGGCTATCTAAATATAACTTATCCATGCAAAGGCTCACGACAAGATTTAGATGAGTTATTTTTAGAAAAGGTTGGTAGATGATTGCATGATTTTGGTTGAGGAGGTGTACCCTGACCATCAACGGTAAAGGTTTCCCAAGGGTGACCATCAATGTTTAGGTCCCTAAAAGAAAAGGTCCTAAAGGATAGGTTGAGTTCGTTTGTGAAACTAATTGTGGGTGAACTTGGTTAGGCTAGATTGGTGTAGATTGGTCCTAAAAGGGTCCTAGGTAGGTTTAAGGGGATTTTTGACACTTAGAATCATAGTGTGTAGCTTTTTGGTGTTTATATTTTTCCATTTTTTATTGTTTAGCTTATTTGAATGAGTTACAAAACAAAAATAGGGTATGGAGCAATGGTGTGGTTACTCTAAAAATAGGAGAAGGTGTTCCCCCTCAAACCGTGAGTCGATGAGGTAAAACTAAAATCAAGTCAGGGTTTGATAAGTGGGAAGTTGATGATAAAAATGGGTGAATGATAGGTTGGGCACTGAAGTGCAAATAAGCACATACAATGCGATAAAAAGGTGTGATATCCAAGATCACGCATAGACTAGGTTTTCAATGTTTATAAAAATAAGGGTTGGTGCTAAGCACATGTGACAAGTGAACCACATGACCACCTATATGCATGGAATTTGGGAACACTTGTAAAGGTAAGTCTTCTAAGTAATGTATGTGTGTCTGGTGGTTATCCAAATTAGGAAGTACTCTAGAGGAAAACATAAATTGGTCAAGTGTCATAGGTATCCAAAGTAGGAAGTGCTCCCAAATAGACATGAGTGGTTCAGGTAAGTGTGAGGTGGCACATATTAAAGAAGGGTCAACATGTAAATGTTGTTGTGACAGTAAAAATACCAAGAAAAAAGTGTCACAAGTTGCATGCCAAATGGGCCAAAATAGACTAATAACAAGGTGACTAGGTGGTCAGGTTGGTTGGAAAAGGTAGTCTCTAAGGATGGGTAAAACTTAGTTTAATTTTGCTAAGAATGGTAGTTATAGGTGTAAGTGTAAAATTTTGGCATCCTGACCATCGATGGTTAGGGATCCCAAATATTAATCGTTGACAGTCACCTTGATCGTTGACAGTCAAGGTAAACCCTAAAAAATCCATAGGGTAAAAAGTAAAAACCAAATTACTTTTACTCATTTGTAACTTTTGTGTGATTGACTTTGTGCTCTAGAGATTTTGGCATTTTATGGTGAGGGTGCTTGTTGAGTTGGTGATTGTTTATTGGTTGGAGGAATGTGGGTGTGATCTTCAAGGGTTTGAGATGCAAGGAACATGTTGACACAGTCCAACAACTATATACAGGATCCAACCATGATAGAGATCAAGGAATGAGGTAAGTAGTGTCTTGAATTTGGTAGCTAGTTTTGATTCAAT
Source organism: Torreya grandis (assembly GCA_037957365.1). Taxonomy (NCBI): domain Eukaryota; kingdom Viridiplantae; phylum Streptophyta; class Pinopsida; order Cupressales; family Taxaceae; genus Torreya; species Torreya grandis. The sequence goes on from JARHVA010001523.1 coordinate 3,042,760, forward strand.
GTAATTACATTAGGTTAGGAGGTCAAGGTTTTTGTTAGGAGTGCTTAGTTTGGGTTGGAATGCCCTAGGTAGGGTTTTGGGTAAAATTATGGGTAAAAGTAGGAATTAGTGGGTGGGTAGGTAAAGTGGGTTGGCTTGGTGGGTAAGCTAGCTACTTGAGTAGTTTAGAATGCTATTTAGGTGGTTTTATGGTAAAAATGGTTTTGGGCATTCTGACCATGGAATGCCCATTGTGACTGTCGATGGTTAGGTTTAACCATCGACGGTTGACACACTATGAACTAGGGGTGTCTAATCATCGGTGGTTACCATGATTGTTGGCAATTAGGTAGGGTGGGGGAAGTTTTTTAAGTGTGTTTTAAGAAGATACTTGATGATAGGGTAAGGCCTGCATGTTATAAGGGAAATTAGTGGGCATGGGGTAGATGGATAAGAGAAATAGAGGGATAAGTGAGGTGGGTAAAATCTAGGGTAGACAAGAATAGTGTAGGTAACTAAGCCAAGTGTTTGATATGATACAAGCTAGGGAGTAAATTTAGATGTGCAACCACATGCCATGCATTTTTTCCAAGATATAAGAGGGGATGAGTCTAAAGGACTGGGCCCACATGGATGAGGTGGGGTTGAGAGATATGAGGCACTACCAACATGTGCCATAAGATGTGTCCATGGTCGCAACACTCATCAAGAGATAGGATCCTATTATGAATACCTTCCTACTTCTGATTAGGGAGATGAAAATTTTCCCCAAGGATGTACACAAGATTACTAGACTCCCACTATGTGGTGATGTGATTTATCATATTGAGTATGAGAAGTGAGAGGATTTCACCTAGTAGTTATATAAAGATGAGAGTAATTATGTCTGATGGCATGCTGGGGGATTCTAATACATGGTGTTATATCAAAAATATTTGACTAAGAGGAGGCTTATGACCATGCTCATGATTATAGTGACATGTTTTGGGCTTCTGAATTTGAGTAGTGGGAGGTTTCCCTATTTGCTATTGGGGGTATTGGTGGAAATCTTGCTAATTTAGACAATATTTAGTTAGGTTCTTATTTTAATTTTGTAGATCTATAAATAATTGTGGGGGTTTAGGCACCATAGGAAATATGGCATTAGTATTGAACTGGTTCTACATTATTGGGCCTATGAGCATATTTAAGTGTTGAGACCAGTAAGATTGTCATGGGTAGGCTACATGTAGATAGAGTTATATGTTGGCTTCATGTAATGGAGGGATGATTTGGTTGCATCAAGTGCAGGGGGTGGTTCCCATGATGTAGAGTGGTTTAGGGGTGAACTAGGTACACTATTGGTTGAAAATATCACTTGAAGCTCATATGTGTAGTTTTTGATATGGCCAGGGTACAAGAGGTAGAACCTCTCCCTTCAGAGCTATAAATGGATAATAGGTAGGTGAGAGGGAGAGGTGGAGCTGATCCCATTTGATAGGGTGCATCGATGGTTTGGTTTGGTATAGGGTATCCTAGGCCTATTTCTTAGGTATACGAGGTAATATTTAAAGGTTTGATTACTAGTGCCATAACTTGCTCCTACAATTCTATATGGTGGGTATGAGGATCTTCCCATTAGGGATCCAATAGATGATGTTGATTTAGTAGATGGATACATGGCCTGGTATTAGTCCATATACATAGTTACAAACATTGGTGGGGATGATGGAGGTGTGAGGCTGATGGTTATGGATCTAGTTAGCCATGATGGATAGGTAAGGGCAGCTTTAGCTATAACCTGGGCACAAATATAGGTACTATAGAGAAAGGTGACCACACTATAGGGTCAAATTATTGTGCTACAAGGTCAGGGGGTGACTATCATAGTAGATTGAGATCAGTCACAGGCATCCCTTGGGGTAGTCATACATGAGAGAGATACTCTTAGATAGAGGGTAGTAGTAGGAGGGGTACTAACACCAACAGTAGGAGGAGGACCACCTGATATAATTTTGAGGGGATAGTACTTATCCATTATTAAGGAACTAAGATATTATGAGGTGATGGTGCTAACATAGTTTCCATAGGTGATGAGATATAGGGATATTTTGGATGGTGGGTCATCTATAACTACTTTGGGATAGTGGACCTCCATAGTGGTCCAGGCAGGGATACCAGAGGGGTCACCACCAAATGGGAGTGCTGGTGTAGATGCAAGTATGGGTGTAGGTGGGGCCAATAGTAGTGGTCCTTGAGGGCATAATGTACACATGTTTTGATATGTTGAAAGAGATAGGTTTAGATTATTTTGATACCATCCTGTGTGGCATTGCATTGAGATATACATGTTTTGAGAGAGAGTTTATACATTGTCACTAGTATTATTTATGATGACATGATGTATGTGATGATGATGTATGGTTTATGATGTATGTTTATGGTTCATGGTTAAAGTGGATATTTATGTTCATGTTTATGGTTGATGGTCTATGGTTTCATGCATATGCTTTATGAGATGTTGACTTAGTAGCTTAGGCATGTGATGTTTAAAATATGGTTGTCTCTGGTTTTATTCATGGATATGATAGGATGTGTTATGGATGGATATAAGGCATATAATAATGTGATCATAATGACCTTATTTATGGTTATGTTGCTGTTATAAGATGAATTATTGTGATGTGATGGTTAATAGATAGATTGGTAGATGATATATGATATGGTTCATGATGTTTTGATCATTGATTTTATTTATACTCATGATGATGAATGGTGCAATTAGGGTTGTTTATGATATGATATATGTTCACAAGATGTTTTGATGGCAGATGGATAATATGTTGTTTATGATGTGATGTGATATGATGTGATTTCATGGTATTTTGATCATAGATAGATATATGAGATGTTACATGGATATAGTTCATAATGTTGCATTTGTTATTTATTTTTGTCATCTATGATCATAGAGATAGAAAGTGAACATGGGTAATGTTGTAATGAGAATACATAAAGTAAATATATAACAAACTAAAATTAAGGAAAGTGATAAGAATCATGAGATGCATGTCTACATAAAAAAATAAAAGATAATAAAAGAAACATGATGTATTTTCATTGGTAAATAAAGAAAGAAAACATGAAGTTGGATTGGCTTAGTGAATATAAGTATTTCAAATGATTCACAGTAGCATGCTTAGGTTGATAAATAGGTATCTCGAGCACATTATGTCAAGTAAGCTCATAGTCCCTTGCATATGATATATATAAGGATGATGGGTGAAACTGGATCCTTTGTGTGAAACTAGCATGCCTCTTTTGTAGGCTTCAAAGAGGATAATATAAGCAAGTCTATGCTCATATATAAAGAGTAGACTAATCAATACAAGAAGTCTATTAAGGAGAGCTGATTGTAGGATTTCTCATTATTATTATTTTTGATTATGGGTCTTTTGCTACTTTTGATTGTGCTTTAGGGTTTGGGAAGTTGATCAATAAGGGAGGCTTCAAAGAAATTGCTAGCTTTGACAAGTTCTTTACTTAGCCATCCTTCAAGGGAGTGGTCTAAGTTTATATGCTTAATTTAAATGATTTTTATAGCTATCCTTTGAGGGAATAGTCCACGTTATGTTTTTTTAATTTTGAATAAGTTTTCAATAGCCACCTTTCAAAGAAGTAGTCTGTGAATGCTAAGAATGACCCATGACTTGTTTTTGACTTTGATATTTCTTTTGATTTTGTTTGATGTTTCTTGACATATAATTGCTTATACATGCTTAGGGAGTTACCTTTATGAAGGAAAGACTAAGATCACAAGAAGGTTGCATAGTTGAAAAAAATATTAGGGGACAATGACCATGGGAACTGATCTTAAAGAGAGATGGGAAGTACAATGAGATTCATGCCATGGGTAGAACCATGGTACCCATAGTTCAAGATTAGGCTATGATTGTTATGGATAATCACATCATTCAGCTGTAGTTGATTGCCCCTAAGAAGAGGGAAAATTAAAGTGGTTATAGGGGATGAGCTTAAGTTAGACAAATGGTGATTGTGACCCCTTGTTAATAATAAAAAGGATGTAGATGTGAAGCATTAAGAGGCTCAGGTTTTGGTTTTCCTTCGAGAGAGGATAGATTATAATCTCTTGATCCATACTTATGGGTTATGATGTAGGGTCCAAGCCAATTGGAGGAAAATTTACCCCTTTTGCTTTTCTCCATATTAATTACATGTTTATTTTTCCTTGAGAATGTGATATCTAATATTGAATTATCGCAATTTCAGGTATTCGTTATAAGCACACTTGCTTCATTATTGATAGACATGGAGATGGGAAAGAGTGACCAAATTAAGCTCATAAAGTAGCTCAAGTTGAGCTAAACGTGATTGATGATAATCATCTTCTAAAATAAGGCCATGCAAAGATATGTGAAGAGAAGGTATTTGGACTTCAAGAGGAAATATAGCCTCAGATCCAAAAAATAGAGAAAAATGTGTAGCACCTTTAGGGTCTTAGATGCTAGTAAAATATGCCCATAAGGTAAAAGGGATGTGCAAGTGCCAATCCCAACCTGAGGCATTGACCATTTTGGTAAGCATGTTGTTAAAGGTTTTGTTAGAGGCCTCTACTTATCCATTTTCTTGTGGGTGATAAGGTGATGAGAAGATTAGTTTAATTCTAAATACATCCCAAAGACCTTGAACTTATTTGTTTTTTAAGGATTTTCCATTGTCAATGATGATCTTATGGGGAACACCAAAATGGTAGATGATGTGATGGGTGATAAATTCAATAATTTTTTTAGCTTTTGTCCAGACAAGAGGAATATCCTCCACCCATCTGGTTAAATATTTGACCACGATGATGATAGAGTGATGTCACTATTAAGAGTGGGGGTTATTTTCACCAATAAGGTCAAGACCCCATTATGAAAGGGTCAAAAATTAGAAAAGATGTGGAGTATGGCTAGGTGCATGATGTAAATTAGTGTATTGTTAACACTTGACACACTTTTTCACATAATCACAATAATCTTGGTTAAGGGTAGGTCAGTAATAGCCTAGGTGGAGGATGTGTATAGCCCCAGTGAGTCCACTAAAGTGATCCCCAAAGATACCATAATGCATCTCCTTAATAACATGAGAGGCTTCTAGACCATGGAGGCAACAAAATAGGACACCATCAAGCCATGCTTGTAAATAATTCCTCCCATAATAGCATAACAAGAGGTTCTCTACATGAACACTCGATGAGCATTCTTAGAGAGGCCAAAGGGAATAATGCTAAGGTTAAGGTAGTCAAAGGTTTGTTGATACCAAAGGTCAAGTTGGATCCCTTCCAAATTTAATATGGTTGGATTGTCTGACTTGATGTAGGAAGGTCAGTGAGGTGATGGACAATGATTGATAGCTTGGAGTCTAAGGGTGTTGATGGGATCTGAGAGGAAAGAGAAGCCATGGTGTTGACAAACTTGTTGATAGATCATGGGGTGGTTTGAATATGGTAGTGTTTAAATGATGTTAAGAGTTCTATAATCAACTATCTATACAACTACAAAATCTCATTCTTACACTGGTAGATGTCATTGACTTGATTGACCATAAGTTAGAAGTCACCAAATATGTTGATTGTTCTGACTCTTAAGGCTAAGGTAGTTTAGACACCTATTACTAAGGCTTCATATTTAGCCACATTATTGGTACATTTAAATTCAAGTTTAAAAAATAAAGGAAGTAGTTCACTGATAAGGGAGGATAAGGATGATGTCAACTCCCCCACCATGCTGACATTTGGAACCATAGAAGAATGTGGTTATGTAATTGGTGAAATCTATTTAGGATAGGTTTGTGATAGATTCATCTATAAATTCAAGAGGATGAGTTTAGTTGTTTGTTAAGGGTGCATCGACCAATTTTTCATCAATGAATTACCCTTTAATTAACTTCTAATAGAGGAATTTAAGGTCAAAATCAGCTAAAATCATGAACCACTTGGCCATACACTAGTTTTGGTATGGCTTGGAGTGCATGTACTTGAGTGGGTCGATATTGGTTATGACAAAAGTTTTATGGTTAAGAAGGTAGTGGTGAAGTTTTGTGGCCATGAAGACTAGGGCCAACCAAATTTTCTCGATATAAGTATACCAAGTTTTGTAGTCTATAAGGGTGTGGCTTATGTAATATATGACTTGCTCTTTGTGTTGTTTGTCTAGATGGGAAAACATTACCCCTAGGGAATGGTCAGTGACAGAGATATAAAGGTATAAAGGTTGGTATTTTTTAGGGGTTGTGAGGATAGGTGGAGATAGAAGGTACTCTTTCAGTACATCAAAGGCCTTTTAATAATCAATATTCCACTTGAAAGAGATATATTTTTTCAAGAGGTGATAAAAGGGTTGACATCAATCAGAGAGCTGAGAGATGAAGAAATGAATGTGTTGTCTCCCAAAAATATCACTCATTTTTGAGAAAACATTTGAACTATTTTGATCCTACATACCAAAATCATCTCTCCCTTTTCAAAATTTGTCATGGGCATTCAAATTCCTCATTTTTCAAGCTTCTCCAAAATCTACGGACTCTGGAGGCTTAAATCTATGAACTCTACAAGCTTGAATATATGGACTCAACAGGAAGAGAAATCTATGGACTCTGTAGACCAAGTTCAATGGGCTTCATAGGTTGATTTCTATGGACTCTTTGAATGTTAGAGAAAACTACAAACTTTTTTTCTACGGACTCTGCAGGCAGGGTCATTTCTACAGGTTCAAAGGCTTTTGCAGGCAGGCTCAACCAAAAGAATTAGTTTCTAACACTTGGTCATTTTTGGGATTGGTTCAATGCCTTGGTTCAAACAAAAATATCCATTGGCAAGCATCAGTAGTAGGTTCAATGTCTTTTGGTTCAACGTTAGGTTCTATGTTTTTGGTTCAATGGTGGGTTTAATCAAATGGTTTGTCAATCGGTTCAAGGCTTTGTTTGAACCGTTGAACTAAAACTTGGTTCAATAGTTGGTTTAACATCTTTTGGTTCAATGGTTAGTTCATCGCTTCAGTTCAATCAAATGAACCATCGACTTGAACCATTTTGGTTCAAAGCCTTGGTTCAATGGAGCGGTTCATCGACTTGGTTCATTCAATTGAACCATCGGCTTGAACCATTTTGGTTCAAAGCTTGGTTCATCGGCTTGGTTCAACATTTGGTTCAACCAAGTGGTTCAATGCCTTGGTTCAAAGGAGTGATCCAATGTAAAAGTTCAAAGAGCCTCCTGAAGGACAAGTGCCCTTGTGAAGGGAACTTGGTTGACAAAAACACCCTTCAAAAGGGTCATTTTCAAAGGAGGCTGCAAAGGTAATTCTTTCAAAATTTAAAAAAAAGACTAATGCAGATAAAGGCATAAATTCCTTTGGAATTTTTGTCTGAAGGAATTCAAGAAAGCGGCTGCGGGTAGAAAGCTTGAAGAAATTTACAAAGAAACAAAGGCAAAGTGATTGAACATTTTGCGAACTTTTGTCTGCGGGAAATTTTTGTGAACTTTTTGTCCACGAGAATTTGTCCCCAGACTTTTTGTCCATGGGAATTTACCCATGGAGAAAGCCCGGGGAAAATACCTGTGGGAATCATCTGCAGGAAATCTCGATGAATAGTCCACTAAAGAAAAAGTTGCGAGAGACTCTAAAGAAGCCTGAAGGCCATCCGAAGACCACTTGAAGGGTAAATAACGTTGTGGGGGGCTCTTCTTGACCCAAAGTGGGTCATTTCTTAAGGCCCGAAAGGGCAAGTTCAATTCAGGAAAGTGCCGAATAGAAAATCCAAAAGAGGACCAAGGGGTGATGCCCCTGAAGACGTCAAATTCAACATAGCAAACTAGCTATTGAAAACATAGTGACAAGTGCATGAACGTCAATTTTAAAGCTCATAAAATAGCCGTTGATCCTTTGAACCTATTGAATTGAATGCATTCACAGGCTTTAAGGCCAAGACTAATAGAAAGTGAGGACGAAACAGAATAACAAATTGAATCCAGGACCCGATTCAATTAACCAAAAAAGGAGGAATGATGAAGGTAGGATCAGATCGCCAGGTGGACATTGAAAGTTGCAAACTTTCAATAGCGTCACTTATTTCTCTGCATTGATAAAATAAAATGGGTAAATGCCCCTAAGTTTTAGCCTGTCTTCTTAATAGATTCCAATGCAATATGATGTGTTACTATTCCCGAGTCCTTCTTGAAGAGGCTATATAAGGGACTCTCTTCTATTGTAAATGGATCTCTTTTTTATAATCAGAATGAAACTTTGCCCAAATTGAAAGACACTTCTGAGACTTTGAGCTTAGTTTTTTTATCATATTTTGTTATTGGAATAAGAAAGCAAGTGGTTTTTTAGACTTTGTGTTGTAATATCTTTATTGTTGAGAAAATTGTTCTTATGTCTTTTTCCTTAATATATCTTCTGTTCCTTTAATTTAACAAGCAGAATTAGTGAAATCAGTCAAGAAGGTGTCCTGAAGAGTCAACTATGGAGAGACTTTGTGCCCCCATAATTTTCTTTAGTGTGTTTTCTTTTCATTTCTATGTAAAAGACCTTGGGCTAACTTTGTGCCCTCATTATCCTTCGTATCTTACTCTTGAGCAATTCAGGCATAGACTTTGTGCTGCATCTTGATTTGCTGGTTATTACATCCTTTGTTACATTTTGCTGTTACTACCTGGAGTATTCTTATGGCTTGCTGAATAATAATTTTAAAAGAAGAGTAGTGCTTTCTGTCATTTTCCTTGAGTTTCTCCTTTGATCTGCAAACATCATCTCTGAAGAAAGAGAGATGGATCGTTTGTCCTACCCTTGAGCACTATTTTCTATATATATATATATAGTCTATCTATAAGGAACCTCCCCTTAATGAGAGGAGAGATTAGTCCCCTTGTGATGTGGTAAACCTACACATTTGGAAGACTGATCTTCCTACTTTGGCTGATCAGACCTATTTTGTTTATCAGTACGCTGATAGACAAAATATTCAACCAACAATTTTTGGTGACTTCACTGGGGATATAAAATCCATTATCCATTTATAATCTATCCATTCACCTCCACACTAACTGGGAAGGAATGCACAATTTAAAGCCTCAAGCTTTAACTAAAGCAAGGTCAATTCTTTTCTATTTTTGTTTCACAATCTGGTAGATTCAAGGTATACACGAAGCCAAAGGGCTAAAGGGATTGTTGACCCTATATTCAAGTTGGTACAAGAAAGTGATTTTGATCTATTTCCTTCACCATCTCATCTCCAATGAACCAAGAGTTTTCCTCCTACCAAAGTCAGATCTCCATTGCCAGATGAAGTATCTACTTCTGTTGTTGATAAAGCTTTGCCTATAGTTACCCCTCTGAGATTTTTTATCCCTCCTTTTCATAATCCTACAATGGTATTTCAAGGCCCCTAGGATAATGCTTTTGGTCCTCTCAATCTTACTCCACCTCTACATGAGCTTCCATGTAGTTCAAAGAAGAACTTCCCCATATTCTATGGTGATGGGAAAGTTCACTCTGATGAGCACATTATAGCTTTCAGCATAGCTTGTGGAGTAATCAGAGTAGAATTTGAAGATGTAGTAGTCAGACTTTTTGTAGAAACATTACAAAGTGCTGCTGCAAATTGGTTTTATCATTTACAAGCTCAATCAGTGACTAATTGGAAAACTCTCAAAGCTAAGTTTGAAGCCAGATTCAAATCTACAGAAGATGCACATACACTTTTGGCTCAACTTACACAGATGAAGAAAGAGCCTCATGAACCAATGAGGGACTTCATAGACAAATTTGACAAACTAAGAAACAAAATTCCTGTAATTGCTCGACCTACAACTAAGAATCTCAAATGCTTTTTCATTAATTCTCAGTTACCTGAAGTTAGTTTTCTTTTGAGACGTGTTGGTCAAATAGATCTTGCTGCAGCTCAACTTTTGGCCATTGAATTAGAAAATGATCTCATCTTAGCAAGGAAGATAAGAAGAGATCCAAATAGAAATAGAGCTTCATCATCTTTTGAATATGCATTTACAGGCACCACAGATCCAATGGTGCAAAAATTGGCAAAGGAGTTGCTTGCTCTCAAAAATCAAATGGCTCAAGGAATGTCTTCTACTTCTTCATACAGAAGGACATTCCCAAATCAGTCATATCAGGGCAATGTTGCCAGGAATCAAGGGCAACAGAATCACCTTCCTCCCCCACAAGGGAAACTTGCCCTAGAAGCTCCTCCAACCAATTTAGCAATGGGATATCTTGAAGTAGAATCAGATTTCTCTTTCTAGCTTGAATTAAATCAAGAAAATGGCACTGATCTCCTTGAAAACAATTAAGAAGAATTAGCTGGTGATTCCCACATTAGTTTCTTGAACTACCAGGATAAACTCAAAAGCAAAGGAGAAGCTTTTGATGGATCATATGCAATATTTACCAGGTCCAAAAACCAATCAGTCCAGTAGGTTGATAAAGAGAAGATAGAAGAGTAACTGTGGCCAGCAGTCATGCTTGCTAAGCGTGGAACCACTCTACCTTTTCAGTCAAAGGACCCGGTAATCACCCAAAAGGCAAATACATCAATTTCACCTTCCCTTTCTATTTCAAATTCATAAACCAACCCACCTCCCATACCTCCTAAAACTCAAAAAGTTGAAGTACCTTTCTCTGTACTTAGCTTAATTCAGCCATTTGACATAATTGATCATGTCAAAAAGGTAAAAATACAAATGTCTGAGTTTGAATATTTGCAGTCCAATCCTAATCAATTGAATAAGTTGGTCCAATATGTCAAAAACCAAACCATCCTTGCAGGACAAAAGGCTTAAAAGGTAAATCTTGATTCTTCAAAGAACATGCCTATTCCAAATAATCTAGTCATTACTCCCCCAACTGCTCCTGGAAAAATAAAACTTTTTTATGTTTCCTTGTTAATTAATGGCCACAAGCTGAGTAACTGTATTATAGACTCAGGCACATCTGATAATGTCATGCCTACTAAAGTAGCTGAGTCTCTTGGTCTCACATTAACCAAAACCTTTGGAAGATGTTTTTCCATGGAGAACAAGCAAGTACCATTGCTGGGGCAAATCAAAGATGCCCAATTTGCATTTGTAGCCTTTCTAGACAAGAGAATCAAGATGACTGTCTTGGTGGCTGACATACCGACATCCTATGGCATTTTTCTTAGATGAAATTTCTACAAGGACGTGGGAGGAGAACTAAGCATGGATCTGTCTAACGCAAGGATCCCTGTACAAGGCGTAATGAAGAGGTTGCTCCCTAAAAAGGAAGCAAAATATGTGGTCACCTAGACATCAGCCTCTGAAGCTCAAATTCTTTTTGAATCCATAGGTATGGGTAACTATTTTCTATCTATAGATGAAGTGCATGAAACACTTGATAAAATTCTTGAAAGTGTCAACTCAAAAATTAGTTTAACAAGAACAACAGAAAAACTAGTAGGCTGCAGTATAGACCAAGAAGGATCCTCCATCTCTGATGAAGGAAAGTCTAAAGAAAAATCAGTATCAGATGAGATATGGACTTTGGAATTTGATGGTAGCTGTTCCTCTACCGGTTTAGGAGCTAGGATTGTTTTGATATCTCCTCAAGGAGATATGTTCCCTTCATCTTACAAATTATAGTTTAGCAACACTAACAATACAACTGAATACGAATCTCTGTTGCTTGGCATGAAGGTTGCTCAAAACAAAGGCATCAAGTTTCTTCATGCCAAAGGGGATGCTAAATTAGTGGTTTGTCAAGTGAATAACTTATACCAAACCAAGAATGAAAGATTATTCCACTACCGTAACTTGGTTTGGGACCAAATTAGAAGCTTTGATGCTTTCAACATTTCTACCATACCCAGAGAGTCTAGTGACAGAGCTGATGCACTTGTTGTTTCAAGAACTCTCTTAGTTCCTCATTTAGATTTCAAAGAAGATAGATATACTATTGAGCTAGTCTATAGACCAAGTGTTCCTGACAATGCTAATCATTGGCAAGTATTCAATGATGATCATCAAAACATTGCTTTCTTGGAACAAAAAGACAATTTTGAACAACTACATTTTGAAGGCAATGAATCTTAGAAAAATAAATCTGTCTTTGAATCTAGTTCAGATATAAATGAAGAATTCTTACAGCTGAAAGGAAAAAAAATTCCCAAAGGCTTGGTTTCTCTTGAAAAGTTGTTTGACAAACATGATAGATTCATCAAACAACAACAAACAGACTTGAGGTTCTCTCAGGGATTCGATCAAGTGAATCTGACTACTAAAAAAAATTCCAAGATAATTAATATTGGTAGGTGCCGCACCATTGAAGAAAGATTTAAGTTCATCTCTTTACTCTGTCAATACATGGATGTCTTAGCATATTCTTATGAAGACTTGAAGTCTCTCAGACTATATGAAATCCACCATGACATTCCTCTCAAGGCCAACTCAATGCCATATAAGCAAAAATCTAGACAGTATAATCTAAAAATATCAGGTAGTATTCTATCTAAGATACAAAAAATATTAAATGCTAGAATCATCTTCCCAATCCATCATTCTACATGGATTGCAAACATAGTGCCTGTAAGGAAGAAGAATGGCAAAATTTGCATTTGTGTAGATTTCAGAAATCTGAATCAAGCGTCTTTGAATGATAATTATCCTTTGCCAATTATGGATCAAGTGCTTCAAATAGTGACAAGTTTAGAGATGTTATCAATGCTGGATGGCTTCTCAAGATATAATCAAGTTGAAGTTGGTAAAGCAGACCAACACAAGACTGCATTCACCACACCTTGGGGTACATTTGCATATAGAAGAATGCCTTTCAGCTTGATAAATGTTGGTGCTACCTTTCAAAGAGCAATGAATTTGGATTTCAAAGATGAGATTGGTAAATTCATAGTGGTATACCTTGATGACTTGACTATCTTTTCAAAGCATCGATTTGATCATGTATGCCACTTACAACAAGTGATGGAGTGCTAAAACCAGAATGGTATTTCCTTAAATCCTAAAAATTATATTTTTGGAGTAACAAAAGGGAAAATCCTTGGACACATTATGTCTAAAGAAGGCATAACGATTGACTCAGATAGAGTCAAGTCTATTCAAGAACTTAATTTACCTACAAGTAAGAACACTGTTCATTCTTTCTTCGAAAAGGTGAATTTCTTATGGAGATTCATCCCTGAATTTGCTGAGAAGACTGGACACATTGTGAACATGATGAAAGGGAAGACCATCTTCAGCTGTACTAAAGAAGGCAAATCAACATTTTAGGATATAAAAACTGCCATTGCTCATGCCCCTACCTTGGTTTGCCCAAATTACAACAAAGATTTCATCATATACAACTATGCATCTGAACACACTCTTTTAGTAATTCTTGTTCAACAAGACTAGGAAGGTATGGAATCTCCTCTCTCTTTCATGAGTTTCCCTCTCAAAACCCATGAGATGAAGTATTCAAATAGAGAGAAGCATGCTTATGCCTTGGTGAAAGCAGTCAAACATTTTCGCTTCTATATTCTAAATTCACACACTACTGCCTTAGTTCTTGACACTACAGTCAAGTCTATATTAACTTAGCAGGAGTTTGGCACGAAAAGAGGTAATTGGATTGTAAAGATCAAAGAGTTTGATCTAGACATCAAGCTAACAAAGCTGGTCAGGGGTAAAGGCCTATGCCAATTAATTGCTGACAATAAGCCAGAAGACACACAACGTGAAGAAATTGAAGTGGAAGAGACACCAACAGTCCTTTTTGTCTCCACTACCAATGAGTGGTATTTAGGTATCACTCATTTTCTTACTTATGGTGAATGTCCTGCTCATTTGTCTTACAAAGAAAGGAGGACTATTAAATTGAAAGCTGCCAATTTTGTCCTTTGGGACAACGGCTTGTACAAGAGAAGCATAGATGGAGTATTCCTTCGCTATGTAGACAAAGAGAAACAAAGCCATCTTTTGAAATCTTTTCACAATCTGGCCTGTGGAGGACATTTTTTTGCTCTTGTGACTACTCACAAGATTCTGTGAGCCAGGTATTACTAGCCAACTCTTTTCCAAGATGCACATAAGTGGGTGAGAAAATGTGAACTCTGTTAGCAATTTATTGGAAGACCCAAGTTAGCTGCTATGCCTCTCAAGCCAACGATCATAGAAGAACCCTTCCAGTAATGGGGAATTGATTTTATTGGGACAATAAAACCATCTTCAAGTGTTGGACATGATTATGTCCTTAAAGCAACTGACTGTTTTACTAATTGGGTAGAAGTAATCCCAACTAAGCATGCTACTTCAGAAGTTGTATGCAACTTCCTCAAAGAGAATATCATTTCCAAGTTTGGAGTTCTAATCAAAATTGTTACTGATAATGCAGCTTGTTTCATCTCTCAAGAGATTACACAATTCTATTTCCATTATGGAATTATACTATCTCACTCTTCTGATTATTTTTCACAAGGGAATGGACAAGCTGAATCTAGCAATAAGAACCTTGTAAGTATCATCAAGAAGCTAGAAGATGACAATCAAAGGACATGGCACAAAGCATTGGTTGATGCTCTATGGGCAGACATAATCACACCAAAGAGGGCAATTGGTATGTCTCCTTTTCAACTTATTTATGGTATCAATGCTGAGATACCAATCACCTTAGAATCGCTAGCCTTGAAATTGGCAAAGGCAATTGAAGATCAGACATATGAAAGTTCTCTTGATAAAAGAATCATGTGCCTGACTGAGCTAGAAGAATAGAGAACTATGGTGGTGGATAGAATTGTTGCTCATCAAAGTCTAGTAAAGAAACTCTTTGACCAGAAGGCAAAAAATCATGATTTTTAGATTGGGGATTAAGTCCTGCTGTGGGACAAAAGGAGAGAACCAAAGGAGATGCATGGAAAGTTTGACTCCCTTTGGAGAGGCCCATTTATAATTCATCATCACATTGGTGAAAATAGCTTTCTACAGAAATATCAAGATGGCACACTCTTTTCTCTGCCTCACTATGGGCAGCATCTAAAACACTTCAACTCTTGAAGTATCAGATCATTGCATCTGTATATATGTATATTTGTACAAGTTTTTAATTCTATTTTGTTTTGTTTGTTTTCTTTTTGATGCCTTCCATTTTTTGGTAGTATGACTCTGGAGCCCAATGGTACACATGAAGGCACTAGAGATTCTGGACTTTACTCCCTTCAATTTTTTTTGCAATTGATAGAAGTTCCCCAACTGGAGCCAGCTATTGTCTCCCAAAAATATCACTCATTTTTGGGACAACATTTGAACTACTTTGATCCTACAGACCAAAATTGTCTCTTCCCTTCTTAAAATTTTTCATGGGTATTCAAATTCCTCATTTTTCAAGCTTCTCAAAAATCTACGACTCTGCAGGCTTAAATCTATAGACTTTACAGGCTTGAATCTACGGACTAAGCAGGAAGATAAATCTATGGACTCTACAGGCCAAATTCAACAGGCTTCATAGGTTGATTTTTATGGACTCTTTCAAGGTTAGAGAAAACTATAGACTTGTTTTCTATGGACTCTGCAAGAAGGTTCATTTCTACAGGTTTAACGGCTTCTATAGGCGGGTTCAACCAAAAGAATTAGTTTCTAACACTTGGTCATTTTTGGGATTGGTTCAATGCCTTGGTTCAAATAAAAATCTCCATTGACAAGCATCAGTAGTAGGTTTAACATCTTTTGGTTCAACATTAGGTTCAATGCTTTTGGTTCAATGGTAGGTTCAATCAAATGGTTCATCAATCGGTTCAAGGCTTCGTTTGAACCATTAAACCAAATCTTGGTTCAATGGTTGGTTCAACATCTTTTGGTTCAATGGTTAGTTCATTGATTTAGTTCAATCAAATGAACCATCAACTTGAACCATTTTGGTTCAAAGCCTTGGTTCAATGGAATAGTTCATCAACTTGGTTCATTCAATTGAACCATCGGCTTGAACCGTTTTGGTTCAAAGCTTGGTTCATTGGCTTGGTTCAATGTTTGGTTTAACCAAGCGGTTCAATGCCTTGGTTCAAAGGAGCGATCCAATGTAAAAGTTCAAAGAGCCTCCTGAAGGACAAGTGCCCTTGCAGAGGGCACTTGGTTGACAAAAATGCCCTTTGGAAGGGTCATTTTCAAAGGAGGCCGCAAAGGTAATTCTTTTGGAATTTAAAAAAAGACTAAGGCAGATAAAGGCATAAATTCCTTCAGACTTTTTATCCGAAGGAATTCAAGAAAGCGGTTGCAGGCAGAAAGCCTGAAGAAATTTACAAAGAAACAAAGGCAAAGTGATTGAACATTCTGCGGACTTTTGTCTACGAGAATTCACCTGCAGAGAAATCCAAGGGAAAATACCCACAGGAATTGTCTACAGGAATGCTCGATGAATAGTCCACTAAAGAAAAAGTTGTTAGAAACTCTAAAGAAGCCTAAAGGCCATCCGAAGACCACCCAAAGGGTAGATACCCTTGCGGGGGGCTCTTCCCAACCCAAAGCAGGTCATTTCTTAAGGCCCAAAAGGGCAAGTTAAATTATGGAAAGCGCTAAATAGAAAAGCTAAAAGAGGACCAAGGGGTGACATGCCCAAAGACATCAAATTCAACACAGCGAGCTAGCCATTGAAAACATAGTGACGGGCGCGCGAACGTCAATTTTAAAGCTCATAAAATAGCCATTGATCCTTTGAACCTACAAACACGAATGCATTCACAGGCTTTAAGGCCAAGACCAACAGAAAGTGAGGAAGGAACAGAACAACAAATTGAATCTAGGACCCAATTCAATTAACCAGGAAAGGAGGAACGTTGAAGGTAGGATTAGATCGTTAGGTGGACATTGAAAGTTGCAAACTTTCAATAGCATCACTTATTTCTCTACATTGATAAAATCAAATGGGTAAACACCCCTAAGTTCTAGCCTATCTTCTTAACAGATTCCAATGTAATATGATGTTTTACTATTCCCGGGTCCTTCTTGAAGATGCTATATAAGGGACTCTCTTTTATTGTAAATGGATCTCCTATTGACAATCAAAATGAAACTCTACCCAAATTGAAAGACACTTCTGAGACTTTGAGCTCAGTTTGTTTATCATATTTTGTTATTGGAATAAGAAAGCAAGTGGTTTTTTAGACTTTGTGCTATAATATCTTTGTTTTTGGGAAATTGTTCTTGTCTTTTTCCTTAATATATCTTCTGTTCCTTTAATTCAACAAGTAGAATTAGTGACAACAGTCAAGAAGGTGTCTTGAAGAGTCAACTGTGGAGAGACTTTGTGCCCCCATAATTTCCTTTAGTGTGTTTTCTTTTCATTTTTGTGTAAAAGACCTTGGGGTGACTTTGTGCCCTCATTATCCTTCGTATCTTACTCTTGATCAATTCAGGCATAGACTTTGTGTTGCATCTTGATTTGTTGGTTATTACATCCTTTGTTACATTTTGCTATTACTACTTGGAGTATTCTTGTGGCTTGCTGAATAGTACTTTTGAAAGAAGAGGAGTGATTTCTGTCATTTTCCTTGAGTTTCTCCTTTGATCTGTACACATCATATCTAAAGAAAGAGAGAAAGATGGTTTGTCCTACCCTTGAGTATTATTTTTTGTTTATATATATATAGTATATCTATAGGGAACCTCCCCTTGATGAGAGGAGAGATCAGTCCCCTTCTAATGTGGTAAACCTACACATTTGGATGACTAATATTCCTACTTTGGTTGATCAGACCTATTTTGTTTATCAGTATGTTGATAGACAAAATATTCAACCAATAGAATGGATTGGAGCTTCCCCTACAGATCGAGGATGGATTTAATTTTAGCTAGATCCAATTTGATTCCCAAAAGGGAAATGATAAATCCAATGAGTTTGCCATACAAGACCAAAAAAATACATTTCTTGGGATTGAGGCAAACATGGTAATGGATAAGTCTCTCAGAGATAGTTTTGAGAATGACTAAGTGATCCTTGTTATAGTTAGACTTCCCAAGGAGGTCATCCACATAGTTTTTGATGATTGTATGGATAAGGTCATAGAAGATGTAGGTCATAGCACATTGGTAGGTTTCACTAGCATTATTAAGACTGAAGGGCATGACTCTATAATAGAAAGTCCTGCATGGGGTGATAAAGGCAATTTTGTGTTAATCTTTAGGGGAAATCAAAATTTGATTATAACCAAAGAATCCATCCATGAGAGACAACATATCGTGGCCTACTGTAAGATCAATAAGTTGGTCAATGCTAGGTAGAGGAAATTCATCCTTTAGGAAGGTGAGGTTAATGTCATGAAAGTCCACATAGATACATAGTCCCCCTTTAGCTTTAGTGATAAACACGATGTTCAAAACCCACTGGGGATAATCAATGGGTTGAATGAAGTTGATAGAGAAGAGGAATTAAATCTCTTCTTTAAAAAGAAGGGCTATGCAAGGATGCATTCGTTGAAGTTTCTATCTAACAAGATTAGCTTCATGATTGGTTATGATGTTATGGGTGGTAATGGTTGGGTCAATACCAGGCATGTTGACATTTGACCAAGTGAATGCAATGTTATAGTTTTGGAGGAAGGTAGAGAAGTCCTAAAGTTCCTCAGTGGTGAGATAACAATGAAGTTTGATAATATGAGGGTTGACCAAAGTGCCTTTGCCAATATCCATAGTGGATTCATTCAACATGGTTGAGATTTTTAGAGGTAAGGATTTGTGGATAGAAGAATTAGAGGCACCTAGGTAGGTGAGAATAGATTCATCATCCTAGCACTGAATAATGTTAATAGTAATAGAGTCTTCTCCCACAAGTTTAGGATGGGTTAAAGTGATGGATAGGGGTACCCATTCCTTTTGATAAGTTAAGAGGCTGAGGGTTATTATGTTGATAGAAAAAAAAGTTAGGTGGGATGATGTCCTCATCCTCATACTCAAGTGGAGGGGATGTTGGTGAGGAAGGGGTTTCTTCTCCAATAATGGTAGTGGTAGGTCATGTGGATTTCTTATTATTGGGTAGAATGAAGATAAGGCCATGATTCTAATGAGGCTTTCAAGTTTTAATCAAGATCAATGTGTGTGGGCCATACTCATATCATCCTAAGCCAAACCTTTTTTAGGAAACCTATGGAGGTATATTTTGGCAAAGTCCAAGTTGTCCAAGTAAGAGAAGGTGGAGGTGAGTGATTGAGGTGAAGAGGGTATGGTGATAACATTGAGGGGCTTGTCAAGTCCCCCATAAGTGAAGTTGGTTTGATAGCTGGAGGTCCTAAAGGAACAATGGCTCTGATGTTAGGAGCATGACTTGGTTGATAATTGAGTTTTCCATATTCTTGGGGAGTTTGGAAGGCATCAAGGGTGAGGAGATGGTATTATCCAAGGGTAAGGCATTGAAAGGTAGGTTCTAAGGAATCAGTGGTTGGTATCTCATCTACAAGAATAAATGAATTGGTAGATGCCTCTGTGAAAGGGGAAGAAATGGCTTCATTTTCCATGGTTGAGGGCTTAGAAGTGGATGCCTGGGGTGATTTTTTTGGGGGTAGGAGGATGTCATTGGGATGGTAAGTCATGTTGCATGTTGTAAAAGGGCTTGGGTTAGCTTGCATGGTGACAACCTGACCTTCATGTTCAAACTTGACATAATGATGGAGGGTAGAAGGTACACAACCCATAGAACAAATCTAAGGTCTTCCTAGAAGAATGTTGTATTAGAATTCACCTTTGACCACATAAAAATATTGGGGAATGTGCAAGGTATTAGATGAATGTGGAAGACAACAGTTACCAAGGTAGTGGTCATGGAATCGTTAAAAGATCTAAGGATGGCTAAAGTTTTAGACATGACACTATCTAGTAATTTGAGTTGGTCATAGGCATGGGAAGCGATGATGTTGATGTTGGCTCCCCCATTGATCATAACCCATTTGATGTAGGTTTGGTTGATATGGATGATAATAAAGAGAGGAGGATCCAATTACTTAGGGTAGATAGAGGGTATCTCTAAGTCCTTGAAGGTAACAAGGGTAGAGATTTGGAGAGCAAATATGAAGACCTGTATAGGTTAGAAGTCTCTTGGTCTGATGTTAATAGATTGCATAGCCTTTATCATGGTCTAAAAATGGTGAGGTGAGGTGGAAATGAGCTCATAGAGGCTCATATTAGTTGGAGTTTGGTGGAGTTTGCTTAATAATGACCCTCTTAATGGATTCAAAGGGGTTAGCCTTAGAGGTGCCTAAGATGGTAACTTTAGGTTTAGCTAAGAATGAAGAGATTGGGATCTAGTTTGGTTTGGGGTAAGAAGGTGGGTATGTCCATAGAATGGACACCTTGGCCTTCCCTTTATCCTTTTGTTGTGATCATGTGACCACATTAATGGTGTGGATAGAGGGGAAAGATGTGATAGGAGGTTGGGTAGGTTCCCTGTCACTCTGAGGTGAGAGTGGGGGATTAGGAATGCTTTAGAAAATGGCTATCAGGTGTGTTGGTAGAGATGTCAAGGGGATTTAATCTAATAAGAGGTCATATTCCTCACAGAGCTGATAAATAATGGCCTAGAGAGCTTTGTAGTTCTCTGTGTCATGCCTAAGTGTCTTATGATAGGAACAGATTTGACAGTCATTATACAAAGTTAGTTTCAAACCAAGAGGATCAAAAGGTCTGATAGGAGGTAAGGTGAGGCAAGAAGCTTGTGAGAAAATTTGAAAAATGGTTGTATAGGATTCAACCAGAGGTGGAAAAGGTCTAGAGGATGTCATTTTGGTTAGTAATATGGGTATTTTGGTGATAATGGGTTTGGTGAGAGGGGATTTAGGTAAGGTGGTATTTCTAGTTAATGGTTTTGGTTTAGGCATGCTAGTGGTTGGACTATTTGAGGTTGATAGTCTGACCTTTGGTACTTTGGGAACAACCAGCCTATCAGATAGTAAGTGGGCTAGTGTAACCTATAGTGGTAGGCAACATATGTTAAAATGAGCCTGTTTCTCAAAAAAAGTTGAGGGATGAGGTCCCAAGATGGAAAGTAAGGTGGAAGGAAGTAGAGTCCTAGCCATATGGCCTTTTAATGGTTTCACCTCTTTGGTTGGTTGGGTTAAGGCTTGGGTATAGGTTTAGATGTGGTTAATTTCACTTTTAGAAATAGATAGACCAAACTCTATGTAGGAAAGGCACCAAGATTTATGAAGGGTTTGGTTGGTTGTTTTATTTCTTGAGATATGATTGCCTTAGTTGATTTAGAGAGTGAGGGGTTTGGAGAAGTTTTGATTGGTTTCAGAGGGGATGGAGAAATGATAGATTGGTTGGTTAAACGTGTATTGAAAGGTTGGGATTTGTTGATGTAAGGGATCCCTAACTATTCCTAGAAAGTGGTTTGATCCATATCTAGTTTTAAGGCAAATTCTAATATATAAACTAATGTAGACAAAGGTTTGTGTACTAATCTTGATCTTTGGGTAGTGGATGTAAGGGATAGACTCATATGATGGGAAGGATGGGTGGTAATTTGGTCTGTTTCCTTAAGTGAGGGACATAAGGTTGAAATAGGTAGTTTCTCCATGAGAGGTGTTGGTGATGAAATTTCACCTTTAGGGATAATGTCCATATGAGTAGTGGTTTGTTTGATAGTTAGGGGAGATGGTGAATTAATAATTGTTAGTTGCTTAGATATGCTAGTTGAGGTGGTATTTGATGATTCCAAATCCTCTATGAGTGAAACTAGGGAGAAAGGAACCTCCTTAATTAGGGTCTCCAAAGGAGGGAAAGTTCACTCCATCACCTTAGTAGATGAGATGGGGAAAGAGTAGGTAGATTAGATGTTTGAGTCTTCATGGATGAGTGTATCAAGGACCATATTGACCATGTGGGCATCATGGGAGCATTTGGCATGTGTGTCCTCACTTTTGATAGGGGCATGGTTAGGAAAAGGTTTCTTGAAGATGTTAAAAACTTGATTTTGGGGGGCATCAGGGTTATCTAACATGAGTTCCCCCTTGTCAATAAGGCTTTGAAAAACATTCTTGAAGGTATTACATCAGCTGACATTCTGTCTAATTACCCAATGAAAATCACAAAGATCATTCTCATTGTACCAAGTAGGTGCAAGATGAGAATAATCAAACTGCTGAGGAGGTTTGATGGAGGGAAGTTGTATGAGGTTAGCTTTTAGTAGGTTTTCGAGAACTAAGGCTTAAGGTTCTCCAAGTGGAGTGAACTGTTTTTGGATACTTCGGTTTGGGTTCCTTGTGTTTTATTTGGAGGTAATGGGAATTTTTTTCTAATTGACATTGGGTAGAGGGGCAGTTTTAAGGACAACTACATTCATAGTTCCCTTGCTCTTATTCTGGTATTAGCTTGATCGCCTAGTTTGGAGGAAGAGATTTCATTGGTCTTGAAGGTATAGTTCTTGTTTTGTAACTTCAATTTATCCTCATCTATGGCTCAGTTCTATAGTTTATGTGCCATGGTAAAAGCTTCGTCAAAATTTCTGAAGCTTTGGACACATAGTGTAGAAGATATATGTTTGGTGCAATTTTGAGCAAAAACCTCTATAAGTTTAGGTTGAGGCAAGGAAAATGAAAGCTGATTAATCAATTTTCTCCAGTGGGCAATGAAATCGATGATGAACTCATCATCGAATTGCCTGATATAATAGAGGTTAGTGATAGAGACCTTCTTGTAAATGTTAATGGAGAAGTGATCTAAGAAGACTTGAGATAGTTGGCTAAAAAAAATGATTGAATGCTTGGTGATCACACTATACTAGTCAAGTTCTGGGTCAGATAAAGACATGGGGAAGGTATGAAAGAGATGGGCATCATCATAATCAATCATATAACATATGTGTCTAAAATCGCTAAGGTGTTGTTGGGGGTCTTCCTTGCTTTGAAATATGGAAATTTTTAGAAGCTCCCATTGAGGAGGGTAAGGTCTGATAGGAATAGAAGGATGAATAGGTCCATTACAAATTTGATCATAGGATAGAATGTTATGAGCTCCTAAAATGGATGACTCAAGCTTTGTCATCTTATCTATGAGAATCTTCATTAGGTTAGTTTGAGGTGATGCACTAAAAGGGTTTTAAGGTGGATATTGTGGTTAGGGTTGGGTAACATATTGGTAATTATTTGGTGGTTGAGGGGTTGTCAAATTTTGGAATGTGGATGTTATAGGTGGGGTAGATGAAATACAAGGGTAGGTAGGTGTTGGTTGTTGAGTAGAGGGTACATACCCTTGTGGGTTAGCGATGTATCATAGGTTTGGTGCAATATGTTCCTATTGAGGGATTCATATAGGTTGGGGATGAATGACACTTCGGTTGGTGACAAGGGGAGAAGTAGTAACCTTCATGCTAATAGGAAGTGAAGTAGAAGGGATAAATACTATTAAGCTTAGTAAAGGGGTATTGACCAATGGGTTGGGTTTGACACATGGAAGGTTGGTAATGTTGGTAGTAGGTGCTCTAACAATGAGTGGAGTGTGATGGGTTAATGGTTGGGTTTTTACTAAGGTGGAGGAATCATTGGTAGGGATGGAAAGTGTAAGGGTAGTGGTTGGTTAAAGAGGTTGGTTTTTAGTTGTGGCATCAAAGGAGTTAATAGAAAAAGATGATTGGGTAGTCAAAGGTTGGTTGGTGAGTACAAAAACAAGAAAAACCCTCATAAGGTAGGATGACATGCCATAAGGAGGATCTTGAGATGGAGTTGAAACTAGGGCATGGTGAGGGGAGGTGTTGAGGTAATGTTGGAGGGAAACTGGATTGTTATAAAAAAAGGGGTTAAAGTCCATGTCTCCCTAAGAAAATACCCAAGGAAAAGTAGGGATTCCCAATAGATGGGGTGAGTTTTCTACTTCAAAGATGTATTCCATCGATGAGGAGGTAAAAGAGGTTAATTTGAGTGACAGGTTATACACTACTAGGTCTCTTCATTGATGGTGAGTGAGAACCAAGTAAGAAGGGGGTGAGAATAAAAAAGAATGAACTCACCACTCAAATAGAAAGAAGACAAAAAATTATCAATGTAATCAAGACACACACTAGGAGGTACATTAAGCCTAGTGGTTAGTTTTAATATCGCTTTTGGATTATGCCTTAGTTTATGAGAATGTGTGATAGAAGTTGGCTTATAGATCAGGTACTATAAAATTAGTTTATGGTTGGTTTTGGGTTATTTTAAGTGCTCAAAAGAATCTATATTGGAATCAATATGTGGCTTGGTATTGGGGCCTACCCCCTCACTTCACACACTATAATGATAAAGGTGTCGGGTGATTAGCCAATATATATTGATATTTAGAGTTTATACTCAACCAGAGACCTGAGTTGGTTCTACCCTTGGTAATGACCTCCAAGTAGGATTGTCAAGAAAGGGTAAAGTGATCACTTGGTGATGAAATCCTAGTTGGGCCTTATCTCAAATTATTTTTATGTCTAACTAATGAAAGTGGTTTGGCTAGTGTGTGCAACAAAAGTAGTGTTATGATAAGATTAATATGATTTAATTCAAAGTGAACTAATTTTAAAATCAACTGATTTAATTCAATGTGAACTAATGTTATGATTTAATGATGAACTGAGTGTCTGTTTGGGGACCGAATGGCAGCATTGAAATAGTAATCATTTGTATGGCCATGGAGGGATCTCATTTATTTACTGGATGAGAGGAGAGCTTACAATAGTGGAGACTCGTTTTTGTGCGACATTGTAATGGGAGATCTTTTTTGCATGGTACTCTACTTTTACCTCATTTTTTTGTATTGCAGATGGTTCTCGGGTTGGTTTTCCAGTCTGAGTTGGACTACCTTTCCGATCTGGTTTGCGATGGTATTAGTGTTTGGATGGGGGAAACTTTGTTTACTCTGTGTTGCTGCACCTCGTGTGATAGATGGTTCATTTCAGAACTATGTTTTTAAAACCTGTTTGGCCTTCAGTGACCAGATCTAGTTTTGTTTAGGTTTTAGGTCCTTGTAAAACTTGGTTGCTTTTATTGGTTTTTATTGGTGGTTTTAGGTCCCTGTAAAACTTGTATTGATACTGTCCTGCAGTATGTTTTAGGAATTCCTTTCCTGGTGGGCATTAATGTTTGATCTTTCTTGAATCTGTTAAAGGGTTTTTGGACCCCTTCAAAACCTATTTTTACCTTAATCTAAAACTAATGTTAAAATCAATCAATGGATGTATTTGATTTTAAGCCCAAAATAAATTTTAGTTTCAATTATGAGCATAGATAGAGAGAAGAGCATACAAATGCAAATAAAAAATGTGAGTAGAGACTCTAGGTCCCACCAGGTGTGCCAGAATGTTTCATGTAAATTTTATCTTTAAGTTTTAAGAAAGAGAGAAAAGAAACATGATACGGGTATGGTTTAAAAATCTATTTTTTTATGCGTGCATTCAATCAAAATATTATGAAGATCTCTTCTTTAGATTGGGAGGAAGACTTACAGATAAGAAAGCACTAAGCAAAATTATTTGTTAGGAATATAGATGGGTGGATTGCCTAGCGATAGATAGATCCTAAAAGTGAGAGATTCCTTAGGGGCTATCAATCCATACATTTTAAACAATTAAGTTCACAAAATTGGAAAGAAAGTACTTGCATCAATAATCAAAAGGTACTAAAACTGAACACAAGAATGCATGCTTGAAAAATAGAATAGAAATGATTAAATTAGTGATAAACTAATTAATACTAGTGCTAAGGGGTTGGGATATGCTTCAAAAAATTTGAAATGGGTCTGTGAATGATCAAGAACATAGAAAACCAAGTTTGGTTGAGGGTAGATGAGTGAAAATGACTTGCTAGTTTTCACTACCGCAGTGATCATAAATGGTTAGGGTAACCATTGGTGGTTAAGGTGACCATCAATAGTCAAGTTGATCATTAGTGGTTGGGTAGACTATCAATGATTAAGTTAGTAGTTGACAGTCACTGTGTAAGTTTTAAGTTAGTGGTTGCTAAATAATAGGATTTGAAAGGTGGATTTTGGGAGATGGGCAAGGGTTGGGCTGATTGTGAAATGGGAATAAAGTAAATGAATATTGACAAACAAGTACTTGTATTACCAAAATTTGATTAGGTGAGTGGTTGAAGTAGTTATCCTATTGGTGAAATCTACCTTAAATCTAATAGAGTAATGATATTGGAGAACTTAGTTTAGAGGTGATGGTGAGTCAGCTCTTAATAAGATTACTAAGTTGTTGATGACATTGATGAAGATGATAGATGTTGATTGACCTATAAAAGAAAATCTTGAATACCTAAGCTCATAATAATTATTGAAGATGGATTTAACCTTCCAATCTCTTCTCTTTTTGTAGGCACAAGAAAGAGGTTGAATTCAAGGTTTAACTAGGCCATCTAAATATAACTTGTCTATGTAAAGGCTCACAAAAAAATTTAGATGAGTTATATTTTTAAAATGTCAATGGATGACTGCATGTTTTTAGTTGAGGAGGTGTACCTTAATCATCAATGGTCAAGGTTTCCCAAGGGTAATCATCGATGGTTACCTTGACTATCGATGATTACCCTAACCATCAATAGTCAGGTTGACAAAGGTAAAGGTCTTGAATGCTAGGTTGAGTCAGTTTGTAAAACTAACTATAGGTGAACTTGTTAGGCTATATTGGTGTAGATTGGTCCCAAGAGGGTCCTAGGTAGGTCCAGGGGGATTTTCAACATTTGGAATTGAAGTGTGTAGATTTTTGGTGTCTACACTAGCAACTCATCCTTTGGATTATGTGAGCAATCGGGATCCACAACATCTAGCCATTATCTAACCACCAACCATTATTATTCTAGTTCCAAACATTCTCCACTTTATAAAACCCAAACCTAGCCAATCAATACCTACCAACCAAGCCAATTAGTACCTCAACCAAGCTAATCATTAGAGGATGAGTTATGTTCAAAACTAGTGTTTTACAATTGATTATAAACCAAGACCAAGGAAACTAACTAATCCAAAATGTTTTTGTTGAACCAATCATTTGTGATAAGTTAACTTATGATGAGTCACCTTCCAAACCTATTCTTTTTGTCGAGGAGTCTCACTTTGACGAGTCAGTCTTGATTGAGTCACTTTTTAATGATTATAACTACCTTTGAAAAAAATGTTAACTCGACCATATGCCTTTTTTTTAGGAGCCTCCCTTTGGCAAGCCAGCCTTTGAGGATTTGTCTCTTGACCTCTTTCCCATAATTTTAGAATCTCACTTTGACAAGCCAGTCTCTATAGATCCCATCATGCCATCATAGGCTAATCCTTGTCCAAAACTAAATATTCAACAAGACATCATTACAACAACATCCACATCAAATGTAGAATCATAATTAGATTCAACTTCTACTCTTGAACCAACATCAGATTTAACATCAGAATTAGAATCAACAACATTATCAACATCACATTTAGAGTCTATTGAGTAAGAATCAGATTCAAAAGAAGAATACGTTTGTGGATATTCCAACATTGGCTATGTGTGCCTTGCAGTTCAATTTGAATACATTTGTGATCCTTCCACAATTTTTAAGATGATTACTTTATCATCTACATAAGTTTTCCTAGTATCTTTTATGAGGATTATGATGCCAACCCCCATTCTAGTACCATTCCATAAGCCATTACCACCAACCAATATAACCATTTTATTAACCTTCCATCTCTCACAAATGTCGATTCAGATTGACAAAATCATACCTTATTGAACTACATCCATGGAGATACATCAGTTAAGTAAGAACAAGGGGGCCAAGACCACATTTATGTAGAAGAAGAACACTCTCCTAGTGAAACCTTCTCAGAGGTGCTATGGGATAATCAAAGTTCAAACATAGCATCTTTTAGTGAAACCTTTTTAGAAGCACTAGAAGATAATCAAAGTAAAAAGTCAATGTTCATTAGTAGGACCTTCCCAAAGGTACTATGGGATAATCAAGAAAAATTCATTGGTATAAACCTCTTTGAGGAATCAATAACTGAGCACAAAAGTTCTTCACTTCTTGATGAAGACATTATCAAAGATTAAA
Source organism: Torreya grandis (assembly GCA_037957365.1). Classification (NCBI taxonomy): domain Eukaryota; kingdom Viridiplantae; phylum Streptophyta; class Pinopsida; order Cupressales; family Taxaceae; genus Torreya; species Torreya grandis. Next base: position 3,070,771 of record JARHVA010001523.1, read on the forward strand.
TCAACATAGCTTCCAATCTATAGCCTAATCAGATGGTAACTACTCTCAAGCCCAAATAATAGAAAAAATTGGTGGTCCTATTAATAGAATATTTATAAGTATGCATCCCCACCATATCCAAAGTTATGTCAAATCCAAAATCAACAACATTATGTGTGCTTGAAAATACTAATATTTATTTATTTCCCCACCACCATTCATTCCATTATCCTCTATCATTCCATTTCCTAACTAAACCTATAAATCAACACTTATCCATCCTTGGTTACACTTTCCTTTGTAGAGGTTACAATATTACTTTGTCTCAACATTTAAATAAAATAGAATAAACAACCAATGAAGATCAAAAAAATATTTTTGGCATCCAAATTTGTAGCTAGTTATTGATAGAGCAACTATTCATAAGAGGTGTGGGATAATAATTAACATGATTGACTATTCTGGTTGTATCATTTGTTGATCAAGACGTGCATCTCCCAATTAAAAAGAAAAATAAAATATAAAACCACACCTAGGACAAACACATCCAACCCAAAAACTAATCACCATCGAAACACAAGCATGTACCATACCATTCCTTTTGTCATTGTCACAAACCCATCTAGTCACGTTACCACTTGGGGGCAACCCTCCTATCGTTTTATTCTATTTGTTCTACCATACCTTTCCCATCAACCAAGTTGTTTTCTCCCTCCCTACTCAACCCTTTGATCTTGGTACCATTCTATTGGTTTCATAGCCACTTTCAACAAGAGGATTTAGATTTAGTTTCAACTGTGGATTTAGTATCCTGAATAGAGGTAGTATTTTGGAGCAATGAGATAGAAGTTTGTCAGTTGCATCCTTCATTTCTTGTTACATTCTCTCTTATTGTCAAGCTATTAATTATAACCTCCTATGAGCAACTTAGTATCATTGACCTATGCCATTATTTTATAATTATAACTGCTTATGGGAAAATTAGGGGCAACAATTATTTATCATGCCTTAAAATATTACCTTGCCATTCCTATGATGTATTGTGCCATTTACCATCTTTGCCTATTTTGTTAGAATTTGCTACTACACTAGTCAAATTCATCCACTATAAGGTGGAACTACTATGACCTTAGGCCATTTTAGGACTATGTGGGTCATGTTTGATTCATATTGAGGTCAACTCAGTCCCCCTAAGCCATGCTCTTACCATTTTGTGAGCAACCTAATCCACTCTCTCACCATTTTGTGAGTGTATACACATTATATTTTTAACTTTTATCAATTACTGACACTTTACATCTTGAAATAACCCATCAAGACTCAATCTCTCTGAGGGCACACCCTAATGGGTCCACTAGGAAAGGGGTGCGTAGACCTTTGGTGCTTCACAGGATTGTTGTCCCTTTTTGACATATTATTACCAATCCAACCAGATCCCAAAACCATTACCTAAGCTATTTCTCCTCCCTTGAGTATTGCTCCAGTCTTTTCCTCTTTTTATCCCTCCTTTCTTATCTTAAACTCCTTTTTGACTATCGATTGTACTGGGTCAACTAGGTCAACCTAGTATAATTTAGGGGTATTTTTTACTTTCTTAGCTTGTTATCCCCTTGACCGACCTAGCTTAGACTTGGTAAATTATCCTTGAAAAGACACTAGGTCGATTGGGTTGAGCCCATACAACTGATGTTCTTGGAATGATTTAGGGAAAGATCCACCTATATATACAAGATCATTTTGGCCATTATTTATATGTGCAATCAAGAGTTATTATTCACTCACACTTCTTCACAATATACTCTTCTACCATTCTACTTGAGGAGACTTAGCTTAGGTTTATTAATTAGAGAATCTAGTCTTGTGGATAAGTCTTGGATGATTTGGCCTTTCTTAGTGATCCTTAAAAACCACAACAACCTCTTGTGAAGCCCCTTTGGCCAAGGGAGAGATTGATTCTCAATGGGTTCACATTTAGGTAAGTATACTATAACTTTGTTTTCCTCTCTTTTAGTAGATAGAAGTAACATAAGTGTTGGATTGAATAATACTATCTTTCATATTTCATATATTAGTGTGTTACTCATCCTTACTTTAATTGAAGTTCCCTATACATATTTATTTTATTGTTTCTAACCCCCACTTTGTGCCACAAGATTTGGTGTGCACTAGCTTAGATTTTACTTTATTGTCATTAAAATATAATGATGTTTTAAAACTTAGGACTCCATTAGGGTTGTTGTGTGATTATGTTAGACTGTAAGCTTTGGAACCCTTCCTAGCATGATATGTTGTGACAAGTGATCCCCTAATTGCGTCTAACAGATCCCCATATTGGTCATGCTCCTGCTTAACAAGTGTATCCTAATTGAAAGTGTAGGTATGATCTATCTTATCCAATCTAGGATTAATTCATATACATGATGTATTTTTTATTGCATACATTTTGGTAAACCTGATGAGAACTAACCCTTGCAATATTTTTTCACTTTTACTTTATTTTTTCATTCTTTTTATCATATATTTTGACATACTGGATCGATTCTATTAAACCAATTATTTTTATTTGTGTATAGGTTTATATAATTAGGTAACTACTTTGACCCAGTTGACGTAGTATAGATTTCTATCCTTTTAGACAACCATTTCAACCTACTAGGTTGACCCAATCGACCCTTTATAGTTTTAGCACATTTGAATAGGTTCCTTTATAGCTTGTTCGATATTGTTGACCCAGTTTATAGGTTTCTTAAATATACTTCAAGGTAATTCATCAATAATCTTCCTTCATTACAGCTCTGATCCACCAAGTTTCCTTTATACCTCTCTATTTATTTCTTTTCTATCTTTATTTCACATTTTGTAGGCTTTAGAACTTCCCTTACACAGTCAATTGGATTGACAGTGTTGACCTAGTTCTGTGTTTTGTGTGTTGTTTTAAATAACTAGATCGACACTGCAAACCCAATTTATTTTTAGACCTTGATTTTGCAGTACATGTTGAACCTTGTCAACCCTATTCTATATTTTTTGCATATAGTGTCAACACTATACCTTGTTTTAAAATAGAATTAACCTCATATCTGTTAGTAATTATTTCACACCTTTCTTTTCCAATTGTTTGCATGCTTAAAATATTTCACATAGTTTAATTAGGGGATTTTCAATTTATCACTTAGTTTCACTATTTCTATTTTATGCATTTACATCCAAATAAAAAATATCTAAACAATCACTTTAACATTGATCTACTCTAGGCCATCCTACTTGGATTTTATCACCAATAGGGAAGCCAACTTGATGCTCTGATCAAGTATAAATCATGGTTAATGGTATATTTTGGCTAAGCACCTATCACCCTTATTATTTTGGTGTATGAAGTGAGGGGGTAGGCCCTAATACCAAGCTTGTATCATTTCCACTATATTCCCTTTCAACCCAAACTACCTAGAACCATCCTTAGATTACTATCTAGTACCTTGCTTATAGCTAACTTTTAATCACATTAAAAATCATATCTTAATAATCTAATTAACAATCATGTTGACCAATTAGTTAGCTCTTTACTTTTCAAATTGATTACTTGCTCTTTACTCAATTATGTGTGTAAAAGCCTTCATTATCTAGTGTCAGTGTAAGGTTTTATTCTATGTGCCTCAATTAGATTGCCCAACATTGATCTAATTGATTATTTTTTTCCTTTTAGCTCTTATTTTCCTAGATTAGCTACAAAAATTATCTTGTTTTAGATCATAACTTATTATCATCTTTCTCTTTCTCCTTGATTATTGTACTATATCAACCCAATCAACCTTGTATAGTCTATAATTCCTTTTCCATATTTTTCCTACCTCTGTTCACTTTATCGAATTGACTTAGTCAACCTTGTATAGTTTAAAGGCCCTATTTTTTATACTGGATCAACCCAGTCGATCCTGTACTATATTTTGCTTTCCCTATTTTTTTATCTAACTCTTTATCTTTATAATCTTGTATTTTGTTCATCTCTCTTCAATCAAAATGAAATCATCTATCAAAATCTTCTTGGATAGCTTGAATTCATTTAGGTACTATATGGGATGTTCATTTCTTCCTCTATTTTCCTCCCAAGAGAACCATCACTCTTGGGTCACCTCTTCTCCTCCATCTATGAACTACAATATGGTGCAAATAACACCTCAAGATGAAGTTGATGAATCTGATCCTTTCTCTACTTACCAAGAAACTTCTCATCTTCAAAACATTCACATTAATGTGGGAGTAATTCATACAAGCTTATTTAACAGTCCCACTAGTAATCCATCTTCCTCTAATCCTCTCCCTAATACCAATTTGGGGAGTGCTCCTACCAACAACAACCTACCTCTCGATACAACCCAATTTTTAGACCAAGTTATTCAAAAAATGAACATTATGCAAAAATTTAACACCAACCAATTGATTCAACTTTAACAACACTTAATCAATGTGGCTAATCAACCTCAAACTATTCATCCTCAAGCTAATCCTAATTATATTCCTCCACCTCTTAGGGATGCCTCAGCTAATGTTATTCCTTAATCCATAATGAATAAAATGATGCTTCAAACCATTTAAAATGAGCCTTTATTTCCCTTCATTATTTCCATTGATATTGGTAACATATTTCCAACTATCAACTATGATGGGACTAAGGACCCTGCCTCATTTCTTAAATCCTTTGACAACCTTTACAAAAAGGGGATCCAAAATAATACATTTGCCACTACTAAAATCTTAGTCAAAAATTTTACCAGTGATGTATTAGAATGGTATAATCAACTTCTCCAAAATTTTATTTAGAAACTTGAAGATTTGGTTAATCCTTTGGTTAAAGAGTTTCTACCATAATGTTCTTCCCAAAAATTGTCTTAGCCACTTTATCAATGCTAAGCAATATAAAATTGAATTAGCTCATGACTTTATAAAAAAATGGAAATATTTAGCTCATAAAGTTGATCATAACATGAATGATGATAATCTATTCAAACTCTTTATCATAGATTTAACTCTTACTCTCCAATATAAGGTTTAAACCTTTGTTCCTCAAACACTTAATGAAGCTCTTGACCAAGCTAAGTGCCAAGACTTTCTTATGAATCAATTCAAAGCTAATCCTAAAATTCTTAAATGATATTTCCAAACATCCAATGCTATCACTACTAATGCTCCACAAACCAAATAAGGAGTTTCTAAAACTGATATTCCTTCACCTTCTCGTACACCTCTTTTAGTTCAACAAATGAAACAATTTTTACCACCCTCAAAACCTTTCATCTATCCCAATGCTCATCCTGAGTGGTATGACCCTAATCTATTTTGTTAGTTCCATTTTGACATTGGGCACTCTCATGAATCTTTTAGAGGGTTCAATAAATTTGTTGTATCATATATACTTGGTGATTCATTCAATCATGAAGCAATGATCAATCTTCGTCATCAAGAATACACTATTGCTTCCCAAAAATGACAAACTTTCAAAGATTCTACCTCTTATAACCAAAAATCTTCTTCTAATAATCAAGTAAATATCAAGGATGTTTGTGCCATCTATGTTGATTAAGACCAATATTATAACAACTCTCAATATGTCAATACTACCAAGGTCAATTATCTTTGTAAACCTGCTCACAAATATCCCATTACCAATTCTAAAAATCCATATTTATAAGAACTTCTTAAAGATACTACCACCTCTAATGTTGATTCGAAAGCACCTGAGGAACAACTTCCTCCTTCCAATCCTCCAACCACATCTATACTTTTTAAAACTAATTTACCTTCTAAAACTCATGTTGATTCTTCTAAATCTTATTGGAATTTTCTTGAAGAACTCAACTTTATGTCTTGTAATATTCCTCTTATGGATTTGGTTTACACTTCATCCTATAATCATAAACTCCTTATGCAACAACTTCAATAAATTTAATATCCATCCTCCATTGATAAAGAACCACCTTCTATTGACTCTCAACCTACAAATGTCAACACCATTGAAACCATGTGTCCTTCTTCCAAGCCCTCTATTGAATTATTTGAGGAGGACATGATCAATGATGAAATTATTTTTTGTGTTGATGATCTACCGCTCTTTATTAAAGTAGGCATTAATACCACTCTTATTCAAAAAATTCTAGTTAATGAGGGTTTTGGTATTAATGTGACATCCTTATGGCTTATACAATAACTTAGTTATAACAAGGATCATCTTAATTAATCTCATCTTACTTACTATGGTTTTGATAAGACTAATCAGAATCCACTTGGTTGTATTTGGTTTCCATTAACCATAGGACCTAAGACCGTTTGAACCAAGCTTATGGCCTTTGATCTCCCTGTATCTTACAATAACCTTCTTGGTCATCCATGGACCCATCAAATGTGAGTTATTGATTCTTCTGGTAGTCAACGTATTAAATTATTACATAATTTAAAATGGTAAAACTATGAAGCTAATCTCAATCCATGGAGTATCCAACTTTCTAATCTTAAACTTCAATATTGTATTCCTACAAATCTTAAAATTAATAATGCTCTTTACCTGAGTTCATTAACATGAGTCCTGATCTACAAGTTACTATTGTAGATTTCAATGATGATGAACCTAATGAATTAAAACACACTTGCAATACCACCAAGTTACCTCCATATATTTCACAATGACTTCTTCCCTATTACCTAGAGACTTTACTATTCTTCTTATTTATGAGATTACCAACTCTCCCCCTCCATGCAATTCTTAGGAGCCTTATTTACCAGAAGATGCCTTCACTTGCAATGATTTTAGAGTGGCTAAATTATTTCAAGATCCTCTCATCATGTCTCCTTGTATATTCAATAATATTGGTATTTCAACTTCTAAAACTCCCGTTTATTATCAATCTTGTATGATTTCTCCAACATATGATGAAAGCTATATCATGGATTAAGCTCAATCTAGAGATTTGGATGTCCAACATTACTTATAATTAATTATCTTGATGTTAAACCTATGCATCAAAAGAAAATATTTTTTTTGTCTAAAGTTTCAAATTTATGTCATAAGGAAATCATCAAATTACTTAATGCTAAATTTATCAAACTAGTGGATTATTCTGAATGGGTATCCAACATTATTCCTATTCAGAAGAAAGTCATTATAGTTATTAGTATTTATATTCATTTTGAAAACCTTAATATTACTTGTCCCAAAGATAACTTGCCCTTACCTTCAATAGATGCCATCATTGATTCCACGACTGGTTATAAAATGTTATCTCTTATGGATTGTTTCTTGGGATATAATCAGATTCATATCACTCTCGAAGACCAACATAAGACTAATTTCACCATGAAATGGGGCACCTATTGCTATGTCAAAATTCCCTTTGGTCTCAAGAATGTCAGTTTCACTTACCAACGTGTAATGACTCACATCTTTCATGATCTCATTCACAAAATTGTTGAAACTTATGTGGATGATATTATTACTAGATCTAATCAGTGTAAGAATCATCTTTCCAATCTCACTATCATCTTTGACCATCTCATTAAATATAAAGTTAGACTTAATCCTTACAAATCTATCTTTAGAATCACATATGTTAAATTATTAGGATTCTTATTCTCTCTTCATGGCATTGACGTTGATCCTGACAAAATTAGTGTTATGATCAACATGCTTATTCTTCATTATATTCTCAACATTAGTACTTATTTAGGAAAGCTTTGGGAAATTCGATGCTTCATCCTTGAAATGACATATTGAATTCACTTCATCAATTCCCTTCTCAAGAAAAGTATTGCTTTAGAATGGATGGATCCATGTCAAAAAGCCTTTAGTAACATGAAAGAGTCTTTACTTCATCCACCTACACTTTGTCCTCCTTCCAATGATAAAACTTTGATTCTATATACTTCTTCCACACCTATTTCAGTTGGGGCAATGCTTATCCAACAAAATGATATGGGAAGATAGTATGTTATTTACTACATTAGTCAAGGCCTCATCGATTATGAAACATGTTATACCATAATTGAGCATGATTGCCTCACTATCTATTTTTTGGTTGAAAAGCTTTATCATTATATGCTTTACCAAACTACTTATGTCAATGTTCATTCTGAACCCCTTCATCATTTCTTCTCCAAAGCCTTTGTTCCTATAGATAGAATTGGAAAATGGATGGTCCTCCTTAAGGGATTCGATCTTCACATCGTCACTCAAAAATTTGTTAAAGGGAAAGTCATAATTGACCAACTTGCTATAGCTCCCATTCTAACCACTTCTTCCCTTCGAGATGACCTTTTAGATGATAATATTCTTTACATTAAATTTCTTAATCAAGCTATCTCTCTTAAAGATTATTTTCATAGCTTTATCACTAATCTTTAAGTCAATAATCTTGAAGAATCTTCTCCTCCCTCCAGTACTACTAAAGAAAAATAGTTATCAAGGAGCTCCCTAAAATCAATTTTGACTTGCATGGGGATACTTGGACCCTCCACTTTGATGGTGCTAAATGACCTCAAAGATTTGGGGTAGGTTGCATTCTCACAAGTTCTCTTGGTAAGATCATTCATTTAGCTTTTCATTTCACTTTTGATGTCACCAATAATATGGATGAGTACAAAGATATTATTTTTAGGCATGAGAGCTACTCTTGATTTAGACATTCAATACCTTCATGCTTTAGGTGATTTTCAACTTATTTGCCATCAAGTTAATGGTGACTATCAATGTAAAATTAAGAACCTTATTACCTATCATCAAATTGCAACCACTCTTGCTAAGGATTTTATCTCTTTCACTATTGAGCCTATTCTTAGAGATTGAAATTCCATTACTGATTTTCTTGCCTATTCAGCTTCTCTATTTCATCCACATCATTTTTTTCTGATCATTCATTTGTTATACAAATAAGAAAATCTCCATCTTCAACTCAACCACCAGATTCAATATCTGTCATATTGAGGCTATTACCACTAGACAAAACCCTTGGTATAAAGACATCATTCAATTCTTAGAACACCAAACTTATCCTCCTAATTTAGACTCCTATGAAAAAACACACATTTGTAGATAAGCTTTCAAGTATGTATTTCGACACATCATCCTTTATTACCGTAATGTTGAAGGTGCCTTGCTTCATTATGTTATGAAAGATGAGGTGCCTCATTTTTTTGAACAAGAACATGGGGGCATTTGTGGTGGTCATAATAGTGGACATGCTATAACACATAAATTCCTACGTATGGGTTAATTTTGGCCTACTCTTGAAAAAGATGCAATTAAATATGCTAAAAATTATACTCCTTGTCAGCTTCACAATGATCTTATCCATTAACCTCATTTTGAGCTTCAAAATATTGAATCTCCTTAGACATTTTACACATGGGGATTTGATCTCATTGGTAAAATTCCTTGCTCCCAAGATGGGCATGTCTTTATCATCATTGTGATCAAATATTTTACCAAGTGGGTAGAAGCCGTGCCCCTCGTTAACATCACTAGTCCTACCATTTCCAAATTTATTTTTAATGAAATTATTTTCTACTTTTGCATTCCTCATACCATCATTTTTTATAATAGTGGTAACCTAAAAACAAACATGTTAAACAACTTTGCAACACAGTCACGATTAATCACAAGTTTTTCAGGCCTTATCATTCACAATGTAATGGTCAATCTAAGGCAACTAATAAAATTCTCAACCAAACCATCCAAAATATAATTCATAAAACCCACATGGATTGACATATTCATCTTTACCCTACACTTTGGGCCTATCAGACTAGCATACACATTTCCATTGGGGAAACTCTATTTTCTCTAGTCTATGGTTTTGAGTCAGTTCTTCCTTTAAAAGTTAAGCTTGCCTCTCTTCATATATCTCTTCATGGCATTATTCCTAATAAATAATTGTGTGAAGCTCACCTTCATGCCCTTGATCTTCATGATGAACATCATCTTTCTGCCTTGTATCATAACTGCCAATACAAGGCTTGCCTCACTCGACAACCTAACAAACATGTTAAAATCTGCACTTTTAATGTTGGTGACTTTTTCCTTAAATTAGATTAAAACCCATGATAAATAAGGTAAATGCACCCAAAAATGGTGGGGCCCATATTTAGTTAAAGACATTCTTAGTCTAGACATTTACCATCTTTAAACCAATGAAGGCCATGTTTTCAAAAATCTCGTCAATGCTCAATTCCTTAAAAAGTACTTTTCCTAAACATTTCCTTCTTGTCACATTTTCTATCTACATCTATCTAACACTTTTTATACATTTCTTAAGCATGGGTCTCTCCTTCTGTATTAGTTTCCTTCCTTTCATAAACCTTTAGTCCTCCCTTTTGGTCTTTTGCTTTCTTGATGTACCATATTCTTCTTTATCTTCTCGCACTTTCTCTTGTTTTTTGCACCCCTTAGGTTTTTATTTTATGAGTTTCTTTGTAAGACCACAGATAGGACCTGACATTTTGAACCATAATCTTTTAATCATTTCTTTTTCTTGATACTACTTGCCAATATTGTTTTGGCATATTTTAGGTTTTTTTTGTGAGTTGCTTTGTAAGATCATGGATAGGACCCAACATCTCTCATAAAATATCACTATTTTTTTGCTTACCTCATTTTACTTTTTCTCTTGCTTATAGACACCCTCATGGGTTTCTCTTTTATGAGTTGCTTGTAAGACCATGAATAGGACCTAACCATCCTCATAAAAATACCACCTTATAATTTTCTTGATCCTTGTTCTCAAACTTTAGCTTTTATTTCTTCTACTAAATGAAATCTAGACAACAATCTATGTTAGCATGTTTTCCTCCACTTCCCTCTTTCTTATGATAAGGAATCACACTTTACTATCATTGTATCCCTCTTTATCCTTTGTCACATTTTTTGCAATTTGAAGTAATTTAAATTATTCCATGTGTCACTCCTTTTGATTTCCCCTTCCTTTCATCTCCTCATTGGATAAAACAAGGTCAAAGTCAAGATAACACTTTTATTTCACTTTGATTTATGAGACTCTTCGACCCCATGCTCTTTGAGTTTCTCTCTCTTAGGACCTTGCCCCAAGTATTCAAATGAAATTCCTTTTTAGCACCCATGTTTGGTCTTCCAAATCCGTATAGATGAGAAATAAAAAAACCCATCAAGAATGTTAAAATCTAAATCATTTGAAGGCAATGATATCTAAAAAGGCAACATACAAAATCTCAAAATTCAAATTCACACCAAAAGAAATGATTTGAAGCACATATTCTATCTCCAATCAAAGCTCAAACTCCACAATTGACTTCACATAGAGCCGAAGTCCATTGGGGTGTGATAGGATAGTATATTGGAATAGGGGATTAAAAAAAACTCTATGGTGCTACCTACTTTCTCATGTAAGTACCCAATCTTCGTAGTAGACTGATGACTCTATAAGGGGTCCTAAAAAATAGGGAACACGTTGTGGGGAGGTAGGTCCATTTTCTCTTTTCATGCATATAGCCTTCATGGGATGATCTATATACTTTATTTATTGACCTAAGACTTGTGTTTTTAAGAGAAGTTCTTCATAGTCCTTAAGGTCAAAATTCCTCTTATTTTGACAAACCTAATTTGAGTGTCTTGAATTTGATTAAAAGTTCCTCTACATTGGTTTTTCCTTCAATCTCCCCTTCATCCATTTCATTTTTTTCCCTTGATGGACAAATTATGATTCTAAATATGTTTTCCCTTCTTTAATTTTTTCTTCTTCACTTCTTAAAATCATGCTAGCACTACTTTGTTTCAGTTTTATCTATCCTTAAAGCAAAATAACATGTTTGAGAAATTATGGATTATTTATCTCTTTATACCATGATTTTACATTTCTACACTTACTTTACTTTCCTTTTATCATTTATCATGATTTTGTTGTCCTTCTATTACAGACACCTGAGTTTCTACCCTTTTTCCATTATTGAGTGAGGTTGGCTTGTTTATTATCACTCGACAATGTTGTTTTCCCTTTTATGCATCATTTTTCCATTATTGAGTGAGATGTGGATTGTTACTGCTCACTCATCAATGTTGTTTTACCATTTTGTTTAGTCTTTTACCCATTCATTTATTTTTATTTTACCATCCTATTTTACATGTATCCTTGGTTTGACTTGGTGAGTTTGCCTTTCTTACTTAAGGATAGCTTGTTTGATTTTTTTGGTATTTAGTAGCCTTAGCTTTTTGGTTACTTTATTTACTCTTGTTGTTTGACTTGGTCATTTGGTCTAACATAACACCTGTCACCCCAACTTTCCAAATTTTCTAACTACATCCTGTCCTCATAGCACCAACTATATTAGTTTTTCTTACATTTATTTGTTTTTACTCTTTAGTTTTGTATTCTTGGGTTTGTCAAAATTAGTCTCTATGCCTTACACAATCAAAAATAACAACACAACAAACACCATCTCACAATAAATGTAAATCAAGGTATGTGTTGCATTTACTGTTTAGTTATTTAATTTTTACATTAGTTTTCCTTTTAGTCATTTACTTTTAGTTAATGTTTCTTTAAAATAATGCAACTTTTTTTAGCATCAGTATTATGTGTGTCCTTATGTCTTTTATCAAAACACCATCCCCTGTTACACCTTAGTGACACATGATGAGATTAGAGTGGGGCATATGTATACACATAATATTTTTAATTTTTATCAATTACTGATGCTTTACATCTTGCAAGAACCCATCGATACTCAATCTCTTTGAGTGCACACCCTAAGGGGTACACTGGGAAAGGGGTGGGAAGACATTTGGTGCTCCATAGGATTGTTATCCCTTTTTACCACATTATTACCAATCCAACTAGATTCCAAAACCATTACCTAATCTATTTATATTCCCTTGAGTATTTTCTAGTCTTTTCCTTTTTTTATACCTCCTTTCTTATCTTAAACTCTTTTTTGACTGTTAGTTGTATTAGGTTGACTGGGTCGACCTAGTATAGTTTAAGGGTATTCTTTACTTTCTTAGTTTGTTAGTCCTTTCACTGACCTGGATCAAACTTGGTAAATTATCCTTGAAAACATACTGGGTCAATTGGGTCGACCCCATATAGCTAATGTTCCTAAAAAGATCTATGGAAATATCTACCTATATATATAAGATCATTTCAATCATTATTAATATGTGCAATTAATATTTATTATTCACTCACACTTCACAATATGCTCTTTCACTATTCTACTTGAAGAGACTTAGCTTAGGTTTCTTATTTGGATAATCTAGTCTTGTGGATAAGTCTTGGATGCTTTGGCCTTTCTTAGTGATCCTTACAAACCACAACAATCTCTTGCAAAACCCCTTTGGCCAAGGGAGAGATTGAGTCTCAATGGGTTCACATTCAAGTAAGTATATTCTAACTTTGATCTCCTCTCTTTTAGGAGATAGAAGTAGCATAAGTGTTGGATCAAATAATACTATCTTTCATATTTCATGTATCAGGGTGTTACTCATACTTAATTTAATTAAAGTTCCCTATACATTTTTTTTAATTGTTTTTAAGCCCCATTTTGTGCCACAAGCTTTGGTGTGCACTCGATTAGATTTTGATTTCTTGTTATTAGAATAGATTGAATGCTTTAAACCTTAGGAATCCATTAGGGTTGTTGTGTGGTTATGTTAGACTGTAGGCTTTGGAACCCTTCCTAGCATGATATGTTGTGACAAGTGATCCCCTAATCTGATCTAGCGTATTCCCATATTGGTCATACTCTCACTTAACAAGTGTATCTCAATCAGAAGTGTAGGTATGATCTATCTTATATGATCTAGGTTAATTCATATACATGATGCATTTTTGATTGCATACAATGAGAAACCTAAGCAATGCTCTTCCCATTTTATGAACTTGGAGCGTTTAGTTTCTCACCATTCTTGATTGAGTTGAGATACTCCCAAATTTCAAAAACGATAGAAAATCATTTATAAAAAACAAAAACAATGACCACTTATTTGCCTTAAAGATTATGGGAACCCTTACTAAGTTACAAGCAAATCACTTGTTCCTTAATTTCCCCTTCCTTCCTTTTATCCCATGGACTTGTCATTTTACAATACCATTACTATTCTTCTATTACATCCATCATGTTTATTTTTTAATAATTTATAAAATTCTTCCCATTTCTTGGGAGAACTACATTCAACCTAAAGTTTTTATTGGATAATCTCTTCTCTAGAACTATGCATATAATGTCTAGTTACTTAGTGTATATGGAGACAACTCGGCCACCCCATTCTTTTTATTATATTCCCCCATTTTTTTGTTTGTTAAGTTGTCACCTAATTTCTAGGGGCTATGTTCATAGCATTATTTTTGTCATGTTGTTTGTATTAACATTATGACTAACCTTTATTTGTTTGTATGCTTGTTTATTTACTCTCAATATTTTTGCTTTGATTCAGTCTATGTGCAATCATTGGGTGATTCTTTTCACATTTATACTTGAATCCAACCATATTCATACATTTACATTGTCATCATGGTATTTATCATTGGTGCATTATTTTCCTTTGAGTTTTGGATCACGAGAGTCAGTCCTTATGCATATTTCAGCCAAGTCCTGATGTTGTTCTATCATGATGCCTACCGTCACATGCTATAACAAAAATCAGCTTCAAAAATATCCATAGTAATGGCAACATTGACATCTCCTCGACATTGGCATCAACAAAACCCTGATCCAATCCCAATCATATCCCGAACTGAGTAATTAAACAACAAAAGAATTTCAACCATTGTTAGTTCAAATAAGCATCTCCCTACTAGTAGGTTATCCCAATTCATCTTTATCCTTTGTATAAATTTATCATCATCATGTTTGTTATCATATGGGTCTAATGATTATAAATGCCTATGAGAAAATCATTATACACCATCCCACCTGCATTCTCAATGATTTTAACCATCTTTAGGTAGATCATTGTGTTGTAACCAATAATTTACTTTATTTTTCTCAATAGGGGCATGTTGTTATCCTATTTGTCTTCCCTAACTAGGACACCTCCATCTTCTCAATTATTATAACCACCTTTGGGAAAATCATTTTTTTTATCATACTACGTTACCACTATCAGGGTATAATGCTTATAACCACCTTTGGGAAAACCATTGTACACCATCCCACTTGTATTCTTAGTGATTTTTCCCAACTTTGGGCACATCATCATGTTTTCACCCCATCATTTTTATCCTTTTGGTCCCAATATTTTCCTATTTTTGAGGGACCAATATCCAACCCCTTTGCCAATCATTCCCTCAAGGGGGCACCATACAGTTCATGGACTATAGTTGAAATTTTAGGCATACAGGGCCTTTTCATTCTTTAAGAAAATGCTATTATGCCTATAGCTTGAAATGGCTTCCCAAATAAGGGCAAGTTGTAGACACCTAAAACTGGTCACTAATGACCTCTGAAAAAGCTTCAGACCAATTTCTTTCAAACATTGCAATTTGGGATAAAACACTAAAATGTGCTAAATAGTTTTAAATTGTCATATATAAATGCCAATTTCAGCCAATGTATCCCAAAATGGGGCAATGAATTTTATGTGATACCTAACTTTGATTAGATTAATTTGAGTCAAAATGATAATTTCACATTTGGGTGATCTAGATTGCTCTTTTCTACCAATTTTCTTACACAAGACACGCACCTTTTTTATTTTATGTTGAAAACATCCTAAATGAGATAACGGTTCCAACACACATAATATCACCTTCCAATTCCTCTCTAGTCAAATTATGACCCAATCATATGACATTTTTATCAATTTGATTAATTGAGCACCAATTTCCAAAGAATTGTACCAAAATTGATTAATCATGTTTAAAGATAATTAATTTGAATCAAGAGCTTAAATGGATTTTTAATAGAGGTTATTGATTATTTCATTAATGGATATTGATTGTGAATAACTACATCAATTAATGACATCATCTATGTGCTGGCATCCACAATCCATAATTGCATCAAATATCTAATTAAGCCCCTTATCCCTCTTTAATGCTTCTCTATCCCAAATATTTATGAGGGCATTTATTGATTTTAGCCTCCAAAATTGAATGGATTCTTAGCCACACATCTTCATCTTGAGATGGACGGTTTAGGTTCATTCTAATCAAATGGAAAAATCTATAAATAGATGGCCTCACATTCATAATTTTAATCTATCTTGGTGTATGGTTATCATGCTTAAATTATTTCAAAATTAATTTTGATATAGTGTTATTATGCCAAATTATTAAGTCAAGATTCACAAGCCAAATCCAAAAACCAATGATGCCAAGAGGAGATGAAGGATAACCAAAGCTCTATTGATAAATACCTTTGAAGCACAAATCGAGAAAGCCAATTAGGACATCCTTTGGATAATTTAATGAAGGTAATAAATTTTTTTTTCTTGCATTATAGTTTTGTTTTGTTAATGGTTTTTCCTCAATAAACTCCTCTTAAGATCTAGTCTTAAGGTGTTAATTCATTAGTGTGTTTTTGTTTTGGATTTGATTTCCTATGCTAACATGATACTAATCTCCCCTTATCAGATTCTTATGTTCACATAATCCATACCAAATTCCATGAATTAGGAATTTATATTGAATCAACATGACATTTCTAGAGTTGAATAGTACCATTGAGTCATCTTACATATAAAAGATTTTCTAAAATCTTCAAATTACTAGTGTTTGTCATTGAATATAGTACACTAATATTCATAAAGGCATACTAGAATATATTAAACATTTTAAAACCATATACTGAAGAAAATAAACCCCAATAATCCAAATATCCAAATTTTACCTCTGTACATCCTTTATCTCTAACATTGAGTAATAGATTTGGATACAACTCAACTAATAGTACCTTCATTTAAACGAGCTATTGTAGATAATTGATAAGCATGTTGAAACTTAGAGTATATTCTATCACATAGAGCTACATATGACACATATTTAATATTAGAAAGGATTAATGGTTTTATGTTGACTCTAGTTAACCCAAAATATAGGAACTGTACATATGGATGACTATGGATATAGTCTATCTTAGACTAGGGAATTACTGGGAGAAAATGAGTTTGATAACTCTTCCTTGGTCTATACTCAAGAGCTAATTCAATAACCTTAATCCTAAGTTTTTCAAAGGACTTGAATGTGGACTTGTACTTAAGTTTGTCTAAAATGCAGTCTCCTTTTAAAGTAGATTGCTTATAAATTAGACTAGGTTTAACAACATGAGGTTTGAAATTTGTAACCATACCTAAAACTTCTTCTTCTATAAATTATATTTCAAGTAGGTCTCCTATTTGGAAAGCTTATTCTCCAACTTATGTAGAAGGTAAATCATAGTATCCTTTAATTTTATCCTTGTTCAAAATCTGATACCCTGAAGTAGAATTGATAGGCTTATGGAATTCTACCATGGAGTAACTAGATCTACGAGAATAATTGAATACCCTTGATAAGATAATGATAAATTTTATCAAAGAAAATGGATTTTAAAAGAAGCTCAAAAATAAGATGCAGTAAATTTAAGACAATAGTAAACTTGACCAGTTATTTTTCACAAAAATATAGCTCTAATACTAATATGGCCTAGGGTTTTTCTCATGGAATGGATAGATGAAAACAATGGTGAAGGTTGAATACTGAATGTATATGGATTATAATTATTAATTTAGTCTAAATTTTTTTATATTAAACTTTGAAGAAGAATATTTTGATCCTTGCTATTGCTTGAAGTGCCAAAGGAGAGCATACATCTTTCTTCTGGACTTAAAGGCTTTCCTATGACTCAAGACTCAAGAATTACAATGAAGGCTCAAATGACTCTAAAACTTGGAATACCTGATGCCTTCCAAGCTTATTTATTTATATCAAAAGATAGCATCCTACCAAGAATATTTTGCTTGGCGGTGTCTACTAGTTTTTAGTTTACAACACATGATATTCTTACTTTATGTATAAATCATGATTAAAGAGAAATGCTATTAGATCCATTTTATGATGATGTGGATGATAAAGGTGTAAGGTCCAACAATGCTTCTGATTTGGTCAAGAGGTCATCTTCACTAATGGGATGAAATAAGCATCTTAGCTGGAATACATGATGCATGTTCTAGTATCTCCCTTCATCATTATCTCCATGTCATGGGACAATATAAAAGTAAGATTCCGACTCAAGATTTCAATGTGTGGATAATTGTGTCTTGATTATGTTATTCCTGTTCATAGATTAAATGTGGGCCAAAATGTGCAATACATTTGTAAAGATAATAATGATGTCCTATTTGGATTGTAACCCACCATGTCTATTACAAATAAATCAAAAATTGATGCAAACAATTTCACAGAAACACAATAATAATATATATGAATAGAGATGTAGAAAGAATAGAAATAAACATGTAAAATAAGAAGACAGGATTTAACGTGGTTCACCCAATGTGGACTACATCCACTAAGAAACACTTAGATTTTATTACAATCCATGAGAGTACAATCCACTCTTAGATCAGTCTTCTCACAATTACAATGCATAAATATTATTTGGAGATGCACTCAACAAACCCTCCTAAACTCACACCTAAATTCACACACTCTATTTTTCCTTGTCATACCATTGTTCTCATGACATATTACCTACTAAATATCCATCTATACGTAATACATCAACAAAGCAGTATTGAAAAATAATGGGTAACAAAACCATGGGCAAAGTTAATCCAAAATAGTTTCCCATTAAAGAAGTCCAAAATACATAAAGAGTGTACAATACATTTTAAATGTACAATATTTAAAATAAATTATAATTTATAAATAGGCTCCACAACACAATAATCTCCCACTTGGAGATTGATTTCCTCTAATTAGGTTTCTCAACCCTTAACTATCAATTGTGAAGGCCAATTGAAACTGAAAATAGCTTCAATTTCTCCCTTGTGACCACCTTGGTCATCATGTCTATAGGATTCTAATTGATATAAATCTTATCCAGCTTCAACTTATTTTCCTCCAAAGTTGTCCTAATGAAATGGTACCTTAATTGTATATGCTTCATCCTAGAGTATAAAGTGGAGTTCTTTGTTATATGTATATCACTATGACTATCACTATATAGCTTCCCTTCTTCATGATTATACCCCAAATCTTCAATCAACTTCTATAACCAAATCATTTCTTTGCTTGCCTTTGTGGTAGCAACATACTCAGCCTCCATGGTTGACAAATCCACAAGTTTTTATAGTCATGAAATCTAGCTCACTATTGTGTCACCTACATTAAATACATATCCTATTATACTCCTCCTATTGTCTAAATCTCCAGCCATGTCTGAATCTACATTACCATGCAAAGTGGTTTCCAATCCAGCATAGATTAAAACTTCCCCCATGGTCTCTCTTAAATACTAAAGGATCCACTTCATTGCCTTTTAGTGTTCTTTACTTAGATCACTCATGTACTTGCTTATTGTTCCCACTGCATGGGAAATATCTAGCCTAGTGCATACCATGACAACATCAAGCTACCAATAGCTAATGAGTAAGGTACATGTAACATCTAGATTCTCTATTGCTCTATCTTAGGACACTACTCCTTTTATAACTTCAAATGACCTGCTAAAGGAGTCCCAACTGGTTTAGCATCCAACATACTAAACCTTTCCAAGACCTTTTAATATACTCTTCCTAGGATAAATTCAATTTTCATTCCTTCATATCCTGAGTTATTCTCATACCAAAGATTTTTTTTGTTGCTCCCAAATCCTTCATAGTAAATGAATTACTAATATTTTCCTTGAGTACTTTTATTTCTTGCATGTTCTTACCTACAACCAACATGTCATCCACATATAGACAAATAAAAAAGTAATCACCATCATCAAACTTCTTGATATGTATGTAATTATCTTAATGACATCTGGAGTATCCCTACTCCATCATAAAACTATTAAATTTCTTTTACCACTATTGTGGAGCTTGTTTCAGGCCACGTTCTTTTCTTTGACCTCATATCACTTTGGCTACTCTATATACAAGTCCTCTAAATCACCATGAAGGAATGCAGTCTTAACATCTAGCTACTCTAAGTGCAAGTCTTCCACTACCACTATCCCAAGAATAGTCCTAATAGAAGTCATCTTTACCACTAGGGAAAAAATATCATCGAAATAAATTCCTTTCTTGTATGCAAATCCCTTTACCACCAACTAGGCCTTGTGCCTTTTCTTACCTCCATCTTCCTCTTTAATTATATACACCCAATTGTTTTGTAATGCTTTTTTACTTTTAGGTAGATTTACCAAATCCCAAGTCTGATTTTCCATGAGAGACTTATGCTCCTCATCCATTGCTTGCTCCCACTTCTTCTTGACATCTACCTACATTGCCTATTCAAAGGACTCTATCTCTCCATTGTCAGTGAGTAATAAATAATTACGAGATGGAGAAAAATGTTTAGGTCCCCTTCTTACCCTAGAGGACCTTCTCATCATAGGAGTTTAGGGTTCTTGTGGAGTAGGTGCCTAAAATGGTTGCTTGGACACTTTATCATCTACAATGTCCTTCAACATTGAGTACTCTTTTCTAGAATCCTCTTTATGATCCTACAACTGCTATTTATACATGACTTTTTCATTAAAGATAACATCCCTAGACCATAATATTTTCTTGTCCTTAAGACTTCAAATATAGAAACCAAAGTCATCCTCATCATAACCAATAAAGGTGCATTTTTTAGACTTAGCCTCTAACTTGGCCCTATCATCCTTATCAATATGAATGAAGGATTAAAAACCAAATATTATAATAAATGAATAATCAATCTTCTTACTAGACTAAGTTTTCTTAGGTATACCTCCATCTAAAGTAGATGAAGGTCCTCTATTTATCAGATACACAACTATGTTTATTGCTTCTACTCAAAATGAAATAGGTAGTCCTACATGCAACCTCATGCTCCTAGCATGCTCCATGATAGTCTTGTTCATTCTTTTTTATACTTAATTCTACTATGGAGTTCTTGGAACCGTCCTATGTCTGTGAATTTTATTCCATGAACAGTAATGAAAAAATTGATTATTGTAATATTCCCCACCATTATCTGACTTGAGACATTTTAATTTGAGACCTATTTTATTCTCAACCAATGATTTTCATCTTCTAAACATATCAAACACATCATATTTTGTCCTGATGCCATACACCCAAACTTTCCTAGTTACATCATCAATAAAAGTGAGATAATAAGATGACCCACCAATAAAATACTACTGAGCCAGCCTCCATACATCTGAATGAACTAGTTATAACTTATTCTCCTTCCTTGTAGGTCCAACCTTGAGAAAATTTACCCTTTTTTATTTTTTTTACACACAGTCTTCATATAAATATAAATTAGACCCTTTCAATCTAGGCAACAAATTCTTCAAAATTTGTTTACCCTTTCGGCTCATGTGACCGACCTTGTTATGCCACAAAGTTGTATCTTCATCTGTAGTAACTAAATTACAATAATTAGCACTACTTGATAAATAAAGGGTACCAACCTTTTTACCTCTTGCTACCACAAGATCACCCTTGGTCACCTTCCAAAAATCTAATGTAAATGCCATCATACAGCCTTCACTTCCTAGCTATCTTATGAATACCAACTTCTATCTCAACTTAGGCACATGCCTGAAATCCTTTAGTAGCCAAGTGTTCCCATTCTGCATCTTGATCTGAACACTTCCTTTTCCTACTATGATGCAAGGTTCATCATCACCAAAGTAAACATGTCTAAAATCTCCGGTAACATAATCAATAAAATAATGCTTATATGGTGTAGCATGAAAATAATCCCTTAAATCTAAAACCTAAGACTCAACAATATTGTCAATGGAGAGAATTAATGCATCCTAATAAACATTACCTATTTCCACATTCACCTTCTTAGTGTCTTCCTAATTTTTTTCTTATTCTAAAGAGACCAAAAAAAATTATTCACATGCCCAGTATTTCCATAGTGCTAGCATACCATCCTAGCCCTTGATTTTGACCTTACAAGACCATTTGACTTTCCAAACTTTCCTTTTCCTTTAAAATTTTGTCTCCCTCTACTCTCCATCACCAAAGCATCACTTGAAGCATAAGTCTCCCCAGAGATTTTCCATCACATTTCCGTGCTAAGGATTACTCCTATGACATCCTCAAACTTCAAATTTTAATTATTAGAGACTGAGTTGCTCAAAGCCATTACCAGGATATTCTAACTCTCTGATAAGAAACAAAAAATAAATAATCCTTAACTTCATCATCAAAATCAATTTTTATAGAATTCAACATACTCACAATCATATTAAATTCATTTATATGATCAACAACTAAACCATTTTCAGACATATTCATATTGAATAACTTTTTCATTAAAAATATTTTATTAGAAGTAGAGGGTTTCTTATATAACTTCTAAAATGCATCTATGATATATTAAATATGACCAAAGATGCAAGGCATAACCTAATGGCCTCAAGTGTTTTCCTATCAAGAAACTCCCAAGCCTCATATGTCATACTCATTGGTTGCTTTACTTTTCCTCCCAACATAGCATGGAGGTATTTTTGATAGAGATAATACTCCATCTACATCTTCCATAGACCAAAGTTTTGTCCTTTGAACTTTTCAACCTTTGATCTGTGATCATTAGTCATAGTTCCCACTTGAAATAATAACCCTTTCTGTAATTCAACACTTCAACAAATACAAGCTGAAGCTCTGATACCAGTTGTTAGGAATAAATAAAAAATTGATGCAGAATAATTTCACAAAAATTTAATAATAATAGACATGAACATAGATGTAGAAAGTACAAAAATAAGCATACAAAATAAGAAGACCAGATTTAATATGGTTCACCCAATGTGGGCTGCATCCACCAAGAAATACTTGCTCAAATTCTATTACAAGCCATGAGAGTACAATCCACTCTAAGATTAGTATTATCACAATTAAAATGCATAATATTATTTAGTGTTGTGCTTAACAAACCCTCCTAAATTTTCATCTGAATTCACACACTTTGTGCTTCCTTCTCAAACCCTTGTTCTGATGATATATTATCTATGAAATACCCATCTATACAAACTACATCAAGAAAGTGGTATTACAAAACAATGGGTACCAAAACCATGGGTAAATTCAACCCAAAATGGTTTCTCATTAAAGGGGTCCATAATACATAAAGAGTGTACAATACATTTTAAATGTATAATATTTAAAATACATTGTAATTTAGAAATAGGCTCCACAACAAAAAAATTCCCAATTAGGTCTTTTGATTAAATCAAAAATTGTGTCATTAATAATTCACTATTTAGGTGATAAATAGTGATTATTCCTTCAATTTGTTTTCGATCTGCTAATACATGGGTAGCTCCTAACATTTGTAAATTTGTAGAGGCACTATGTGAGAATCATAAATATTTAGGATGAAGGCCTTCTCTTAAGATTAATTCTTGGATCAAAATATAAAGATTAGAAAACTTTTGATTATAAATTCTAGTTAAATTGAAACCAAGATAAGGTTGAAACATTAATGCATTTGCAGGATTTATGCTCATCCAATCTCCCACATGATTCTTCTTACCTTCAATATGTTTTGTATTATAATTAAACTGATTAAAATATACCTACCACTTGACATACTTGCCCCTATCATCTTTCCTAACCTGATCCTTTTCTTTAAAGGTTAAGAACTGAGAATAGTCAGTTCTGATAACAAAATGTTTTAGATGCACAAAATTAAGAACAACTTTTTCTAAATATTTTTTCATAGCATATATCTATTTATCTAACAATATCCATTTTTTGACTTCATCATAAAAGACTCTGCTAGCATATTTATAAACATAATCTTTTCCTTCTTTAATGCAACAAAGAATTCCTCCCTAAACTATATCAGATGCATTTGTATATAAAATAAATTCTTCTAGTTGTGGAACATGCAAGATAAGAAATTTTGTTATCTTTTCTTTAATAGTCTAGATAGTTTTAGAATGTTCTTCAATCCAAGAATATTTTTTATTCTTTTCAATAATTCTTGAAAAATTATTCTATCATTGTCAGTATCAGCATAGAAGTTATTGACATAATAAAACAATCCTAAGAAATTTGGAGCTATTTTTTATTAATAACATCAAATAATTGAAGGAACTTGTCAATGATATGAGATTGTACCTATAACTATCCTTTTTTAACAAGGCCAAGAAATTTACAACTATCTTGTCAATACTAAATTTTTGTACTTGATATTAAAATCCCTACGTCTTTTGAAATTTTATAAAACTAAGTTAAATGATTCAAATGTTATTCAAGCATTCAACTAAAAATTAGTATATCATCAATATATACACATAAAAATTTAGATGTACCTTTGAAGATTTCATTCGTGTGTGCCTAAAAGTATGTCGGTGCATTTATCAAACCAAATGGCACAACATTCCATTGATAATGTCCAAAATGATAACTGAATGTATTTTTTAACATGTCTTCTAGTTTCACCTGAATATGATAAAATCTTGATTTACAATCAAATTGTGAAAAATATTTACATTGAGCAAACTTCTATAGAAAATATGATCTATCAGGAATAGGGTAAGGATATGGTCCTATAATTGAATTCAGAGGCTTGTACTTTATTACCATTCTCTTTTTGCCTCTTTTATGCTGTAAGTGTTTATTTATCATGAAAGCATAACAACATAATGGTGAAGTGGATGTTTAATTAACTTGGCATTCATCAATTCATGGATAGCCTTTTTCATATTAAGGATAATCTGAGGCTAGAATAGGGATATTTTTCCCAATATTTATTGTTTTTCTTTCTTTGATCCTTATTTCCATTTCAAGCATGTTTTTAGCCTAGAATAATTGAGGATTTTTATAATATATATCATCTTGTATTGATTTCCCTATTTTTTGTATACCCTAATAAACTGGATTTATAGGTTGTTAATTCATTGTGGCAAGAAACTGCTCGATATCATAAGTAAGTCATGGAGCTCTTATTATTTCACCATGAAATGTGAAAAGTACAATCTGAGGAGTATATCTATAAGGAGAATATATATCTATAAAATATCCACCAAGGAGTATATCTACAATCATATTATGTCAAAAAGGTGGAATAATTTAGGATAAAATCTACAAGAAACAAGTATCCTTTCTTAGCCACAACATATGCAAAACCTCTTTCATGTCATCATCAATGAATTTATTCCCCCACAAGGGAATAAGGAAATTGAAAGACATAAATGGTTAGCAAAAATGAAGTTATGTGATTTAGCTCAATTTGAAGAATATGCTATCTAGTACATAAACTTAGCATATGAGGCCAAGCCTCAAAGCGTTGATCTTATGAAGATGCAATTTTTGAATTCTTTTCCATATAATTTGGTTGAGCAATTCATTCATATATTTATTTAAAATTATTGAATTTATCTGTTATGACACTGATGTCATATATTTTTCTCAACAAATTATGTAGTTTATATCTCAATCATGAGCCAACCAAAAACTCGATAAAAACCAGACTTTTAAAGACATTTCAAATTTCCTTGAGATATATCAATTTGGATGTAATCCCTTTGTGCATAATCCTAAGTGTCAATGCCATCATCTTGCTTAGAAACATAATTTTTTCTCACAATGTTGCACTCCTGCCCCATGTCATAAATTCCTCTGACGCCATAATTCCCAAGGCCTCAATCAAAAACTATCTATTGCTATATCTATCATCAACTTGGTCATATTTCTCTTTAATGTTTTTGTAAAAACAAATCCATCAAACCTATGAATTCCACTAACATAGCAACATGGTGGGATTTGGTAGAAGAAAATGAATATTTGTTTCAGCAAGAAGACATTTTTGAACCAATGCTTGAATAAATTGACATAGAAGCTATAGATTATGAGGATGACTTAAACCAATTGGCTACTAATCTTAAATAAGAACCTACTACTATGATTTAAAGGCCATGTAAAAAACAAGGAGAAAGTAGCTCCAGAAGAGGAAGATCTTCATATAGAAGAAAATCCAATAGATATCCAAGTTTAAGAAAATAACCACATTTTGACTATGTTCCCCCTATCATGCATATCCCTAAACTTAAACCACTGCTCTATCATTATACTTAGAATAATATATAAAACACTCTCAATTAAATTTAATAAGTAACATTAAAACACTCAAAGAACTACAAAAGTAGTCACCAACCACCTATAATAATTGAATGGAACCATGCCTTATAATTGAATTGAAAAGAACAATATTTTTATTGCTAACTCCAAAACCATTAGATGTTTGTTTAACAACCATAATTAAGTTTATATATAATTTAATGTTTCTTTACACAATTTTTAATAAGAATCTAGAAGGCACAATAGAAACATTACTTTGTTAGATCATTGAAAATGGAGGCAAGCGACATCACACTTCAATTTTGACATATAATTGTGTTATGATGTATACAGTCAATAGTAACACTCATAAATATAAAAACTCCTCCAAATCATAGAAATAAAACCCTTTGAAGGTATATGGTAAGTCTAACATAAAGCAAAGGCACTCTTAAAATTACACACTTAGCACAATATTTGATCACAACCAATTTACTAATATTCACAAAGAGAGACATGTTTCTTTTCCTTTAGTTGAAAACCATATACTCCTCCATCCGTTTCCATTTTTTCCTGAATCATATCCAATTTCAAGCCCTTTAGAAGAATCAAACAACTTAAACATCATTACATCGTTAACTTAAAATAACTTCAATATTCCACAACCCACAAAGTATTGCATAAATCGATATTTTCCTTTAAGAAATCAAACAAAACCTACCATGCAAAATGCCTTACTCAACACATGGTCTAAACACACCATTAAAATATGCAAATAATAACATGCACTTCTTGTTGTAGATTCACATTTACAATATCACAAGAACATTACATGTATGACCAAAATTGTAATGAAAGGGCCACTTTGAATAATCAATAGCATAACAAAATAGAGAAAATGAAAGATAACATGATTATATAGTAGCAAAAGTCATAAAAAAAGAATAACCACCAACATGATACAAACAAATAAAATGAGGATAAAGGCTGCAAGCATAACTATAATAACTTCAAAATCATTGTTCAATAACAATCACACAACAATAGGCATGTTTTTCAATACTTCAAAGGCCTCACATACAATTTTTCTTTACTTCAAAGGCTCCACATACTCACAATTTAAACATAATAATTGAATGTTAAAAGAGATATAAGATGATGGAATGATTATATTTTGATATTTTTTGAATTTCTAAGAGTTAATATACACTCTATAAGTTTGTGTCTATCTCTGTGTCAATTTTGCATATTTAACTATGTATAGATAAGATCAGTGTCTACATTTATTATGCCTTAGGTAAAATGGTTTTAAAACTAATTTGACCACCATGCATGTCTTGTGTTATTCTTAAGATCCTAAATTATTATGTAGTTGTGTACAACATAATGTCATATCTTCTTAAATCTCCTCTTCACTAAATTGATGGACATAACTATTTTATCTGTAGATTCAATATATTTAACCCAGATTGTTGCATGATGTTAGATAAAATTAGAAGGGAAGAAGTAGTTGAGTAAAAATCCTACCAAGATAGGGTTGAAGTTATGTATCCAACATGCCGGAATTAGACCCTTCGTAGTTCATGTGCAATGTGAAAGGATTTAAGAGGAAAAACTCTAACTTTTCTCCCAAAAATGCAATGTAATCTACATAATATTTACTTATGCCCTTTTTTTAGTAAAAAATAATTCTTTGATATATGTTCATAAGTAAAAATCTAGCAATATAAAGCGTACTTAAGTTTAAAATTTATTAGAATTATTATTGATCATTATTTTTTTAAATGCTCAAAGGTAGTTTGTGTATGTAGACTTGCATAATTTTAATTAATGATTTAATGGTTCAAAAATTCTAACACAAAAAATAAATGGCAAGTGAAAAATATAAGTCCAAACATTGAGAGAATTCAAATAAAGGTAAAGAGGCTAGAAAATATAGACAAAGAGAATAAAAAGAAAAAAAATTTCCAAATATAAAATAGAGTAGAGAAGAACAAATTTTTAAAAAAAAGATGAATAAACAACTACAAAAAGAAGAAGAAAAAGATGAACAAAAATAATAAATAATACCAATAAAATTCTACTGATTATATACAAATTGACATTAAAATATTAAAATTACTTAAACTTATACTTAAATTAAATATCTATAATTTCATGTTTCAGAATTTTTAAAATTATGATTATTAATATAGTCTTAAAAGCCACAACTTTATAAACCAAATAGTGCTGCTTTAAAAATGCATGAATGATAAACGATGTTTGACCATCCATATAAATATGGAATACATGAGTGGAAGGGTTCTTTAACTCTTAAAGACTTAAAAGCTAACAAACAAAAAAACCACTATATTTTGAGACCGTGACCAAAACACAATAATATGAAATCATCAGATGTATGCTTCTCTCAATAATTCTATAAACCTAAACCCTCCACCCAAAACTCTCTTCTTTAGAACTCTCAACAACTAGAGTCACACAAAAGTTTCACTTAAAATCTAAACAAGCTCGAATCCACATCACTAACAATGACAACTAATAATGACCACCATTAACAAGATCCATTCAAGTTAGTCTACCAAATGTTTTTTTTCTTTAAATTTTTTACTTAACTATGATCAAAACACTCACTCTCCAAAAATTACAAGAACATTATTTAAAGAGAAAACATGATGTTATATGTTTTGTTAGATGATGTGTAAGATTGAGAAATGTATAGTGAATATCATGAAATTTGATAAAAGTTATTAAGATTTGATAATAAAAATATATAATTAAAAATGAGATAAAATTAACTTAAAATAATTTAACAAATTAAATATATTCTTTTAGATTATATAACTAATTTGAATAAAAATAAAAATATATTCATTTTTTAAGAATAAATATGTTTATTTAATTTTTATTTTCAAAAACTTTATTTAAAATTTTTCACTTTTATTTTGATTACTTATAAAATATAATTTTTTATGCTTTTCTTAATTAAATATAACAATACTTGAAAATATGAAGAAATTTTTTTTTGAAACTTTCATAATATTTTTTAAATCTTTTGATTGTAACAATATAAAAAATAACATATTTTTATAATTATAATAATCTAAGAATACAAACTCTTGTTGTTTAATATCTATAACATGAACTAAAGTGCTATAATAAATGCTCTTATGAATGTTTTCTCCTCTCTAGAATGTTTGTAATTTATTAATAAGTTGGTATGAAAAATGAATTCCTTTAATTATTTTTAGATTCCTAAACAAATTAGAATTCTTATGTATTTTTAGACAAGTTGAATTCAAAATAGAATTTTATTGGTGCCCAAACTGACCTCCAATAATCAACAGGAGAAAAATGTGAGAATAAGGAAAAAAAGAACTTAAGATTAAAGATACAACTCAAAAGAGTGTTTGGAGTGTATGGATTTTCTAGATAGGCATGAGAAGCATAAAAATGCTCTAGAAAAAGGGATGCATTGAAGGCAAATTACAAAATTCGATAAAACTTGTTAATAACACCTGATCTAAATAATAATCTATAAGTTCACAAACTTATTATAATTATATAATTTAATGATTATTAAATATTTAGGGTTTAGTGTTAGGTGCTTAAATTTTTTTCTACTGTGATATGTGTGTGTGCTTACATATCAAATTAAAGAAAGACATGTGGAGACAAAAATTTGTGTGCCCGAAATTCTGGATAAAAATTCAATACATTTGTGGATGTGAAAGAATATTATTTTATTTTATATGCATGTATGGGTGAATGCATAATAATGATAATGATAATGATAATGATAATGATAAAATAAAAAAATCTTGATTTAATTAAGAGACAGATATAAAATCCATGTGAATTTAGGCATCTTCAACTCTGTGTATACACTTAAGACAACTCTGAATACAATTTTTAGTGATCAAAATAAATCTAAATAAAATTGAATATTGTAACAAATAATGTTAATTAATATCCCTAATATATCCATTTTTGGGAATGTGTGGTGTTTTTTTGGGGTACATCCCTAAATGGAAGTGAGTAAAGTATGGATTCATTCTTTTGTAGGAGTGAATGTCATTCTAAGTGTCTTCATTTATAGGGGTTACTTGAGTTTGGATAAATATAATGAGTGAGATATATGTTCTTATTTTAAGATTTAAGATAAATTTATAAAACATAAATATCAAAAGAAATAAGTTAAATACATCATTTATAAAATAAAGCTTAAAATAATTGGTATATAACATATAAATATATAATTTTGGAAATATGTGTATTATTAATAAGTTTTTCTATGTGCGATTATAACATGAATAATGTAAGATCAAAAGTAATATGTTTTATGTGGGCCCAAGATATAATTTTTGTAAGATCAATGAGTATAATATTTTTTTTCATAATGCATGCATGATATAAATTATGGAAACCTAGAAAATTGATTAAAATGTTGAGCATAATATGAATTATGGAACCATAAGACACACCAAACACCTAAGTAAAATAATTATTATGGAATACAATTGAAATATATGCCCAAGCATAAGATAGACACTTTAAACATTATAGTCATCTCAAGCACCTAGAATGCATGTGAGACAACAAAAACGCATCCAATATATAACAAATACATCATCAGGGTTATGAAAACACACCATACATGATTTAGCATGATATGAATCATATTAATCATGGTGTAATCATGATAACATACATATTGGACACATATAAAAGTGTTTATCAATATAAATTATATATTATAGACATAGAAAAAAATTACATGCAATGAAAGCTCAAAAACATAATAACTAGTTAATGTAAGAATAATTTGGATAAGGGTAATGAAATGATTACATGATATGCATGATTTTCCCTAAGAGAGACTTGAAAAACTAATGCAATGATTATAGGCTATAAAAACATTTTCTAACAAAGATTTGAGAAATAAATGTAATGATTACAAGATATTCTAAAGTAATTATGATATACCCTAATGTAGTCTAAGCCAAAACCTAATATACCCTAATACAATCTCATCCAAAATGTGATATACCATAATGAAATCTTAATTACAATATAATGTACCCTAATACAATCTCAATCAAAATGTCATATACCTTAATCCAATGATTAGAATATATTGTAGTGTAATCATGACATATCTTATTGCAATTTTAATAAAAATGTGAAATACTTTAAAGTGATCTCAATTAATACAAGATATACCATAACATAATCTCAATAAAAACTATAATTATTTCAAAACATACTTTAACAAATATTTGAAAAACTAATATAATAATTACATGATATTATAATAAAATTATGACATGCCCCAATATAATTTCAATTAAATAATACGATAATATAAAAAAAAAATATCATTTTTTTAACAAACTAACATAATGATTATTAAATTTATAAATCATAATTATAAAAATAATAAAAATTATTATTACTTCAAGATATTACCTAAAATAGCTTCTCATTTAGTTAAAACATGTCATAATGTGCTCTAATAAAACTTACACAATTAATAAAAAATTTTAGTAAAAAAATAATGGTTTCAGCGCCTTTGAATAATTTTTAATATGGGCTCCTACTCTACCAATTGGGATCCTCCTCTACCAAATATACCCCCTCTTTTGGCAAACTCATTCATGCATTTGTCAAATCCAATCCTCCTTTTATCACTTTCATCTCTGAAATATCCTTCTCTCCATACATTGTTTTCTTGTCTACATACTCAAATGAGGCATTCGTGTGTGTTTTTGTTTTATGTTATCGCCAATGCAAAAATTTGGACATTTGTCACTTTATCTCAATCCAAAGCGACAAACCACATCAAAACATCACTTCGAAATTTTGACATAAATTTGGGACTTTGAAATTTTGATGTCAAAATGTCCACAATATTGTTTGGCAATATAGCTTGAAATTTTGATATTTTCGACTCATGTGAAAATCCTATTTGAATCTAAAGTCAAAATTTGGGCCAAATATTGTAGTTAAGGTTATACTATATATGTTACTTATTATTTATATATTTATTTCAAGATACAAATTTAATTTGTTTTTATTTCAAATTTTAAAAGGGGAATATATATATGACTTATCATATTCATCAACATGTTTATGGGGATTGTATATCATCATCTCAACTTTTTGATAAGTAAGATTTTATTTGGTCTTTTTATTTTTATTGAAGATGTACTTTAACTATTTTACCTATTCACATTGGGGATATACTTAGAACATTATTGAACTTTACTTAGGCTATATACAATATATTATTCAGATTTAGCTAAAATTGTACATATAATTTTATCTAACTTTTATTCAAAATGTTACTCAAGATTGTATTCAAAATGTTGTTTAGGAACTCAGCTCCACCTAGTACTCATTTTTTTCTCAACGAAATGAGTTAATTCAGTTTTAATAATTCATATTTTATTAGTTATTGTTATTTTATATTGACCCATGCATGTGTAGAAAATGAAGAATGTTTTTTGCAAATTCTTAAGTGCATTGAATTTTGTTCTGTAGATCTAAGCATGCAATATTTTATTTATTCACCTCTTTATCGATCTTTGTATTATTTATCTGCTTTGAAATGTATGCATGTAGACACTTCAAAGTAAGACAAAATATAAACACCTAAAAATGTTCTATAAGATTTATGAATCATTAAGATGCATAGTTAAATGAATTTTCTATATGTAAGCATTTTTACTAAATTAAACATTATTGGCATATTGTTCAGGTTTTTAGTACACCTCCTCTTCTTATTATCCCATTAACTCCCTTCTTTCTCTATTTGGGGTTTTGGACACATTGCTAAAAGCACCCCAAGCACTGTTGGGAGTGATTGGAACACCCCTAGCATGTTTGGGTCCTTCTAAGTCAAAGTACATTAGCCCCCTTTGCTCAATATTTTTCTCTTTTTAATAGTAGGATGTATAGATTTGCATGCCAATGGGGTCCTCATTTTAAATGAATTGTCTACAAATATACTACCATCATAGCTCATTTATGCAAAGAATGATATAGAGATTATACAAGATATTTTTAGAGCATTGTTGAGCACTCAATCATTCTACAGATACCAAGCAATCGTTAGAGCATTTAGCATTGTCTAATGATAATAATTTTCATAGATCAATTTTGGCACACAAATTAGGATTTTGTGTCATTGAAATTATTTTCATTTATATAATTTATTGTTTTTAGACATATTATTTATTGTTTAGGTATTTGAGAATTAGGTGGTGTTTAAAACCCCACTAACCCACAACACTCTCAAAATATTCATGGTTTTCCTAAAATTTCAGTTATATTTTTGCCAATCTAGAGCAAGGAGAAGAAAATTCATTTTTTAAGTTATAGGTATTGGAGTGTGAAGATTAGAGCGAATGAATTAAAGATCT
Source organism: Torreya grandis (assembly GCA_037957365.1). Classification (NCBI taxonomy): domain Eukaryota; kingdom Viridiplantae; phylum Streptophyta; class Pinopsida; order Cupressales; family Taxaceae; genus Torreya; species Torreya grandis. The sequence goes on from JARHVA010001523.1 coordinate 3,104,368, forward strand.
ACATTACGTAAACACAATCATCAAATTAGATTTAGGTTTGACACCCAATTTTATGGAGCACTCATGATAATCAATATATGTTTGGAGCATGCATGATTATTTGTACTTGTCAAGACCGTGTGTGACGAATCTCACACATCAATTTGTACTTGTTTGGAGCACACATAATGATTTATACTTGTCCAGAGCTTACAGAATGCTTTGCTTAATTGTCTCCAATCTCTTTTTAGATTCTAAGCAAAGTTATAATGCACATTTCTATAATCAAACTAAAATAATTGTGACCAAATCTTACAATATCTAAAATACACTTCTAAAATTTATATTAATACTCTACTTATAAATTATGAAATATTAATTAAAAATAATAAACATTTTATACACATTTAGTGTGCTTACTTAAAAATAATTAAACTATTTAATTAAAAATAATTAAACTATTTATGTTATACGCATAATCTCTTTATTCTTAAAACAATTACATCTTTTCAATTATGTATCTTGAACCAAGATACTACCATGGTATAAGGTAGAAAAGAAACAATCAAAGTATTCTCATAAATAATTGTTAAATCATGAGTTGCCCATCAAACCATACACTAAAAAAAATGTTTATATGAAATAGAGACATCACTTTCCAAAAAAGAAAAGTAAAAGGCACTTGGTACATGATAAAATCAGACCAAAGTCTTAACAAAATGGGTCTAATTTAAAAAAAAAAGTTTATTTTGGGTCTAATTTAAAAAAAGTTTAGGAAAGCACCAAGTAAAGCATGAGCTTTCCACATGAGCGGGTGTAAATTCATCAAAACATTATAAAAATACGAAGAAAATATGCGGCCAAGATAATGCAGTTTTCACCCTTATCAGGGAAAGGCCATGGAACATCTACATACAAAGTAACAGGGCACCCAATGCCCACATGAATGCCGTAAAGGCATAGCCTGCAGATTTAGCATAAGCTGCATCGTTTTCTGAGGCAGGAGCAACAGTACTATTGGGAGATGGAGAGGACTTTGAAGTCAAAGAAGGTGGAGGAGAAATTGCAGCAGGTGTGGATTTATTGGAAGCAGTAGGAGATGGTGATGGTGTAGTTGCAGGAGAAAGAGAAGGAGCAGCACCCTTTGCTGCCAAAACATTTATAGCTACCTTCTGTCCTAACTGACAGTGGCCTTCCATTCCACATAAAAAGTAGTAGAGGCCTGTCTTTGGCAGATTCACAACGTCCTTTCCACTTACATGAGTAGCAATGGGTGAACTGTTCTTACATGAATCATACTCTGATTTTTTCACTTGAAGAACACTGTGGAACTTCTCCTTGTATTCAAACACTGCACATCAATGAGAAAATTACAAGAGGGATTGTGTTTCCACAATCTATAAGAAATAGAAAATAATTTCTGAAAAAAAAACAAAAAAAATTGTGTAAGCTATGTTTAGGATCACACTCAATGATCCATCATCAGGTAGAGGATAGTAAGTGCAGAGAAATTTAGAGTTTTAAAAGTCCATAAACAGTCAGCAGTTCTAATATGCAAGTTTAAAATAATGAAAATGGGAAGTGTATTAATGGCTTCTAGGCTCTGTAAATCACTTGCAGTTTCAGTTTCAACCCAGCAATAGGCTTTGTCAAAATACTGCTCAATAGCTTCCACAAAAAGGCTGAATTAAGGTGGGGAAAAACAAAAACAAAAACAAAAATGCAGAGGATCTGAATGTCCGTATAAACTTACACAAAGTATCCCCCACATAAAACTTTTTGGAAGCTACCCAGGTTGTGTAATTGACTGTTCCTATTGTCCATTCGCCTGCATCTCCAACTTTATACTGACTAGCAGAAGTGATCCTCAGTACTGCCATCACAATGCATACCAATTCCAACACCATCACAATCTGGGCAAGCTTCGTATTCCCCACCATGGCTAACAATGCATGAGACTTTTAGAACAGATCAAAACTCAATGTAACTATTGACCTAATGGGAGAAGGATGGCCTTTAAAATAGCAACACTATTTGCACGCCATTGGAGGTCGAATTTCAAGGCCACATGCACATGGGTATGGTGACATAACTCTGAGGAATACCATAAATGATGGTACAACTATTTTAGTCTATTGAGTCCGGCACACTCACAAGTTTGAAAAAAATAAATGTAACCTGAGATGCCCAAGAAAATGGTAAAACTGTTTAATTCAATTGAATACAATATACTTTCCAGTTTGAATGCAATGAATGCAAGGTGAGATGCCCAAGAAAATGGACATATAATTAAAGAACGTAGCAATATAATGTAGAAAAAGGCATTTAAATGTAACATTTCTTTTTGGATATCCTTAAACATTTTTCAGAAATCGAAGTTGTGAATTGGTGGAGGTAATATTGATTGTAGCTACTAATTAGTTTGGAAACAAATAGGAGATTTATATTCTCTTTATAAATCGTAAACTACCATTGAAATGTAATATTAATTTTTAATTTGAAAAGTAAAACAAGTAAATACCTTAAAAGATGCTTGACTGATTAAATTATCACGTGCATTTCATTAAATATGTTTTATAAATTTAGTGAAATGTCAATATAAATATGTTTTCGAGCACATTATCCGAGTGGAGAAATCTGCACTCTGCCCAGGCTCTTTGTCGTTATTGAAGTTTCAACTTTGTCCATAAAGTGACCTCTGATTTCTAACTTTTTATTTTATATTCCACTCAATGTGCAACTACCATTGACATTTCACCATCATCTCTCGTTTATCAATGTTGAATCTAATAATCTATGTAATGTAATGTAATGTAATATATTTTCATTGACCTTGATCTACTCCACCTATAAATATAATCTATTATAGTGATACTATTACATACGCGCACATACTTCTAACTTAAAAGAATGCCCTAAGACATTTATTAATCGTTAAACTGTATAGCTTTTTTTTTACAAAAGTTTTGTATACTTGTTTGTCATTTATTATTTCAAATTAAATATTAATATAGCATTTGTCAATTTTTAATGGAAGCAATTTTTTTTAATACTTTTAAGTTATTATTTTCTTTTTTCTTTAAATTTTTTTATTTTGAATTTTTTATTTAGAGTATTTTAATGTATGTGAGGCCTTTCTAGAGTGTCACAATGTTTTTGGGTTTGTTTGAAGTAGAAATAATGTTTATGGGAATTAATTGTGCAGTTTTTTGTGGTTAGAGAGTACTTATTTCCTTGATTTTACTTTTTTCTTTATTTCGATTGATAAATTTCAATTTGAGTGTCATTAGTGTCCTAATTTTAATTCATTTAGTCTATAGATACACGAACATTTTAAGTCATTAATAAAAAAGCATACCGAGCATTCTACATAAAAAATCATCAAAGTATTTATTGAAGTATACAAGTTAATGTCAGACACACACCACACAACAGTAACTTTGTATGCTATTAGAAGAATTCCAATTATTAAAGTTTTATTTTTTTCGATAATGTCATTGTTTAGAGCCTTAAAAATATATCAAGAAAGTTTTTTTGTACACACGCCCACATTATAAGTCATTAAGGAAAAAGCACACCGAGCATTCTATAAAGAAATTGTTGAGCATTCATAGGAATTATAGATGAATATAAAAAAATCATCACGACATTTATTGAAACACAAGATAATGTTAGACACAGACAACACAACACTGAGTTTTCATGCTGTTAGATTTATTCTAATTATTAAGATTTTTTATGTTTGATATTATTATTATTCAGGCCTTAAAATATATCAAGACAAATTTTATATACACACAGGGTTTCTAAGTCATTAAGAAATAACCACACCAAGCATTTTATAGAGAAATTATTAAGCATACATATGAATTCTAGATTAATCAAACAAAAACCTTAAAGCATTTATTGAAGCACAAAATTTTATGTTAGACATTCTACACTAGAAGTTTGCATGTTATTAGAAATATTCAAATTTTGGAGGTGTGTTATTTTCAATATTATTATTATGTAGGGTTGTAAAAAATATCAAGATAATTTTTATATATATGCGAGAATTATAAGTCATTAAAGAAGAAGCACACCTAGCATTATATAGAGAAATTGTTCAGCATCCATAGGAGTTCTAGATGAGTCAAATAAATTCATTAGAACATTTATTGAAGCATACAAGTTTATGTTAGACACACACCACACAACAACGAGTTTGTATGTTATTTGAACTATTCCAAATATTGAGGTTTGTTATTTTAAATAGTATTATTGTTTAGGGTTGTGACAAATATCAAGATATTTTTTATATATGCATGGGAATTCTAAGTCATAAAGTAAGACGCACATTGATAATCTATAGATTTTTTTTAGCATTCATAGGAATTCTAGATGAATCAAACAAAATCATTAGAACATTTATTGAAGTGTGTACATGCACAAAGATGGAGGACAAAAAAGGGTCTACTTGTGGACATGATGTTCTTAAAATTTCAGAAATCTAAATTTCTATAGATAGTTTGAGAGAGCTACACTCAAAATCTGAAGATAGATAGAAAAATGAATTGTAGCATTTTGAGTCTAGTTTCTAAAACACTAATTTTAAAAAAAATGGTTAAGTATAATTAGGCCAAATATCTAAAATTTGAAGAGGAACTTTTTTTCTAAAAGAAAAACATAGTAGATAAACGGCCGTGTGGCCCTCCATATTTTTTAGCATAATTTAATATTGTTTAAAACCCTTTGGTGGATATTTAGATAATATCTTATATTTTGTGACATATATTTTTTAATATTTTTTCAATGAATATTTTTTAATTAGTTTTGTAAGTAAATAGATCTTGAAAACTGATAAAAAAATAGATATCCGATTGTGTGCCCCCCCAACTACCTGAAAAATTGAAAATTGATTTTTTTATTTTTTGAATGTGTGTAGCATTAGGCCTAATTTATGACCATATAATTTGTTTTGCACTTGGATCAATGAAAAAAATTACATAAACATGAATAGGCATGTATATTTATGACATGTAGTGGCCTAAAAAAGATATAGTTATAAATCAACATAATTTGAAAACTTAATATAGTTCAAAAATTATAAAAATTATATATTTGAAAAGAAGAGAGCATGCTCGTCATGATGGTTATACTTTTTTTTTCTGGTTAAAATTTATAATGTATTTGGTGATGGAATTTGATTTTTTTTGTTTTCTAACAAAACTCTTAGACTCAGCTATGAATTGACAGGTCCAAGCCTTTGGCTCAGGAACCCAAGCCATTTTGAGCCAAAATACTTGTGTTTTTAATTCAAATTTTAATAACATGTACGTGCTATAATGCGTATGCATTATAACACATGCACATTATTGTGATGTTGCACCCAAAACCATAAAAAAGAGATATTAATTTATGTTTTGGGTACAAAGCAATATGAACACATATGTGTTCCTCTTACTTTACAACCAAAAACACAAAAAGATCAATAGGAAGGTGATATTTACCTAAAGTTCATATTTACCAAAATAAATATTATATATAAAGAATAAAATTTAAAAATATAAATTTAAACATATGCTTAACTTTTATTTTAGTAAATATAAGAAATTAGGTCACTCTACATCTGATAGAGTTGGTCTCACAATTGCATGCCTTACAATGTGGAATATAGTTTTTTAAAATCCAAACTAGTCAGTACTTAGGCATTTTTAAGGTTTTAAAATTGAACTTAGGGAGTTTAGGGAATAAATTTTGTAATTGAATTCTAATTTGGGTAAACATATAGTCATTTTTAGGGTTTTGTGTCTTATAGATTGATTGTTGACATTTCTAGGAGTCAAAGGTTTGTAAAAATTGAAGTTTACAAACTACTCACTTTGAATTTAATCTAAATTGGTGTGATTGTGGAAGTATAGGTCACGTTAATGACCTATGCATATCAAATGACCACTTTATGTTAATTTCACTTGTTCATTATACATACCTCATCCCTAGTCACTTTGTTCTCATCCCTCCTCATACATAATAACTTTCTCCTTGTCCCTCCTCATCCTTAATCACTCCCTCATTGAAATTCACCATCCTTAGTCATATCTAATGACAACCTTACCATCTCTAATCAATCCTCCATTGCACATCACCATCCCTCACCATCCCTAATCACTCCCTCCTCATCCCTAATAATCCTTAATCACTCTAACCTCATCCCCCATCATCCCTAATTACTTCCTCCTCATCCCTCATCATTTTCAATCACTCTCTCCTTATCCCTCCACATCCCTAATCACTCACTCATTGACCTTCATTGTCCTTCATCATCTCTAATCACTCTCTTATCATCCTTAATCACTACTTCATTGACCATCACCATCCCTAATCACTCCTTCCTCATCCCTCATAATCCCTAATCACTCTTTCCTCATCCATCATCATCCCTAATCACTCTCTCATTAACCCTCATCACTATGTTATTGACCCTTGTAATCCATCATCATCCCTAATCACTTCCTCATCATCTAATGTAAGTAAGACTCTTATAGGTTCAATCATATAGGTATTCTAGGTCTCCTTTAGGATTTGTATCTTTCCTTACTCGTTTCATGCCACATATTTACCTCCTTATACTAACATGAAGTTATTTAAAGTATTTATAAGGTAAGGAATCAATCAACATTATTGTAGAAGAACATTTTGTTTGGGGTTCACATTTATGGAACTTCTTGATCTCAAACAAGTAGTTGATAATATTAGGGCCTGAATGGCAAATTGATAATGGTCACATGGCCAATTTTTGGAGAGATACTTAGGTCTTAGAACATCCTCTTTATTAGAGTGACATAGAGTTGAATTTGAAAGAAAACATTTGGAATAAATATGGGTACAAAGTGAATGATTATTGGTAGGAGGTGGAAGGAGTTAAATGCTAGAAAAGTTTGAGTTTGGATAACTTAAACCAAAAAGGCACTCTAAGGTTATTTAACCTAAATAATCTAATAAGAAACATGCATATATCGAGCACTAATCGAGAATATAAAATGATCTAGAAAGAATCTTTTAATGGATAACACAAAGTTAAATCAGGATATGATTTGCTAGCATAAGAACCTAGAATCAATGGTAGTTGGGAGTTTTTTCTGCAAAAAATGGATAATCCCAAAAATCAATTTCTTTATTTGGGTTGTGGTTCAAAATAGAATACTTAAAATTTATAATTTAAGGAAAAGTGGTTATATCTTAATCAACATATGTGTCCTATGTGAAAAGGATAATGAATTGGTTTTCCATTTGCTTTTTAGTTATTATTATTCTTAGAAGATTTGAAGCTATTTTTTTGAAAAATTTAATGTCTCATGGGTGCTAGCAGGCTCTCTAATGGAAGTGTGGCAGTCAAGGGGGTGTACATTTCAAAATTACCTTCTCAATAGACTTTGGAAACTTGCTTTGCCACATATAATATGGGGTATTTGGGGAGTCAAATAATATAATTTTTAGGGGGAAGAGGTGAAACAACAAAGTTATTTCTAAAAGATTTTTTATGACATTTTGGAGAATTACAATATTGTTCCTATTAAGAAAGGAAAAAGACTGCTTTAGTATGAAAAAAATTCCAGCTCATAGTTGGCAAATTGATACATCTAAGTTGGGTAAGCTAGATCCTAAAGATGAAATTAGGAAAATAACTAATTATAATCCCCACCTTTGGGTTGGATGAAGCTCAATTTTGATGGAGTGTCAAAAAGGGAATCTAGGACCAATTGGAAGAGGTGGAATAATAAGAGAACATCAAGGAAATTTGGTTGCAACATTTAACAAAGACATGGGAGTTAAGTCTAACCATTGGGCTAAAACTCTTGTAGTGTTGTGGGGGATCAAATTGGAAAAACAATTGAGTGTCAAAAAACTCATAACTAAGGGGGACTCTCTAAATATTGTGAATTTTTTGTTAAGGAAAAATGTCATCAGTTGGTCCATCAAACAAGTTATAGAGAAAACTATAGTTATTATGGACTCTTTGCAATGATTTATTATCCAACTTAATTATAAGGAAGGAAACTCTATTGCAGATTGGTTTGCCAATAAAGGAGTGGCTGCTTTGGGTTAGTTGACATGGATGGACTATGAATAATTCCCTAGGGATCATTTCCCAAGGATAAAATATGAAGGTAATTC